>VZRI01005887.1:11342-89484 GCA_013397515.1 Upupa epops
CCTTGGGGGGCACCACTAGTAACAGGTCGCCAACTAGATGTGACACCATTAACCACCACTCTCTGGGCTCGTCCACCCAACCAGTTCCTGACCCAGCATAGAATATTCCTGCCCAAGCCCCTTGCTGCCATCTTAGCTAGGAGTGTATCATGGGAGACCATGCAAGGGGAGATCTATACGCAGCATCAAAGGTGAACAGCTGCCTCAAAGACAGACTTTATTTTGCAGGGAGTTGTTTGACACTGATGCAGTCCAGCTGGGTTCCTGGCTTTGAGGAGAAAGCCTAACCTCCCAGTGATCCTAGCAGTAGTATAGCTACAGGAGACAGTGCTAACAAGCGAAATACAAGGTGAAAGCAAGCCAGAAGACATTAAGTCTCACTGCAGCCATGCAAGCATCACATATGGTATAGCTCAGCAGGTGAGTCTGGCTATCAGATTCAGACAGACTTCTGCCAGACCAACTTACCTGTGGCACAGTAAGACCCCAGATATAATCTGTCAACCCAAAATATTCCAGTTAAATTTAATGAGATACAGGATGAGGTTTTTTTAAATGGCACAACTTACAAGGTAAATACTTCTGAGTACCTCTCATTTAGCAAGCAGCTTGGATTTCTTCAGGATAAATGCCAGCTGCTCTCCTGAGATACCACAGCCAGCTTTAGCAACATCCCACAAGAACGTATCACAAGTGAAGTTGTTTAAAGAAGTTTAGAAAACAGATTGGGCTGACACAGTGAGAAACAAGCGTATCAAAATACAATTTATTCTTAAAATGGCTAGTTTAGACGTAACAGCAAGAGTTACATAAGGAAAAAGTGCAATTAGTAAAGTAGCTTCAGACTGAAGGTGTTACACTTCTTAACAGATGAAAAAGTGATTTCTATTTCAAGGTAAAAACATTTCAGTACAGCTAAAAGTTGTGCCAGTATTCATACCTGCTGAGTACGCATTGGACAATTTCTCACACAAGTCTCGCATTAAACACATCACATTTACTGTCTGACAGCTCAGAAATTACATTATAAGCATATAGACACAAAACATATATTAGTTTACTGAAGTTTAAAAAAAAAAACACTTCAGAAAATGAGGTAAAAAGAAACAGAGCAATTTTCTATTTAAGTGCAAGCCTATATTCAGCCTAGAAAAACCTAGTGGCAAGCCTGCTCTCCTAAAGAAATCAGCTTTCACAAAGTACAGCTAATTCACTGTCTTCAATATGAAGGACCTTGCCTGTTACACACTTGTGAAGAGTCATCACTAACTTTGCAATAGGGTGCAGAATAGTCACCATCAGATACTGCAAGATTAGATCAGGTGATGAGTCAAATAATCTAATGTTGCTACAGACTAGGAAGTTTACACATCATCTGTTTTGTCACTAAACTGTATTATTGGCATCTACTGTGGTTTGAAAACTTCTTTAAAAGGCACATTTTTTTAAATGCCACCATCAGCCTGCTGAGCAAGTAGGATGATGAGTAGTCAAGGTTAGATTTGTTCTCAGACACAAGACTTCTATTATTCAACCAAGCCAAGGACACGGATGTCTTCCCATAGCAGCAGTCACTTCCATCACCCTACATCATTTTCTGTATTCTTCTTTTTGTCACATAGAACTTTCTCTTGGATTTATAAGACCAGCTTTCAGAAGAAGAAATTGGAGTGCTGGATGCTGCCAAGTTATACAGTACATTTTACTTCTTCTACTTCTCCCACTTTTCCATTATTACACTCCAAGTTTATTAACCTGCATTGATTAACCTGCTTTGAAGCCACAAATCAAAGCCTACCATTCCTACTTGCCTCTGCTATGAACACCAAGGGTCACAGCCATCCTCCATCCTGACAGCATCACCTCATCTCTGCTACACACAATAGGCACAAAATAGATTGTGATTCTACATCCCTGTACATGCACACATCCGCCCTCATACATGCAGTTACTACAGCTTGCTAGGATACAATTAACTCTCATACTTCCTCACAAGTCTCTCTCCTAGTGACTCACAAGAGTCTACAGCAGAAAGAAAGCAGCATATACTTGATATGGACATGCTATTCTACAGTAGGTGGCATATGCATGGATTTTAGCTTTTCTTTCCAAGGATGAGTTTTGGCTAAGAACTTCAGTAGCATAACATGGTTGAAAACGTTTAATGAGTCCTGCAGACTAATGGATTTGGATGGTTCAGACAGCCAACAAAACCTGCCAGGTGATTTCATCACATACATGAGCCTGAAATCTAACATTGTTCTGCTTCCAAATGGAAAAGCACTTCCCTGCTAGTATTGATCACCAATATGGTGATGAATTTTCAAGCTGACCCCAGCTCTGCCACTGGGGAAAGAGACCACTGGACAGACGCGGACTGCCTAGCTGATCAGGCTCTCTGTCTTGTCCTCTTCTTGGAGACTGATGATCTACACAGTCTTTCTTGGCAGAGGATATCTGAACACCATCAGGTTTCCATTCTGCATGGAGAATCTTGTAATTCTGACCCTCATTATTGTCCCAGAAAGTATGTTCTCCACTTTGGTAAGAAACGCAAAACTCTATCTTCTCTTCCGAGGAAATGGCATGAGGGAAGTCAATGGTAAAAGAGAAGGTATCATTTTCAGCATCACTGTAAACATTGTTCATGTATACACACTCAACATCTTTGTAGGTCTTCCATGTATCAAAGGTAATTCGTACCTGAACCTTTTTTTCAAAGCTCACATTTTTGACTTTCACAGTGCCTGACAACACCTTCTCTTGCAGAGTGCAGTTCTCCAGGCAGACCAAGTTCTTCTGCAGGCGGTTCCTGAAGTCCAGGTAGTCAGCTGAGGGCCGAGGGAAGTCCAGAACAAAATTTTTCTCCTCATGTAGCTTTAAGCCAGATGTTATGTTTTCAAGATTGAAAAGGTCAAACTGAAGATCCCAGCCAGGATGCTCCTGGAACTCAGAGAAGGTGTGTATTGCTGTCAGGGACAGTCCTTTCGAGTCTGCAAACACAACTCGCTTCTTGGCTCGGGCTGCTGAGTTGTTCCAGTCGCTCTTCTGAGATTCAGAGTCACGTTTCACATGAAGGCATGGTCTGAGAGGTTTTAATCTGTTCACAAAGTTTTTTCTTTGACAGTCCTCAAGGGGGCTGAGAAAACTCTTCAGCGGTGGAGAATGGGCTAAGCAAATTCTCATGGCCATGTCCACAGGCATGATGGAGCTTGGCAAGGGTCTTGGGTCCAAGATCTGAATCATTCTAAATTAAGCAGAAAGACAGGGTGCTGTTACTTGCTACATCAGGAAAGAAGTTTCTTAAGAATGCATATTGCTTCACCCACTGTCTTCGTTATTCATGGCCTCATCTTTGAATGGCTTTAGATAACACAGCCTAAATTAAAAGTGATGGTTGAGGCTACAGAACTAGAGTGAGACTTCTTGCTACTCTGAATTCTTTCAATTCAAAATGCTTTTTCCAAACCTTTGGAAAGTAGATTTTATTGACAGCTGATTAAACACATTTCCTTGAAAATACATAGAACAACATTCTAGTAACAATTAAAACAAATCCAGAAGTACTCCTTCACTTTAGCTTCCCTTTTAGAAACTCTAAGCCAGGTCTTGAAATTCCAGCAAGCTGGATCAACTGCTTCATCTCTGAACACAGACAGCACTACACCAAGGAAGTCAACGATCCATTGAAACCTCCAGTGGGAGATCACATACCTAGCTGTAGAACCGTCATGCCAGAGCTCTGAACAACCATAACTCTGCACTTGTTAGGCAAATGCTCCTGTTTACTGCAGATAAATAAAAACACTAAAGTCCCTTTAGAAATATCATCATTATGTCAGCCATTATATCAGAACTAGGTAACACTAACTCTTGTACTACTAGTGCTGGCTGCCAAGTCAACTATCAAAGAAAAAAGATACAAGGCACACTTCATTTTTCTCACCTCATTGTGCTTTAGCACATCTTTTTATAGTCCCCACTAGCCACACCAAAAGCCTACTACAAGTATTCAATTAGATGCTACAGCTTTAATTGTGAAGACTTATTCATAACCATTCTGCTCAGATTAGGAAAACCACAATTCCTGTACAAGAACATGGCCCATTCAGAGCCTGTTAGCTTGACTATCTGTAAAAAGGGGCTTCAGCTGCAGCACATCCCTTCTGAGATGGGTGCAGTCTTTGCTGGAAACGCTGATTTCTGTTGAGTCACAGGAAGCCAGAACCTCAGCCCTGTCACTTAAATAAATGGCTTTCTCCTTCCCAGAGCTCTCGCTGGTATTCCAGAGCTCTGCCAAAAAAAGCAGAAGCTGCAATGACCTCTTAGTTATTCTCTTTGCTGTTTTTATTGTGGCAGTGTTTGCCATAATAAGTAGAACGACGAGAGATCCAGCATCAAATCAATCAAGCTTTGCTTTGCTTTAATAGGAGAAGAACTAAAACTTCAGAAATACCCTGCACCTTTCGTCACCAGCTCCTGGAGCTGCCCCCATGCTGTTGCAGCATACAAAGCAAACCCAAAAAACCACAGAAAAAACAGGGAGGGGGAGAAAAGAAAATCTCCAGACCAGCCATGAACATGAGCTGGAAAAAGCAGCTTCTATAAGGTAAAACCGAGTGGACGGCGGAGCTGGGGTGGTCTTGGCAGTCTTAGAGGGCACAGGGGCGCTGAGCGGAGCGAGTCCTCCGCAGCGCCGATGCTCCGTGGCCGCAGTAAAACTGCCTGCGGGAGCGAAACCCAGCGTCATGCAGGAAAGAGCTTACCTGCTGCGAGGCTGGGGCTGGGACCAGCGCCTGCTGCTGCTGCTCTCGGGGCCGCCCCACGCCGCCGCCTTTATGGGGCCGCTCCCGCGGCGGGTGGCCAAGGGGCGGCCCGGCTGGCACTGGTCCCACGGCGCGGGGGACGGGCTTGGCTGTGGAGCGCCACGTGTTCCCCCAACGCCACCCAACCCCGCGCAGGGACATCCATGGGTACCTTGGGTAACTTTAGTTCCTTTTTTATTATCCCATTTTCCTTTTCTTTTCCTGCTTTTTTCCTCTTTTAAGAGCTTTCTTCCTTTATCCTTTCCCCTTCGTTTTCTTCTGTTGTTTCCCCCTTTCTTTTTTTTTTCATTTTTTAATTTTTTCCTTCTTTTTTTTCCCTTTCTTTTTAATTTCTTTCTTTTCCTTTTTTTATCCAAAGGCTCAGTGCCCTACTGTATTGCCTATTTATGACCAAGGGCACTTATTCTTCCTGTTTTCAGGGTTCTCACATCTTACTACAAGTGTTTCAAAGGGGTGGCCAAGAAGATGCGTCTGTGTCAGGACTCAGGTACCCAGCCTTCCTTTGGCAAAGGCAGGACACAAGGCGTGAGCAGAGAACTGTAAGGCAGGCAGAGGCTTCCAGCAGCTTGCTCACACACCTGTGTTTTCAAACCAGTGGAAAGCAAACAGGGGTTCACCACACGGGATTTCTGTGTGGGGTGAGAATTGTTCCACGTGTTAGAGTAGGGCTGCTTCAAGTCACTGCTAAAGGATGTTACGTAGTGGAACAAAAGTAATAAATATTTAAAATCATAGGATTGTCAGCTTTGTGAAAAGGAGCAGGAGCCCTGCATTATAAGGTAATGATGCCAGGGCCAGAAATGTGTCATCCTGGAGCATAATAGTCCTTCTCTCAGTGAAAAAGTACTTTAGGACTTTTAATTTGAATGGCACTCACAGCTTTTCACCTCCCACACAGGTTTATCCATGCACTGTCTAAGGATGTGGCAGGTGCCACAGATTCCGCACTGCATGTTTTAAGAGTAGAGAGACACAAGCTAGCTATTGCAATGCCGTGTTACTGCTGGCATCCTGTCTCCCAGAAGGCTGCATATGCACAATCAACAAGATTAACAAGCCCTTGCAGACGCTAGAGGCATGGACAGACCAGTGGCAGCACTATGCCATCCTTTGCAGGCTGTTAGCCAGAGAAGGTCCATCCTGTTACTACTTTTCAAAGACTATGACCCGGCTGGTGCTAACTGGCTCTGTGAGTCTTCCATGGATTAAGTTTCACTGTCACCTTCTCGCTGACCCATCTGCTCTTTCCCAAGGGCAACAGATGAGTTGCAGTCACTCCATAAGTTGTGATAGTCACTTTACAAGGTGTGTCTGTGAGCCATAATTTTCTGAGTTTGTTGTTTTTGCCAGTAGATGAGAAGCATAGAGGACTTACCATTTTGAACAGATCATACAAAATCCTTTGGGTCCACACCAATACTTTTTCTGTTCTTGGTTTGGGGGGGGGTGGGGGTGGGGGGGGAAATCATGTTTCACTGCTATGTATGAGTCTTTATTAGGAGATGGCAAGTAAGCGTGGCAGATGGTGACGAGGACACCTCCGTCTTGGCTTCAAGCTCCATAGAAGCAGAAAAAAAAAAATCCATCAGAAAAGAGTTACAGAGGGAAGGCTTCTGCTGACTGACACATGGCACATGGATCAGTATGCTCTCTCTGTAGGTATAATGACAGTATTCATAGGACAGTAAGATTTCCATTTCCTAGCTCAGACCCTTGGTGACTGAAGTTTCTGCCTTCTGTGCCAGCATGTGACACTAAATCAAGGTTTTGAAAGAACAACTCTGTTCCCTGATGCTGGTTATTCAGGATGACCTTCCCTGGTCCTCTGCTTTTCCATTCATTCTCTGCTACTCACATCCTCTTCCTTTCCTTCCTCTTCTCCCTCTTTCTTATCTTTTGGCATCTTCCATCTCAAAGGTAGACAATGTTTTCTCTTTTTTTTTTGTGTTAGAAAACAGTGCAGCTGCTCTGCAGGCTTTGCTAGCTGCAAGGGGGAAGGCTACAAACACCTCCAGGTGAGCAGCTCACCTAGAAGTGGCAAACAGGGCCAAACAACCCCCATGGGCATGAGGGAAAATTTGGCACATGGCTGGCACTTACCAAATCTCTGTTTCCTTGTTACAAAAATGAGTGAATAAGTGAACAAGTTTTATGAGCCTTGTGCTATTTGAATCTTTGTCCATGCATCTTCCCCCACAGTCCTGCTAAGCTGGGCTGTTGCAGAAGCTGGGGCTGCTCTAACACTACTACGTGCAGGCATTAAATAAGACCTGCTTGTATTCCATGCTTGAAGCCTGCACAAAAGCAGTCATCTCAAGGTTTGCTGCACATGTTTTTGCTGCTGTGCTCATTGCACAGGTAGCCACTATAAAACATTTTGTTCCCATGTGTTAAAAATAAGTGTTTTGGCTAACTTCGAAACATTCTGAAAGATTATTTAGGGTGATAGGCTTAGCAAAAAAAACAGTAATGAGATACAGAGCCTTTCGTGGGCAGATCATTGCCCAAGTCAGTAAATACGGACTGGATACAGCAACTTTGTGAGTACTTGGTAACCTAGAGCATGTTCATGGCCACAGACTAATGTCCCAGTTTCCAGTTGCCAATACAAGCAGTGAGTGTTGTGCAGAGCCAGAGTAACTCTTTCCTCATCTGAAGAGATGTCTCTGCATTGAGGCAAACTGATGGGGTTATCCAAGGTAGCACACCAATTTGCACTGTCAGTGATGGTTTCCTAGCCGCACTTTTTATAGAGGACTCAGGTTACCAGTTATTTTGGTTCGGCATCTCTCCTGTCATCGACAGTTCAAAATGTAGATCTGTCAGTCTGCCTTCCTTTAAAATAGCACTGCTAAAGTGGGAGCACTTGAGAAAAATATTGTCTTCACATGCATTTAACAGTTCTTTACAGCACATCAGCTTTTCTGATGCAGGTATGCAATGGCAGAAAAAGATTTGAGGAAAAGTTTGATTATGAAATCAAGCGCTATCGTAGGAGATTTTACCTCCAACTGCTTTTCTAATGAGGAAACCCAAATTCACCACCCAGACTGATTTATTGCCTTTTTCTGAAAAAATTGCACTTTAAATGCAAGAAGCAATTGCAGCAGGCTAGAGACAATAAATACAAGTTTTAGCATCCTCACCACAAGTTCAGCAAACTTTAAATGCATGGTTTTTAAAAATGTTTGCAGCCTAGATGATCTGGAGACCATGTGAAGCACAGGTTTGCTTTGCAACGGATTCCCTGAGCTTGCTCAGACACAAGCAAACACTTGGGTTCACACTGTTCTGCTCAAAGACAAGTTTATGGCATTAGCTTTACAGTGAGTGCTTTTATATGCAGACAGCCCTCCAGGTCTGGTTGTGCTTCACCTGTCTGAACTAACAAGGCTTTTCAGCTCTGAGAGAAGATAATAATCAACTGTGTCTTTCTGATGGGTATTGGGCAGGAATGGGCTGCTATGGTCACTTGTTTGATAGCTCTGGGTGTTTTATGGCATAGCAGAATGAAAGAGCTGCTTTTTTCACTCTGTGTTCTGAAATTGAGTAATTAAACAAGGTTTTTGTGGTTTGCTCTGAATTTATTACTGTGTTTTTCTGCTGTCCTTCCCCACAGCTCTAGGAGGGAAGAAAGGAGATCTGTGGCAATTGAGGATGTAGAAAGAGTTGGACAGCATTTGGCATTTAACTGAAGCCTTTTGAAGCAAAAGTAAGCAAGCATTTCCTTAGACAAAGTTAAGTCATGATCAAATTTACAGGGAAGAAAATCCAGAGAGACAAAAATACAAATCTCCATTTTATTTGCACAGCAATGCAACCCTTGAAAAATTATTGCTTTTTGCTGGGTGTGAGAGCAATGCAAGCTCAGTGCAGTTACAGTATGGAGTTTAGCAGAGAAGTTTTTTATTTTAATTTAGGCTTGCAACTAAAATTAATTGGTAGGAAAAGGAATACTGACACATACTTGGTTCCCGCAGCATCACTCAACAACCATGAATGAAGCAGAGCTTTGATGAAAGAATCTCTGTGATAACAGAGTTTTGTGGCCTGTGAGGCCAAATGATATTGCTCTCACACAAGGTTTACAACAGTTTTTTTTCTTTTTGAACTGAATTGAGCTCTTCTCCTCAATAATTGCTACCTGCTACTAAGTCTCATCTTCTTAAACATGTATTATCTATAATGTTAGGCAGCAGATTCTATGAATGGACTGTGAAGCACTTAATAATGATTCAGGTACATAGCAAGGCAGGTGAAGTCCAAAATTAGTTGAGCCTTCAGTGAGCTGAAGTCTTATTTAAACTTGATAGAAGGTTATTGTCTGTACGTGCTTCTCAGAACTCTACTAAGCTTTGAAAATTCCTAATGGTTATGAATATATACTAAGGAAACTTGTCCTGGGAAAATGTTGTCGTTTTAAGACTCTCTTAAACAGTTTTTACGCAAAATGCAGCCTTTTAAATGTATAATTGCTTTGGCTGTAGGTAGTAAGCATCAAATGAAATGGAACAATGTCACATTGCTTATAAATTGCTGCTACTTAGACTATAAAAGGAAAGAAGGAGTAATGTGAACATAGGTATTCATTTCTAGAATAATCTGAATTCCCAATGAAGGTTCCTAAGAGCATGGAAAACAATACACATACAAATATTTTAAATGTGAGTGTAAATCTGGCTGATGAATGCAGACACTAGAAATTGAATTACAGTATGTTTTGAAACGACATTTCTTTCCTCGGTTTTTTTTTGTGGTTTTATTTAACCACACACACAAAGAAGGTTGCACCTTCAGATTTTGTGGTCAAACATTTCATAAATATAAATCATGTTGCTTTGTGTGGAGAATCAGTGTTTATGCTTTTTCCCAAGCCTAGGTGACGGAATTGCCTCTGCTGATAGGTAGTCTTTACGAAAGAAAATAATAAGTGAAATGCTGCTTTGTGCCATCCAGTTTATGTGTAAATCTGTGTGACCAAGCAAATGTTCGCTGAGTAGTCATTTCTGTTAGCTGTGTGGGAAGTACTCTCATTCTTTGCCATCTTTCAAGCAAGAATATTATTTTTGTATCGGTGTGTGCACAATTCCTTACAGCTTTGCAGGAGCCACATAACCTTTCAGTATGAATTCCATTCCGATGTCTTATGCTGAATGAAAATTTTCATT
Source organism: Upupa epops (assembly GCA_013397515.1). Classification (NCBI taxonomy): domain Eukaryota; kingdom Metazoa; phylum Chordata; class Aves; order Bucerotiformes; family Upupidae; genus Upupa; species Upupa epops. Next base: position 21,337 of record VZRI01005887.1, read on the forward strand.
CTGAATGAACATTGCTATATCTGACAGTGGCCCAGCTAACTTCCGCAATATGTTCACCCAGAATGCTTGGAAGTCTTTGAAAGCTCTGTATAATGCTGCTTTTCTTGTTCTATCACTCAAGAGACATGACCAAATAACATATTTTAGGTTTTAACATATATACAACATTCTTTCTGCCTTGTGTATCACAAGGGAAGAACAGTAAAATCCTCTGTTCAGTTTTTCTTGGATTTGCTTATGTGAGGGTAAGAAGGTCCCCTGTGGTATAGGTCTAAGGGATGAATGAACCTTTTCTCTTCCTCATTTCTAATAATTTCAGCTGTATATACAGAATTTTCTAGAATCTGACTTATCCATCCTTTTTGCAGGCACAGCATTTTAGTTTTTCCTTCTTTCACAGGAGAAAAATTTAATGCAGAGACTAATAACATTTTTTAGATTTGCTGTAAAGAAGCAAGCTCTTAAATCCATGTGCTGTATCTGCATCAAACTTGTTTCATCCCACAGTGGGAGGAGAAGTAGTTAGGGCCTCTGAGTGCAGAAAGATATGTGGCCTAAATAGCATATTTGCAATACATTTATTTCATTGAGCTATTCTTGGATGTTCCTTCCCACAACATAGAGAGTTTGACATTTACTGACAAAATGTACTTGCTCCATACATGCAATAATGTTTAGAGTAGGTTTTGCAGTCTTTAAGATGGATTTAATCAGTGAGAAAAATCTTCCATGCTTCTCTGGAGAATTACAGTCATGGGATAATGGGAGTTGCAAAGTATCTTCTGAGGTCAACTAGTTCAGTCTTCTCAAAACAGGACTTGGCTTCAAAGTTAGATCTGTCGGCTCAGGTTGCTTGTCCAGTTTTTAATACCTTCAAGGACAGACTGTCCACAGCATATCAAGGCAACCTGTGCAAGTGCTTAACCACAAGTACAATTTTTTTCCATTTATCNAGTGGGAGACAGCACTCTGCCCCACTGTTACTTAGCCTTTTCTTCTGGAAGTTAAGCAGACTCAGCTTCCCTGGCCTCTCCTCGTGCAGCACCTTCCAATCCCTTGTCTTGGTGAGTCTGCTGCTTTTACTCCAGTTAGCCTGTGAGGCTGTCTTATTGAGGGACTGAAACCCAAACTCAGTTCTCTAGTTGCACTCACAAGTACCTCATGGAGAGGAATAATCACCCACTTTGTCCTTTTACGTCAAGATTTTAAACAAGTGATGTTGTCTCATACACAGAACACAAGCAGAACTTCTTTATTTGCTGGGGAAATGAGTCCAGTTGGAATACAAAACCAAACCATTCGGGGCTGTTCAGTTTGTTTGAGTAACAGAAGCTATGCCACTGGTGTTTTGGCATACAATAAGTTCCTTTTTATTTATGGATTGGAGGACTCTCTTTTTAGTCCTTGTTCCAAATCTGTTTCGAAATCATTACTTCTTGTATATAATTTCAGTCAACTGTGAAAGGGATATTACACTTCTGCAAACAGACTGTTGCAATCTTTTCCCTCAGACCTCCAGGACTTTCAATTTAACATCTGGCTCCGTTTTCACATGACACCTGTCCACACTTATATGTAAAAATGAAAGCAATTTTGCCCAAAAATGCTGACACATGAACCGTTTGCTTTGCGTGCTGACATGGATAGGTCAACTTCAAGCCTCTTTGGGGGCTTTTGCTCTGACATTGGATCTTAAGATCTTCCATGTGTCTATTTCCACACATGTTTCTTCTTCCATCTTTCTCATCCTTTCTTCTAATTAGTTTTGGCTGTGTAACTTTTTGCTGCCAATTTACATTTCACCTGCTCAAGTCTTCTGGTTCCAAGTCTACTAAGCTGCCTCACCACATGTCCACTTTATCTCCCTTAATCGATTACCCAAGGCTTATTGCCCTGTTAGTTTAGCAAAAACCACTAAGATTTTTGTTACTACTTTACCTCATCTCACTTAAGCAATCTACCTGGCAACCCTTCAGTTACCTTCTGAATCTCACTAAAAAGGCGTCTAACAAAAAAATCCCAGTGGCTCTTTCTCTATGCTGTTCCTAGACGACACCAACAAACATTTGCCTCAAAACACTTAAAGCTGCTGAAGTGCTAATCTAACCCCACACTCCCTTCCTGGCTGTTTCTTTATAGCCACTCTGTGTTAACTAGGCAACTGGATGGACTTAGTTAATTGAGCAAAACACAGCTCATGCAATAACATCCAATTTGCATTCTGCTGCAAAAGCATAGATCTCACCTTGATGGTACTGATGTTACCAGACATAATGTACTACTTTGTTTAACATCTTTATCAATGTCCTTCATGAGGAAATAGGGTACACCATTAGTAAATTTGTCCATGACACCAAGTTGGGTAGCAGTGTTGATGTGCTTGAGGGTAGGGAGGCTCTACAGAGAGGCTTAGACAGACTGGACCAAAGGGCTGAAGTCAATGGTATGTGCTTCAACAAGGACAAGCACTGCCTCCCGCACTTGGGCCCCAACAACCTTGCACACAATGCTATAGGCTTGGGAAAGTGTGGCTGCAAAGCTTTCCAGCAGAAAAGGACCTGGGGGTACTAGTCAACAACCATATGAGTATTAGCCAGCAGTGTGCCCATGTGGCCAAGAAGGCTGACGCCACCATAGCTTGTTTCAGAAAGTGTGTGGCCAGCAGGGATAAGGAAGTGCTTGGCGATGGCAAGGTCACACCTCGAGTACTGTGTGCAGTTGTGGGCACCTCAATTCAAGAAAGACATTGTGCTGTCCTCCAAGTGCTGCAGCATACAAAGAAAAGCAATGGTGAAGACTTTAGACAAGAAATTTCATGAGGAGCAGCTGAGGGAGCAGAGGTTGTCTACTCTGAGGAAGAGAAAGCTGAGGGGAGACCTCAGCCTTATTGCCCTCTACAACTACCTGAAGGGACACTGTAGAGACATGGAAGCTGGTCTCTTCCCACAGGTAATTAGTTAGAACAAGAGGGACTGGCCTCAAGGTGCACCAGGGGAGGTTCAGGCTGGACATTAGGAAATTTTTTTTCACTGGAAGAGTAACCAGACAATGGAACAGGCTGGCCAGGGAGGTGGTTGAGTCATATCCTTAGATGTGTTTAAAGATCATTTAGATGTGTTGCTTGGAGTTATAGTTTAGGGTTGAATTTGGTAGAGTAGGATTATTGGTTGGATTTGATGATCTCAAGAGTCTTTTCAAACCTGAATGATCTCTGATTCTATGATTTAAGGGTATACAGCATTATTTAATGACTTTTCTGAAGGAGGAAGCACTATTAGTGTTGGAGAGGAAAAGGAATTCTGTTTTTATTTCTAGACTGGTAAAAATGAAAATCTTCTCTTAAGCAGGAGTAGTTAGAAAATTTATTTTTATTACAAAATTGGAATGTTCATCAGAGTGCTTCTTGGAAAAAGAACCAGCTTTTTAAAAGCCCAAACTTTATCTTTGCCTTTAGCAAGAAGTTCTACCAGGGACCCCTTGCTAGAGAATGGGATGGGGTGCAAATAATACATGGCATTCTTGTCCTTCTCATGGGTTAGGGAAAAATCATGCTAAAGCTTCTAATTCTTTTTAATATGTTTGTATATTTTTCTGCAGTATATTTATGATGCAAAGCTGCATAGCTCTAATAGGAGAGGCTGAGAGAGATGGATATCGCTAAAGACAGTTTGCAGCCTGTTGACAGGGCAGGAGAGGGCTGTTGCCTAACCAGCAAGTGCTTGGCCGTTATGGGGAGGAAGTTGTGATTCTGTCCTTTGGGAGCAAAAGGGGAAATGAAGGGAAGTAAAATATTTACAAAATATAGCTTAATAAATCTGTTGCCATCTGATGTAGAATTCTGCTTTAAACTCTCCATATCCCAAGGGAAATGTAAGTTGTTCCATTTGTAGCTTTTTTCTCATAGTAGTCATAACAACACTAAGCATGAGAGCACACTAGTTCTGTTTCAAAATGGTAGCATAGAAATGATGTATCCATCTTATTACCGCCATGAGGCATTACACATTTGGCTTCTCCAGATAACAGCCATATTCAGTCTTTATTAGAATATCCCACAAAGAAGGTATTTAAGGAGAAACCTTTCTGCTAGTCATAGCATATCAATGTTGAAAGCAGGATGAGGCGTTGGTCAATGGAATGTTTCTGTGAAATGACACCTTATTACCAGAGCTGCTAGCTCCAAAATCAGGTTATGAATGCCCTACAGGTATAATACCAGTAAATAAAATAGTATAGTTGGCCCTTTTATGTAACTCAACATAAGCACAGACAGAGGAAGGGAAGTAATGATTCATTATCTGTTCATCCAGACAACAAGACTGCTGATTCATATGCAACATTCTAAAGCCTCACAAGTCTAAACGTGTTCTAGGCTATTGTCAAATCTCTATAAAAAGATGCGGTGTATGGGAGAATGCCTACGGTTTCTATCACTAATTTCATTCTAAATCAAAAGGTCTAGATCAGCCTTATACTCATTGGTATGCAAAGTCTCTTCTATTATGTCCTACTTCTAGGAACTCTTGTTATAAGCTTTACAGGTAATCTCATAGAATCATAGACTGGCTAGGGCTGGAAGGGACCTTGAAGATCATCTAGTTCCAACCTCCCTGCAGAGGCAGGGACACCTTCACTAGATCAAGTTACTCAGGGCCCCATTGAACCCGGCCTTGAAAACTTCCAGGGATGGGGCAGCTACAACTTCCTTGGGCAACCTGTTCCAGCATCTCAGCACCCTCACAGGAAATAATTTTTTCCTAATGTCCAACCTAAATCTTTCCTCTTCAAGTTTGTAACCATTTCTTGTGGTGATTGAAGGAAGATACTCCAGAGATACATCTGAAGACAAAATTTCCCCTTGTCTGCTCACTACACACCTGTGTCAAAAGCCCTACCCCAGTTTTCTTGTAGGCCCCCTTCAGATTTTGGAAAGCTGCTAGACGGTCACCTCAGAGCCTACTCTACTCCCAGGCTGAACAACCCGGATTTGCTCAGCCTGTCCTCATAGGNACCCCCACCCCCAAGTCCTTCTTCCAATCCTCAATCCTTTCTCCTCCCAATCTGTATTTTTGCATGGGATTGACTCAACCCAAGTGCGGAACCTTGCACTTCTCGAGCCTGTCAAGGTCCCCCTGGATAGGAACCCTTCCCTCCAGTGTGTTGACCACACAGTTTGTTGTCATCAGTAAATTTACTGAGGGTGCAAGCAAACTTGCTTTAAAAAATATAATACTTATAAAAATACAATAAATTTTTAAAAATTATACCATTAGTTTTGTTCTCTGTATTTTTAATTGGCATGTAGAACTTTAAAAACATAGCTTACAGGTTTTGGATATTGCATTCCAGGCTCATGCTTGTGCCTTTTTTTTTTTTGTTATGTTGACCACATATGATAACGAAGGCAAATCAATCCTCTTGCAGGTAAAGGTCATAGTGTCCAAGAAGGGGAGCTTCCTGGACTCAGCCTTCTATCTTTTTATTAACATTATTTTGTAGAAATTAACAAAACCTTATGACTACCATTTTTATCAAAATATGACATTAATATCTAGTTTCTATAAACTGTATAAACCTATTAGAGTTGTATGCAGTGCTGATAAAAAAAGCTGTGCCTAACAAAACTGCAGATTTTCTGAAAAAGATGAGACCTACCCCAGTGTAATCGCATCAGGCTAGTGGGAAGAGATTAATAACTTATTACGTAAACATGTTTCTAATGACAAGGTCTCAGAGACATATTCCTCAGATGTACTCCTCTTGATTTCATGGGTCTTTGAGGTCCTCTGTTCTCAGGATCACTTCCTTTTTTATAAATACGAAGGAGTAGTTATACTCCTGAAGATCTCTCCCTGAATGTTATCACACTCAGTTTGTGATTTACAATGCAAGTAGTGACAAGGGTGGAGACTCCCATTTGAAACTCCTACTACCAGTCCTTCTTAATGACGCAAGGAGATGCTTAGAAAGCCATTCAATGCAATGTGCTCCAAGTTCTGAGAAAATTCCACTTGCAGTGTGCATCACACCACAGCCATAATCCTTTGCATGAGTTTAATGGAGCATAAGGTTCATTTGGAAGTTTCTTTACTGAAAGGGTCATTATACATTAGAACAGGCTGCCCAGGGCACTGGTGGAGCCACCATCCCTGAAGATATTTAAAAGGCACATAGATATAGTGCTTAGGAACATACGTTAGTAGTGACCTGGCAGTGCGGAGTTAGCAGGTCTCTTCCAACCAAAGAGATTCTGTGATTAGGTGAGTTTCTCCATTACGGTGCCAGAATTATTCAATCAACTTTAATGACCTCACCAATCTGTTGCAAAGTTGAAAGGAAACACCATAAAAGAACTACAACAGCTTAAATTGTTGCCTAAGATTGGTGCAGTGAATCTGTATTGCTTATGGAAGAAGTGCCAGCAGGCCAGCATGGCACATTGCTATTTTCCCAATAGATTAATATTCACATCCATTTCACAGCTGAATGACCACAGACTCGTTGAATGATTGTTCACAGAATTCTGATCACAGAATGATGATAATATTTTCATGCCTATCAAAAGAGACATGGTGAAACATCTGAAACAAGAGAATGGACAAGAAAGATGAGCAGCGTCAGAAAATGCTAAGTTTGTTGCTTTTTTCTGAAAATAAAGCACCTATTTCCTGTCAGAAGGCACTTTTGAATAGGAATGTCTGTAATTATCTATTAAATTTGGTTTAACTTGAAGTAGAAGGTAGAGAAAATGAGAAAATGGTGATGGGGAAGAAAATGGAGGCCAGGCTAGGAACCAAGCTGAATTAGAGGCTACGTATCTCATACGTTTTGTTCAGTATCAGCACTTTGCTATAGTGTCCTACACTTTCCTTAAAGGGGAACCAAGAAGAGAGGACTGCCTTTTCATGATGATCATTTTCTCCCACATGTGCAAAGGAAGAAGTAAAATATTCTTGTTATTTAGCTACTTTATGTCCTGGTTTAGAGGGGCAGTCTTAAGCCTCCATAAATGCTGTATTTTTTGCTGCAGTTGAGTGCTTTGTAAGTGCATTTGATTTTTTATCCAAACATCACTACTCTGGCAGAAAATTCCTTGTGGGTTTTATTTAGAAAAAATTCAGTGTCATTGAGCAGTGCTAAAAAGGGTTCTAATTCAGAGAAGATACTGGTCATCGATCAATGTTCTCTTTGCCTTGTGCCTCAAGTGATGCAACAAAAACATTAGGAAAAGGTGAGAACTAAGTTTGTGAGTGTGACATTTTAAGAAGCACATCCTGCCATCCCATTCCTCCCCTTGCTACTCTTTTTTTGTCCTGCAGTTAGAGGAGCTGTGCCAGTCACAAGCTTGTCTAGCTGATGCGTTTGCCAGCCTTGAAGCTGGGCTCACATATCTGCACAACAAACGCTGCACAGTGGAAAACTCATCACTGAATTGAGGCAAGTGCCTGAAGGGAATGTAAGAGGGACTCAACCTGATGTTCTTGCCTTGAGGACATGAGGAGAAGGGATCAGATCCATCCGTGCCTCCTCTCACCTGTGGCTAATGTGAGCCAATTTAATGAGTCTTTCTCATTCATTTTGGGCCATGTCAGAGAGGTATGCTGAAGCCAAAGCAGGACTTCAGATTAACTTCTTTGCCCCAAAAAATGACTAAGAGCAGTCATGTCTCATTCACAGCTGAGAGGCAGCTTAAAATGTTAACAGCCTGACAGCTCCAAAGTGGTGCCTCCCTGTAACTGCGCTATTAGACCTACCATTTTCTGACATGTCAGATGCAAAAATGAAGTTTGTGTGTCTCTGCATTTGCTGTGAACAAGCTCAAATTCAGCAGCTCAAATGCACAAGCATGAACATTGCTTTTAAAGGAAAAGATCTCAAATTCAGAAGCAATCTTTTAAAAAGGTATTTCATATAGATAAATATGGGAGAGTGATATAAGGTGATAAAAAAGCATCTAGGAAAGGAAAAGAGCATACAGTTAAGTCCCTGCTGGTCACTGTGACCTTCCTATGAATTCCTTTTGAATTTAGACTGGAATGACACTGCCCATGTCAAGTTAATGTTCTAACAGAGCACAATACAACCTGCCTAAGCTAAACTGCAAACATGTGAACAACTTCCCCTGCCTCTAACATATTTTTTCTTGTTAATCAATTATGATTGAAAACCTTTCCAATACCAGATGGAAAAGTTGCTACTCAGTAATCTACTTGGAGACCTCTGAATTGAAAGGCAGAATGTAGAATGAACACTGGTCAAGATACTAAGAAACGATGGAAGGTCTTGTCTTCTTTGCGATCAGTCCCAAGTAAAGGGGTTCTTCATTCTCTTTTTACAAACACACTTTCATCTTCAAGAAAGCCAATATAAATTTTCCCATTATGCAGCCACAAAGTGCAGGTGATTGTCACACAATTGTGGAAATACTCACACACACACACCCCTGAGACTTTTTTTATATATTCATTATCTTTTGTTGTTTGAGGTTAACATGTTAATGCTCTCATCCATTGATTTTAAACGCTCTAGTACATTGCAAAAGATTGAAGTACAAAATAGCAAAATGACAAGCTAATTTCATAGCCATATTTCAAAGGCAGCTGTTATCAAAACAGTAGCATCATTTTAGCCTGAAAAATCAAGTTCATTCATTGACTTTGAATTTCTGGTTTGAAACCTTTTGCACATCACATTTGTGTTGGTATCTTTTCACTCAACTTCTTTTTCCCTGAATCTTGGGCAGAAGGCAGGATTTCCAAAAGGTACAAAATTTGTTCCAAGATATATCAGAGTGCTTGGCATCAGAAGTTAAAAAAGCAGCAGAATTTGCCAGTACTCACAATAACCACATGCCTAGCTGCTTTACACAGCTCCTCCTAATACAGATACAGTGGTGCTACATCAAGCTTTTACACAATATAAGGTTGGAAGCTCTGACTTCAGAGTATGAAGTTACTTCACATTTGTTCTGGGATCAGCTGGAGCAGAAGCAGGGGTTTAAAAGAGGACGCTGACACACAGCCAAAGAAAAAATAACTGCCAATAAATCATCTGTCTAAAGTATTTGGACAAAGTGTAACTTAGAAATTTAAAAAATCAGTAGCTGGGCAATTTCAAAATACAAACATAGACACTGTTGGATTCCTTGTGTCTTTGTAAAGTAGTGTATTTTTAAAGTAGTTCAGTAACTAAAGGTCACATCTGATCCCTTAGACTTCTCTTTCTTAAAGGATGCATTTCAGCGTTGTCCCAAGCTGACTTGTATCCATACATACAGATCCCTAACTTGAGTAGCAAACACTATGATCTTGGCTTGTGTGAGGAATAGCTTGGAGTTCATGTGCTTCTGATGCTCAGACAAATGGTAATAGCAAAGTTACGACTACTCCATTCTGCTGATATAACTGGTAGCATGTCTACTTTTACTTAACTCTTGCACCATACCTACAGTGAACAGTTCTACCATGTCTGCAGGTAAAATGCCTCCATTAAAAAAGACAGAAGAGCTGTACACATGCTGCTTTGACAGAGTCTACACAGCATCACCATACTGCCCATCCATCTCCTGTCCATCTTGCCTCATCACAAGGTGTTTACAGCCTGCAGCCTTAGTGGGCTCATGTGCCAGTGTCTCTGTCAGGGACCAGCTGACACCAACTCAGCCTGTGCTTCCAAGACAGCATTTGACTTACAAGATTGTTGCTTTAATGTGTTGTCTCAGGGCAGCCATTAATACATAATTTAGGTTTAGCCAGTATGGTTTCCCATAGCTTTTTTCAGCAATGTGTGTAACATAAATACTTGTTTAATGTCTTACTAAACTGAAGCATAATGTCTCCAATCTCACAGAAGAACTGATTCTTCTGTTCAGGAGCTTATTAGATAGTCCTTTTAAAAATATTACAAGCTTAACATCAAAGTACATTATACATCTGCCCAGAGATAAATAAAATAGTAGTGAGGCAGTTTAGCTAAAGGAATCTATAGCAATATTTATTTATTTCTCTATCCCTTCGACCAATGCAGAATTTCAGGTCTCCCCTAACAGAAGTACTAGCCCATCAGTAAAGTCTTTGGTCTCTTTTCTTACCCTAAAGGAGTTGATAGTTGAACAGCTTATTTAACAAAGTTTTTAGATATGTTACCGGAGTTCCCATACACAGGTCTCTCTGTGTAAGTCAGCGTGACTATTCAACATACTATAATACTTTGCTAATTGGAGCTGATTTATCTTTTAGCCAAGGTAGGCTACACCTGCAGGACTGCAGATCTCTACCAAAAGTAAAGCAATTTCTCCCCAGAAGCCAGTATACTGGTGCTGTTAGATGCAAGGGATGGTTTCTACTTCCTCCTCCTCTACAAGGTAAACCCAGCTTTCCAGAGCTTCGCTCTCTGTTTTACCTGAGCAGATGCCAAATGACAGTAACTCAGAAAAAGAATGATTCTATTTGGTTTCAAGTTCATTTTGCTCAAAGCTCTTTTGGCTAAAGTGGAGGATTCCTAAGAACTTCAGATGTTTTCTTACTGTGAGGATTATGTCTTGGATAAATTGTGAATAGCATGCAGTCAGGCATGCATCAGTTGTGTGGATAAGAAAAGTCTGCACTCCCACCTAGCTATGAAACAGGAAAATTATATTCCTAATAAAATTATTAGGTACTATTATAGCCTAGAGTGCCTGAATAGAGAAAAAGTCCTTGAGCCATTTGTGTACTATCCTGCACATGCTGTCAAAAGTTCTACAGTGCTCTGCACCACTCTGACCACCTGGTTGACACTAGGGTTGCATCAAACTATTTCAAATGATTGAAAAAAAATGTTTGCCTTCAATTAAAGATCCTGGTAAGTAGCATGAATTAATTTCTCTTTTTTTCCACAGAGGAACAATACAGATGAGGCCAACTTCTGTTCAGTGCTTATCTGTTGCACAAGATTTTTGTTTACAGACTAAAAGGACCACTGAAATATCTGGGCACTGTGTCCTCATCTATACTGCAGGAGCTATTCTGGTCAACACTGAAGAGTTTCTGCACATGGGTGGTACCCAGAAAGACAGCAGTAACTCTGCTGCATGAGGTATCCAGACAGCAAAGAACGGATCATCAGTGAAATTGTTTCTGACGAAAAACTAAAAACTAAACTACTGTGAGAAAGCTATTCCACTGTTACATGCCTATGGGGCTTTAATTTTGAGAGCATGTATATTGTGTGCAGTGACAGCATTTTAGATTAAGGTTTTAAGGTCTTAATCAAGCCCACTATCTCCACACTAAGTTATGAGATAGATCTGGAAAGTAAAATAGGTTGTCACTAATCACATACTGCTGATGTGAGGTAGGAGACTCCATCTTGAAAACCAAAGGGCCTGGTCAGATGAGGAAAGGAGTTGAAAAGAAAGGAAAGATGACCGCTCACTCTCCTGGATCAACTCCAGAGTTCTAGAACCGGAGATATATTTAGTTTTAACCCCCAGGAACCTTGCTGTTGGAGTGATATCCTGTATAATTCTATCTCAACAGCAATAGTTTGCATTTATGTAACTGCAAAATAAAAAGGCCAGATTTTTAAATTGTATAGAATTTATTTGGTCACCTCACAGAAGATGACTTTTAAATATATTTTCCTAAATATAGCTAGCTAAAAAAACTCCATGATATAAGATTCCCCTATACACTCACAGAAGTTGACATCTAAAGAGGAATTTATCAGGTGTTAGGCACTGGATGTACTGGACAAGTACACAGTGGGTACATACTATGCAAAATAAGCATAGTCCCAGGTGAAATACAAGCACTACTATGTACTATTTTTAGGCAGCTGGATTATATCACTCTGTAGCCATGGTCTTGAGAGTGATCATAAGGCAAAGTTTCAATGATCAAGGCATGCCTGATACAAGAAGAAAACCAAATTTTCTGGAATGAAAGGATAAATTATTTTCCATTGATCACGGACAACATAAATTATAAGGTTTTCTATAAACTATGGAAAATAAATATCTTAGTTGCCTATAAAAAAAATAGATGGCAGAAATTATCCTACAATAAACTACTTGAATGATTTTCTTCAAATTTTCCTTCTCTAGAGGGGAAAAAAATACAAAATCCAGAACAGTGGGTTTAGATACACGAATGGCACATTGCTGTTTCTTTACATCCGTCAGATATTATACAAAGCAAAAACAATGAAGTTGCTAGTATTTTTCCTTTATTTAAATGTATAATATTGGTAATTACCTGAGCCTACCAATAAACAAAATCTTCATTCAATTTTGAAATAGATTCACAAATTGGTTTACATACATGGATTTTGTGTGGGTGGCACAGATGCCCAAGACATTTTTTACATGAAATGTTTTAATAGCTATTTTTAGGAAGCAAATGAAATGGAAATAATTCACTTGTCTATCTGATAATTCTGTGAATCTGCATGTAAAAGGTAATGCATGTGAAAATACAAAAATCAGTAGTTGAATAATTTGAACTTGGGTAATATACCTCGAAAGGTGTAAAAGTTCCACAGATATGCTGCTCAAGTACGTGGTTTAATTGTGGGCTTGAAACAGTTAGGTTAATGGTAGGACTCAATGATCTTAAATGTCTTTTCTAACCTAACTAACAATTCTATGATTCTATAATATGTCAGTATTTGCAGCTGGTAAGGTCCCTTTGAACATAACATTAATCTGCCAATGAATGAATGCAAAATAAGGATGATTCTTTTCTCATAGCCTATGTAGAAATAAGGCAGGAAAATCCTACTGTAGATGAGGAATTATTGTGTTTCAGTACCCAGCCTGGTAGTAAATACACAGTGAATCTCTACAATAATATACACTAGAGTATAATAAACCCTTTGTATAACATCAGCAAAATCATTAGAATGCTTTTCTTGCACACACTTAACCAGGCAACATACAAAAACAGAGTCCCATGGGGCAGAGCTAAATTAATGACTTTTAATTCCATTTTGCATTTTAGTTTGCTTTTAAGAGAATTCAAACATACAATTATTTTAAAACTAATTGACCACCTAAGGATTTCTAAGTTTTATTAGGCCAAATTCTACACTAAATTTAGGGTGTAATCAGCTCTTCTGTTGCTTTGCTTTGATCAGAGAGATTTGATTCTGTCTTCAGTTTACTCATGGAACAAATAAATGAAGTTACCCCGTAAGTGAGATTTAGTCCCTTAAATATAGTGGCTTCCCACATTTAAACCTTGCTTGCAGGTACACAAGAACTGTTTCAATGACTCACAAACCTTTTTTTGATCCAAGAGTATCCTTCATGAAATGTACTCTACCTTTCCTGAAATATTATTATTGGCTACAGTGAATTGTAAGATGCTGAAAAATACCCAGAGAAGTTTCTAGCAGTTATGTTTTGATTTAACTCTGTGATAACTTACACCTAGTAGGACTTAAACTTAACTGTATTCACCTATCATAGTGTTTTTTTTAAAACAAAACATTTTTTTAATTTGGTTTTACTGACAATTTGTGAGTGTGATTCCCATAGCCTTATCAACCTGTTTCCTACTTTCTGTCAGTCAGGTAAAAGTCTGCATAAATGTATTCTTCTTGGCAGGAATTAGAATTTTAATGTTTTCATATCTGCTTTTAACACCACTGTAATGATATTACTTCTTCTCATCACTCTTCCTTTTCTAAATCAGTGCCATGGGACACTTTTCAGTAGCTATTAGAAATACTGAAATACATTGTGCTGCAGTAGCCTGAAAGATCATGCCTATCTGATTGACATACTGACAGCCATGCCACACTGTGAAGAATTCCCTAAGGTAAGAGGGGAGTGAAAAAGTTGATGGGTGATGTGAGACGTGCAGGGGAACTCAATGTCTGCAAACTGTGTCATGTAGATGGTTGGAAAAGGGACTTTTCCACAAATGCACGACTGGTGAGGAGGCCTCTGAGTCTCCAGGATGGAGAGGGTGGTCGCATCCCCCTCTGGTTAGAGTTTTTTTCCCCAGGGCTCTGGTCTGAAGCCAAAGAATGATACAGTATTCTCCCATTTTCCTCAGAGTGAATGTAATGGTATTGTGATGCAGTTTCTGTTGTTTATTTTTACTTATTTTGGTGCCTTTTTTTTCTTGGTTGTGGGTTCAATAAATTCCTTCTTTTTGGGAAAATTGCTTCACTGCCTGTTGAATCCTCCATGAGAGCTGGTTGCTGTGCTTTGCCGGCACCAACCCAGAGACCAATCTGAGCCCAGAGCCCTCATTTTCAAATCAGGACAGATTTGCTCACTATTACTTCATGACATAACCATCATTAGCTCTTGAACCAAGCAATTGTGTTTCTTAGGCTTAAATCAAGAATAGCCCATCCTTTATTTTTCCTGTGCTGTGGAATTAACTGTTCCAAGAAGTTATTATTTCAATTATTGAAAAGTGGCCTCTCCACGGTCTGTCCTGAAATAAATTCTTGCCAGGCTATTTACAAGTAGCTGAAGTAATACACTATCTTTATTTACAGTAGTAAATACATCTGTATCTGTATTTATAGTAGTATTTACATTACATATTAAAGGTAAACAACTTAAATATCCAAATTAAAACTACAGGCTTCTTATAGCATCAATGGAAAGATGTAAAGGCAATTAAGTCTATATCAGTTAGAAACCTGCCTGCTTTGTTAAGGACCTGTATGCTTCTGTTAAATATCTTTTTTAATGTATTTTTTTTTCAATTTGGACAGGAAACTAATATTGACGTTTGTTAAAATAGCATCACTTGAACTGCAATTTAAATACATATAGAGTCTCTCACTAGTTCTTGCACCTCTGAAATGTTCTTCCATCTTAAAGATGATATTTCTAAAATAAAATCTTATCTTGGGCATTTCTAGGCAGATTATAACCTAAGTAGCTCACTATTTTTTCCTTTTCAGTCAGCTTCAGAAAAGCTGAATGGTTGGATAGACATTCTAGTTAGCCTTTATTTGATATTACCTTATTCATATTATTGTACCTATTTGAGATATGTATTAATCTGTTTTTCAGGCATGAAAAATGCCAGCATTTGGCCCTACTGTTGCTCTGCTGCTCGTGGTTTTGTTCCTAATAATATATAAACAATAACAATTTCCCAGGTCTCTGCCATGTTCCCATGCTGGCAGCCCATGTAATTCTGCTTTGCATACGTGGAGTCTATGCTTATAAAAAACATCTATCATAGAGATATCCAGGCACTACAGAAAAACAAACAGCCCTCTAGACATGTTTCCTGCCTAAGTCTTTGACAGCAAAACTGGAGTAATTTTAAAGAAATCACGAGGGTCCTGGACTAAAGTATTTTTTCCTGTGTAATCTAGTTTCCAGGAACCCTCATACACTTATCTGTACTTCTGGTGTCAGAATCACAAGCTTCTCCCAGCCACTAAACTGAATCTTCTCAAATGTATCACGTAAACTGCCATCCACACAGCTGGTGATCAATCTGCTGAACAGATCTCTTGGTTGCCACATACACAGATACAGTATTTTGATAACTAAATTGCCTACCGTTACAGCTTGTCAACATCTCACAGCATATTCCCGTCTCCTAGAGGGAGCACTTGGCTCTGTGCTTGCTCCTCTCAGCAATGTTCTCTCCTTTCTATATATTTTTAAAAGTCTTTATTGCTTCAGAACAGCATTTTGTATTTATTTCACATCATTCCTATCTGCTGGTAAAACAAAGCTGGCACAAGTACAACTTGTACTACTTTGATATTGCAGTAAGGTCTCATTTCTGAAATTGATCAGCCTATCTTTTAATTTAGAAAAAATAGTACTGAAAAAATTGTATTTATAGTTTTTAAAATTTTGTAACTGTACAAAAAAACTCATTTTTGTTTCTTTCCAAAATTAGCTTTTTTAAAAAAAAAGCTCTTTGCTTTATTTCCTTATCAATTATTGTTGCTTGGGTTTGTTTTTTTTTTTAAAAACAATTATTATCTGGAAATAGTTCAGATGGAATAAAGTTTAAATTATTCTTCTTTTGGAATAAGCTAGATTTCTGAACACTTGAAATGTCCTGATAATTCTAGCATTTTACTTAGCTCCCAGAGCAAGGCAAACCACTGCAAGGACAAATTAGAAAGAGTGGAGAATGAAATGAAGGGCTGACAGCTTAAAACATTAATTCAATGGAGTGCCTTGTCGATTGGCACTGACTTTGTTTCTGCCCAACAGCAAATGTAAATCAGTCAGTGAAGTGGAAAAAGGTTTATTTTTAAGGCCTCTGTCTATACCCAGCAGTCCCATTTAGCGTTTTTCTTCTTTTCTTTTCTGCCCTCTAGCGACAAACCAAGCGTGTTTCTAAATAACCTTCAAAAACCCCTGCATGCTCCTAATCACCAAGGTCGTGCAGGCAATGCAAGTGCACTGAAAAGGTAGAGGCTATTACTAAATAACAAATTACACTAAAAAATGCCTCGGACAAATGGTCCTGGGCTGTTAATGGCTAAGACTCTCGAATGGTGCTAAAAAAGGGGAGTTATAACACCCATGTCCTCTAGAAAAATCCCCAGCACATATATTGGGTGGGATTAGACACACATCTTAGCTATGTTTTTCTAACTATATGATTGCACAGGAGACTGAAGGAAAGCACCAGGCTTTACTCATTATTTTCTCATAAAAAAATAAGCATGTAAATAAAAACTAGATTTATTTTACATTATGTGAGTCTCAAAAATCAGTGTGAAAGTTATTAATACAGCAATCCTAAACTATTCTGAGAGTCTTTGATTCACTGAATTCAACGCTAATTGAATCCTGCTTTTACAGTATAGTCTTTATTTTTAACTCATCTCCATTCACAAGAATCCGTTAATAGTTTTACAGTCGAACTATCAGGAAAGGGAAAAGGAAGTCAGGCTACAGGTAATTTAGAATAATGTAATTTTTGGTGTAATGATGTGGAAAGAATGGGGAGTCTGTTTATTTTAGAAGCTGTTTTTTAAAATCCTGCTCTTCATCTAATTCATAGAGTCACAGAATGGTTCAGGTTGGAAGGGACCTTAAAAATCATTTAGTTCCATTCCCCCTGCCATGAGCAGGGACACACACCACTAGACCAGGTTGTTCAAGGCCTCATTCAATCTGGTCTTGAACACTTCCAGGGAGGGGGCATCCACAACCTCCCTGGGCAACCTGTTCCAGTGCTTCACACCCTCATAATGAAAAACATCCTCCTGTCTTCCAGTCTAAACTTGGAAATAGCCCCTCACCAGCTTTCCTGGTAGCCCTCTTCAAGTACTGGAAGGCTGCTATAAGATCTCCCTGGAGTCTCCTCCAGGCTGAACAGCACCAGCTATTCAGTCTGTCCCCATAGGAGAGGTGCTCCACCCCTCCGATCATCCTCGTGGCCCTCCTCTGGACACGTTCCAACAGTTCAGTATCTTTCCTGTTCATCCAGAACTGGGGTCTCATGAGAGCAGAACAGAGGAGAATCACCTCCCTCAACCTACTGCATCCTCTCTTGACGCAGCCCAGGATGCAGTTGGCTTTCTGGGCCACAAGCAAACATTCCTGGCTCATGCTGAGTTTTTCATTGACCAAAACCCCCAAGTCCTTCTACTTAAGGCTCTCAGTCTGTTCACCACTCAGCCTGTTTTTGTGCCTGGGATTGCCTCAACTCAGGTGCAGAACCTTGCACCTGGCCTTCTTGTATCTCATGAGGTTAGCACTGGCCCACCTCTCAAGCCTGTCCAGGTCCTTCTGGGTGGCCTCTCTTCCCTCCAGCCTGTCCACCACAGCACAGCTTGGTATCATCGGCAGACTTGCTGAGGGGGCACCCAATGCCACTGTCCATATCACCAACAAAGATGTTAAACACCACTGGTTCCCAGTACTGGCCCTTGAGGGATGCCACTCATCACTGCTCTCCATTTGGACTTTGAGCCGTTGGCCACAACTCTCTGAGTGTAACCATCCTGCCAATTCATTATCCAGTAAGTGGTCTGTTCATCAAGTCCATGTGTTTCCAGGTTGGTGACCAGGATGTCATGCAAAGCAGTGTCAAACACTTTATGTAAGTCCAGGTAGATGACGTCTGTTGCTCTTCCCTTGTCCTCTTATGCTGTAATGCCATTGTAAAAGGCCATCAAATTAGTTGGGCAGGATTTGCGTCTGATGAAGCCATGTTGTTGCAGACTGGCTTAAGGAGAAGGGACATGGGTCCCTAGAAATGTTGCACAACCTAAGTTTTGATGATAATCATGAAAGTATACTTATGAAATAGGCAGTTAAATATAAGGAGGTAAACAGTTAAGTTGTAGGTTTTAGGTCCTTGGCATAAGTCAGGCTGTCAGAGTGGGTCAGGGCCCGACCTGGATACCAGCCAGCAGGATCGGCACCTTAGCAGAAGTGAAACCCGGACTTGAGTCTCTGCTTCCACTGCCTATAGACTTTCTTATTGTTCCCAACTAAATCCAGGAGCACCTTGTTTATCCATTCTGGCCTCTTGGCATTCTTGCCTGCCTTCTTCTCCTCCTGGGCTTGGAGGAGTTGGTTCTTGAATAATGGCCAGCTAGCACTCTTGGGCACCTCTTTCCTCCAGGGCTTCATCCCGTTATATTCTGCCAAGTAGATCCCTGAGGAGGGTGAAGTCAGCTGTCTTGAAGTCCAGAGCTGGAAGCTTACTATGCATTCTCAGGTTCACAAATAATCTTAATTTCAACCATTTCATGATCACTACAGCTGAGACTGTCCTTGAGCTTCACTTCACTCACTAGCTCTGCCTTGTTGGTGAGGGCAAGGTCCAGGACAGCAGTTTTTCTTGTTGGTTCCTCTATCACTTGGATGAGAAAGTTATATTCAACATGCACCAGGAGCCTCCTAGATTGCTGATGCTGTGCTGTGTTGTCCTTCCAACAGATATCTGGATGGTTGAAATCCCCTTTGAGGACCAGGGCTTGTGAACTTGAAGCTGCTCTTATCTGTCTATAAAGGGCCTCATCCTCCAGGTCTTTTTGGTCTGGTGGACTGTAGCAAATCCCCACTGTTATCTCCCCTTTCCCTAGTTTCCCTGTGATCCTCACCACAAACTCTCTTCCTCTAACCCAGGTAGAGCTCCATGCATTCAAGTTGGTCTTTGATGTCAAGGGCTTGGTTTTTTTTTCCATTAGCATTTAATAATTCTTCTAATTTTAAATGTCTCTAGAAGACCTGGGGGGGCAGGATGCATTTGTATTTACACAGGTATTTACACTTTCACAGACTTTCAGAAACACAGTCCCTTCTTCAGGTTTGAAATGGAAACAGACAAGTTAACACATTTGCTACTTCTGCTGTAGGCCTGAAGAAGGATTTATTAAATAAAAACCCATACATTTTTTGTCAGAAATGTTAATAGGGCTAATAAAAGATACACATGGCACCACCACAGTCCTTGTCTTCTATCTGTGGAGGCTGCACATAGCAAGTGTTGTTTTAATCACATCTACTTTGTAGAAGCTGGGAAGGTCTGAATGGCTGCAGGCCTACATGCCACATTTGACAACAGATAATATTGGAACAGTATGGCTATATGCAAAGCAGTGCATTAATTATGTATGTGTGACAAAGCTAACAGAGTGACTCTGGTTACAGCCCGACTTCTCCCTGCCTGCCAAGCACAGCTGCAATTTAAGTGGTGATGAGGAGAAAAGGAAGTGGGATGACACAGAACACAGACAACCAACTCATCATGTGCTCGCCAAAGCACATGGTTTCTGTCCCTGTGCTGCTACATTCTTCTGTCCCAATTCTACTGCAGCTACTTCTAAATTAGTCAACTAGGCAGTTCCAGGACCTAGACATAGGAGTTGGACCTTGACCTATTACTGTAATGTCATTTTGGCCTGGGACAGCTACTAATTTCTCAAAACATATTCCTGGGCACAGTTCAGGCACTAGCATGGACCAAGGACAAGCAACACAGATGTAATTTTCATACATCAGAGTCAAGGATTTTTATCAGAATGAAAGTGACTAAACTGTGGAAACTAACTCTGCACCTCTTTCCTGATTTGTAGAACATTTAATTTACTAGTGTAACAATACTTGGCAAGTTCACTCAAGTTTGGAAGCATTTACACTTTCTGCCTTTGAAACAGGACACTACTGAACCTATTCAAATACTTTTTCCAAAGTGTGTTTCACAGCTTACAAGAGGGAAGAGATGTTCTCTGCTCTCTTCTATAGCCTTCAACAGACAAACCCAACACACAGTATTTTCTATTTCCTGTTTTCCAGGATTAAAAAATACACTGTTGTTTATATGGTATAATTTCCATCTGTTACTCTGTACTTCATTTTCAATGGTTAAGTAAGGATTTTGATTACGTTATGATTAACACTAAGGGGGGCTGATGCACATCTTACAGGAAAGAAAAAAATTGTTCAAGGATACAGGCAGATTGAATGCAGGAAGACTGCAGATGACACCAGGTGGGTGTACCACCTAGTCAGGTGGGTATGTTGATCGGCTTGAGGGTAGAGAGATCTGGACAGGCTGGATCCAGAGGCTGAGGGTAAATGTATGAGCCTCAACAAAGCCAAGTGCCGAGTCCTGCACCTGGGTCACAGAAACCCGCTGCAACATTACAGCCTTGGGGAAGAATGGCTGGAAAGCTGCTGAACAGAGAGACCTGGGGGTATTAACTGATCATCAGGTAAACACGAGCCAGCAACATGCTCAGCTGGCCATGGCCAACGGCATCCTGGCCTGTATCAGAAATACAGTAGTGCTAAGGGGTGTATTCAGTTGTGAGCACACAAGGAAGACACCAGAAAGCGTTTCATTAAGTGGCCGGTAGACTGGAAGCCTCTCGGTTACGCCATAGCTTCGTGGCGCCTCGCGGATTCTAGGCCCCAGTCATGTCAGCACCTCCCGAACCGCAGCCGCGGAGCCCACCAACGGCCGAGGAAAAGCGCGAAGAACCTTGCACTAACACCTCTGGAACTCCACGAGCCGCGCGTACACACACACCCCATTCCGCGCCCGCCCAGCCTGCCGCGCTGGCGCCTGCGCAGTTAAGGCAGCAACGCTGCAGCAGCACTGTCCGGATCCCTCCGCCGCGCTGCGCCCAGCCCAGCGCCCCGCCCAGCGGCGCCTGTGCACNTCGCCGCAGGTATTGATCGAAGGCTGCCGCCTCCGTCGCCGTAGGGAGCGGGGAGCCCCGCTGGGCGCCAAGGTTTGCTTTGGGCCGCGTTCCCGCTGGGCGCGGGACCTGAGTAGGGCCTGGCCGGGCCGTGGAGCCGCTCTGAGTGCAGCAAGGCCCCAGAACGGAGGGTTGCCTGAGTACAGCGGAGAGGTGTTAGGCTGTGGCCGTGATTGTCACTCAGGCGGTGGTGTTTGCTGAGTGTACAGGTGGCGGCTTGTTTTTGGATTGGTTTTTGTTTTTTTTCTCTGTGAAAACAAACCTCAGCTCGCGTGGAGGACATCTGGGCTGGGATTTAGGCAGTTCGTGTTGTGGCATGTGAGCTCTGACAGGTGATAGATGTCCTAGGTACTGTTTCCATGGATTTCAGCAAGCCTACTCATTTTTATCATTTCACTCACGAAGGGTGCCTTGTCAGAAACTCTGTTTCTCAGCCTTTTGCATTTTTATCTTTAAGACATTGACTTTGTTATTTCAGAGATTAAAAATGCGATCAGCTGACATAAGCTCACAACTGCTTCCACTGGCAACAGGATTGAAGATTCTATCCCACCTTTTCAGACAAAGACATGACTGTAACTTGTTTTAATGCTATTCGTTTTGATTTGTTTACAATGTTAGATGCAGGACCCAAGATTGGCAGGATTGGAGAAGACAGCTGCTTCGTTTCATCAGAGCAGTGTGAATAGTAATAAAAATGCTTGTTTCTTAGCTTAATTGCTTCAGAAAAGGTTTCTGCTTAAGGTGTCCTTTCCTCATATTCAGGCCTTAAGTTCTTGAAAGTGTCTTCTGGACTGTTGCATTTCACAGGTTTAAAAAACTTCATCAGGAGAACCTAGGAGAAAAACTGTCCTTGCAGAGGGAAGCTGATTTTTTTAATATGCATCCAGTCCTGCCTGTTCACTAATAAATTCCGAATTTCTAAGCGAAGTAGTATGTTTCACAACACTTTGGAGAAGTGAGTTTTTCTGTTATTTTTTTCTGCCTAAGGAGTTCCTCATGCAATACTGTGATCTAGTTTATCGCTCGGAGCAGGAAGGATCTGTTTTGACTAAGAAACAGATGTATGGAGGGGGTTTTTTTTCTTTAAATAAACAGCTTGGTGTGTAAATGGGAGAGGCTATTGCCAATGCTTACATCTACTTCAGACTTGATAGAGAGAAATGGCTCCGCTTACAAGACTCTAGGAGGTGATGGAAGGGTCTGGTTAACATGATATAAAATAGTTGTATAATTTCTTGATTTAATGCTCTTCTGCTGCTTCATGTAGAACTCTGCTATTGTCAGCCTACTTGCAGTAGACTCTGTGTGAAAGAAGGACATAAGTAACTACTGCATTTTGGGGTTGTTGGTTTTGTTTTGTTTTCCCCCATTATTCATAGTTGGAGTAATACTAGCTTTTTTTGTCTTCCATCTCTAAAATAATTACATTCTAGGAAGTAAAAAGTCTGTTGTGTTCTTGCTTTTTTTAGCCTGAGTGACTGGGTGTTCCTAGAAAATACATCACACCACCTTTCTGAATAATTTCATTCAATTTCAGGATTTGTTTTCTGGAGGAAGTGAGGCTGGAATAGGTTTTGGTTTGCCCATTTTTTTGGTGGCATTCTTGGGTCTAAACTTGGATTCCGTTTATTGAAATATACTTTAAAAAATACTGCAAGAAATTCTGTCTGGGTATGTGCTGTCATAAGAAGTAATATTTATTGGGATCTCGGAGACTGTCAAGCTTTGGCTTTTGTAGTACACAGTGGAGCACATGGTAGATAAGTTGTACTGAAGATTAAGCCAAGACCCCACCACCCTTGACAGCATAGTAGACTCAGACCACTCTTGCTGTAAGTTGTATGAACTTCAAGTCAATCCTTTTCATTGCAATAAATGTCAAACTGTAAAGTATCACAAACTTTTAGGGACTCAGCAGGAATCAAAACATACTTCCTACGAAATAAAATCCATTGAAAAAATGAGTGCTTGAGACAGTCAGAGCTCAGTTGTTTCTGGTAGCTTTTCATCCCATCAAAATAAGGTAAATGTCAATTATGATGCAACAGTGACATTAAATACAAATATTTTAAAAATTATATACAGTTACAAGATTCTGTTGTGATTAATATTTCGGATTTGTCAGCTAAGAGTTGGTAAATTCTTGGGGAACAAGTATAGTGAGTTGTTCATGTGTCGTATGGTAGAAGAGTGTCAGCTAAAAGGCCCCGATTAGCCCTTCTGTCTTGCTGTAAGACATAGTGTTCATGATGGTGAGACAATACCTTGTACAGTTGCAAGCTGTGATACCATTTAGTTGATCTTCTGATAGATGCTTGAAAGCAAAATACTACCTCACCCTTGAAAAACTACAATCTTTTTAAAAAAAAAACCAAAACAATCATTTAAACTCTTTTAATTTGTTGTTGTGGATTAATGGCAAAGAGGAGCTGTTACAGTGGGTAGCAACTCCCTTCCCTGTGGCAGCAAAGACTGCCCTCTTTTTCTACTCTTAAGTGAATTAAGTGAAGTGAGGCAGGAAAGACCACTGTGCAGTTTGGCCACCTCCTCTCTACACATACACAAGAAAATGTTTCTCTTACCATATATGGTGACCTCTTGTACAAGTGCTTCCACAAGGAAACAAGAAATCCCTGCTGTGCACTTCAGAGCTGAAGACAAATTACAAAAATGATCCTGTCTTGGCATTACAATAACCATAGGTAGTTTAGGGGTTAGTTCTTGGGGTACTTGGTTTTGCGTGGAGAGGAGCTGTAGGTTGCTCATTAATTGTCTCATTGAACCTACATACTAGGTAGAGGAGAATGCTCTACACACCTGATGAGATCTGCTGCAGCTGATTTTCAGTTATGGTGTTGATTCCTGCTACTGTGACTGTTTCACATTCAAAAACGGCTACACGTCAAGGCTTCAAGGGACAGGGACACCTGCTCAAGAACGAGTGATGTTTAACTACCAAACATGTAACTTTTGGACCAGGAACTTGATCAGATCTTTTCTAACATTGTTAAAGCAGTTCTAGAAACCATTCTTTGGTAGCTGAAAGAAGATACCAGGCACTGTGTTTGTAGGACTCTGGCACTTGTGAAAAGTCTCATCTGAGTAGATTCATGAGGACACATGTAATAAAAATAACAATGGTTATTATATCTAGTTATGAAAGCTAAATACTTTAAAATAATAAATATGTTGCATGTAATTTCACTGCATGCAGTCTAGCTGCACGAGTACATGTTATACAGGTCCTGACTTCTTTTCAGCAGAAATAAGATTTTATGTGCCGTGAATATGGCTTACTGTGCCTGTGCAGATTGTTTTTGCATGGACCATGGATCCAGTTCTCGTGTCATGTGTGCTGAGATCTTGTTCTCTGTTAAGACAGACAAGGTGCCTTCTCTTATAATATGGATAACAGTCATGATGAAGTTCAAAAGTGAATATGCTGAGGTTCTGTCAAAATTAAGGTGCTAGCAAGCCAAGATTTGTGTTACTAGTAACACTGAAGAACAGAGGCATATCACTAGTATAGTCTTGTGGCTGTTACTTGAAAGTACCTTGGAGTTCTTTCTGGGATTAGAAAGTTGAATAAGTATTATTTTCATAATAACTAGAAATTTGTGGGGAATGTGGTTTCTTACCCAAACTGTTGAAGGAAGAGGATGAAGAATAGAATTTATAACAGATTTTTCTGAACAGCTTACCTAGTCGCCTTATCTTTGGCATATACAGCTTGTGCACAAAATCTCATCTCAGCAAGTAGGAACTAGGATTTGCTTAATAGAAATGTTTTGGGTTTTGAGCTTTGTATAGCAAAGGTAAAAGTGCTTCTTGCTACAGGTTTTCAGTTGCTATCAGCGTAGGAGAAGGATTTACCAAATAATCAGGTTTAGCGAAGAGCATTCTGTGAAAACATTCGGTTGCAACTGAACTAAAAATGACAATACTTCCCACGTGGTTTTGTGACTGTCACTGAAATGCTGTGCAGTTATGAGGAATGAACATCTTCTCTAGGTTGTGTTTGCAGGAATTTGTACCTGCATGTACCTAATGATCCATGAATGATTTGTAACAAAATTTAAATTTGCTGCAGTCGAAGCGTCACTGATATGGACAACTATGTGTTGATTCAGTGCGAGAGAAAGGTTGAAGACTTAATTCCCACCTGAGTTTCCAACTCAGGTTTTTAAATTGAGGAAGACCAAATCTTGCACATACAGGCTATAGCCCAAAAGGTAACTGACACAAGCTTGATACAGACCAAAATATGGCTTCTTATCCACTCTAATAATTCCTGAGGCTTTCATGAAGCCTGTCAGTTTCATAGACAGTGGCCTTTGAAATGCAGCTAGATGTGCATAAAGGTTACAAGCAGTAGTCCTATGTTATTGTGGCCCCTTCTAAAGATATTAGAGAAAAAACTAAAGTCTTATGGCCTGGTTTTATGTGGTGGTATATAAATGTGCAACATAGGGCTGAAATTAAATAACAGTGGATATAGAATTGCCTTGTAAGACCAATTACTTGTTTCATGTTTCTAGTCCCAAATGTACATGTGGGCATTTTTTTTTTCCTGTCTACTAACTTGAATAACAGGTTTGTAAAAATGTGCTTTAGTCATGATCAATTATTTATAATTATTTAGGCATCACTGAAAATATCCATTATGAGTATCTTTAAATTGTGGTTGTGTGCACTCGTAATCAATTACTTCAGTACACAATAGTCTCACATAAACTTATGTCTGTAATAGTTTTAACCTGAGACCAATGCTGTTTACTTGTTTTTTTTAAGAAACCAAGCAACATCTTTATCCCTGGTAGCTTTCATGCTGTATATCCTTTTTAAAAAATGTTTAGAATATGAACTATACATAATTATGAATTGTACAGTAATGGCCTGTAGCCATTACTGCCCACTGGATTCCTCTACTGGACCATTCAAAATCTGTTTGTGGGTTGGTGGAGTATCACATAAAATATTTTTCAGTTCATAGCCATGTAAAATAACTGAAAAATAGTTTTCATCTGCTTTTATTTTTAATAAGCTGTTTACTCATGGGAACCTTATCAAGATATTAATTGTTCCAGTAGTCCTTAATATTTTCTGCTGATCTTAATCTTATTTTTCGGGATTTCAAAAATAACCTTAGTGTGTAAATGCTCCTTTAGTAAAGAATGTCAGTTGTGATTACTGTTCTTTAAATTTGTTGTGAAATGGGGAATTCTCTTAGCCCACCATGACACCTTTCTTTCCTTTATCTCTTCCAGGCTTTGGTCGAAAGGATGTTGTTGAATATTTACTTCAGAGTGGGGCCAATGTCCATGCACGAGATGATGGAGGCCTTATCCCTCTTCACAATGCTTGTTCATTTGGTCATGCTGAAGTTGTCAACCTTCTCTTGCGGCATGGTGCAGATCCTAATGCTCGGGATAACTGGAATTACACTCCACTTCACGAAGCTGCCATTAAGGGCAAGACAGATGTCTGCATTGGTAATTTTCTTCCACTCTTCCTATGACTGACTCATTTCTTTTTATTGTGAGAAATCAAGAACCTTTCAAAGAGCATTTTTACTCGTAAGGCTATGGCTTGTATAAGGATTTGTAAAAATCGTATACTTAAAGCTGTGTTACAGTTTTATAAGAAACAAATTTTTAGATCTGTTTTTAATTATTGCCTTAGTGTAAAGGTTCCCATTGACATAATGGAAAAGAGCTTTAGAGTTACATGGTGGAGCGAGATTCTCTTCTACTTCAGCCTAGACTTATGCTACCTTCATCTGCGCACAGTGCAATAGAAAAAACAAAACTGCTTTTAGTAATTAATTCATTCTGGCTCTATGTATGGCAGCCATGTTAAATTAGTTAAGGGTAGGAGCTAAACTTTATATTGTCAGCTGGTTTTGCCTACAGTTCTTAAGAGCTAGGAAGCATTAGAAAGTTAGATACTCAGTGAAGAAACTAATTTTTTGATAGTGTAGTTTGCTCTCCTTTACTTCATTAGGAAGCACATCTGGAAAGTTGTGTATATAACGTTGCCTGTTTGACCCCAACATGAGTAAAAGATGTATCCTGATGCTGCTGTGTACAGTTCAGAGCATAGTAATTTAGGGATTTGAGGCAGTATGTTCTGGACCTGATGGGAGGCAGTTACTGGCTTTTGCAGTATGTCAGTCACAGTCTTTCAGTTGAGACTGCCTCTTCTCCATCTGTGATTATACCATTTCTGCTGGTTTTTTCTCATAAAATGTGTCTAGACATGTTTCACTCATTGAACTGTTTGCAGATGGCATTAAGGAATTCTGATTTTAAACATTTGAGAAAAGTTAGGATCAGTACCTGAATGTTTCTTTGTTGTCTTGCGTCTTACAGTAGTGATATGTCTTAGAAACTTCATCTTAGAGAATTGTTTTCTTATCGAAAACTTTGGCATTTTGTAGTACTGCTGCAGCATGGTGCTGAACCAACCATCCGGAACACAGATGGAAGAACAGCTTTAGATTTAGCAGACCCATCTGCAAAAGCAGTGCTGACTGGTAAGTGCTAAGTCTTTAGATTATGTTGTGAATAATAGCAGTTGAGTGAATGTCGTACAGTATTGGGGTTTTTTTACTCTTTTATAGTACTTTAACCTCTCTCTAAAATTCTGAATAGAAATTCCCATATGGCTTATATCATTTCAGTTATGGGATATCTTGTTGATAATTCATTGTGCCAGTTCAGTAATGGACTGTCAAAGTTTTAGCACTTTCTTTCTATAGCACTTATTTTCTATAAGCAGCGAACTTGATGTATATAAATACTTTATTAAGCTCCCTTTTGTGTTGCAGGTGAATACAAGAAGGATGAACTCTTAGAAAGTGCCAGGTATGTTTGGAAGATACTGTTTGTAGAAATGCAAGAATAAATATGTTGGCTTTTGAGCTGATGTTTGTTTTTAACAGCTTTGGCCATTACCTTTGAGTAAAGCTACAGAAATGTTTATATATGCATTTTTGCTTTCCCTTTATTGCTGACAGTGCAGAAGTGAATTTATTACTTCAGGACAGCTCTAGCAAATAAAAACTACTAAAGCTACTAAAAGCCAGAATAAAAGTATTTCTACCCATTTCGTACATTGTTTTTCAGGAGTGGAAATGAGGAAAAGATGATGTCTCTTCTTACACCGTTAAATGTTAATTGTCATGCAAGCGATGGCAGAAAGGTATTTTTGTTTAAATCTTCATTAAAAATTAGTTCATTCTTACGTATTTTATAGTTGCTGATAGACTTTATCTTCTTTGATATATGTGGGAAAATAAGATAATACTTGTCAAGCAACCAGCTAATCAGTTTGTTTTTTAAACTGAAAAAGACTATGTAGATATTTTCATCAAGGAGCAATAAACAAGATAGCTGTTCCATTGGAACTCCTTCTTGACCTTCATGTCTGCAGTGACAAAGAAGGGGGAGGATTTTTCATAGATTCTTGTTGCTATCAGAAAGAGATACATAGACACCCCTTATTTGCCATGTACCTGAGGCAAGTTATCACTGCTGTTTTGGGAGCAAGCTGTTAATCAGTATATGTATTGATGAAGAACTGCGTTGAAAATTTTCAAAATCTCAATTCTTAAAAGTCTTGATGGTCTGGTAGGTTTGACCTCTAACCTACTGAAGGTTTGGATTATTTGGCATCAAATTTTAGCATCCATGTTCTCATTAGTATGTGTACGCATTCACTTGAGTTTTGTTCCGATGAGCTTCACTGTTGAAAGCTTTATGGTAAGATACAGAGATCTCCAAAACACCTCTGCATCTGTTTAGATAGGTTAGATGTTAGGTTCTGTTGATAAGTTTGTAAATTAAGAGTTTAAGAGTTCTCTTCACCAACTCGTAGCTGTGCTTTTGATGCTACTGGTGCTTCAGTGGGTTTGCTAGAAAAGATGATGGAGCAATTACCTGACTGCACAGTGGAGAGTGAGAATTTTAGAAAGGAATTTTTACCCACACCCCATGAACTTCCTGCACTCAAGGTGTGGATAGTAATCTCTCTTGAAAATTTCTAAGCTTAATATCATGATTGGGAGACTTTTTTATAATGTAGCAGTTACTGTTCCTAATGGTCATTAGAGCCCTTTCACAAGGGTTGTGGTTTGTCCTAATAGAGTACTTACAGTTATAGTAAACTAAAAGACAAAAATGAACTGCGTGACTAGAAATCCTTTAAGAGGATTTTTGTTGTCCGAATGTGTTAGGATGTAGTAAATTTAGGGTTTGTTTATGATGACTGCAAGAGTAGTCAGTAAAGTGATCATAATTGTTAGCTATCTGATTCAAGCACTCTTTTTTAATGTTGCAAATATTTTAAAGCCTTCAGTAATTTGTAATGTTAATAGAATAATAATAAATATAAAATTAACTTCAATTTTATGTTAATAATTACATTTCTTTCATTTCAGTCTACTCCTTTACATTTAGCAGCTGGGTATAACCGTGTAAAAATAGTACAGCTTTTACTGCAGCATGGAGCTGATGTACATGCTAAGGATAAAGGGTAGGTTCATTTTTCCTTTTGTTAAGCAGATTTTGTTAACAGTTGAACTGAAGAATAGTAATACAGTTTTAAGCATTAAGAATTTCTAATTTGAGACTGGTGTGTAATCTTAAGCCTTAATATTGTGACCAAAATATGCAACGTGCATGCTTGAGATTCAAAATTGAGCTGACCATAGAACATGCTGCCAAGTTATTTCCTCTTGTTCAACAGAGTGTCTTCATACACTGATGTGAAATAAGCAAATATTTCAGTGATTGATTAAATGTTAACTTGCTATCAACTTTTCAGTGTTTGTACTTCTTTTCACAAATAATGTGGTAAAATTGTAGTGGACTACCCAGGGAGATGGAAGAGTTGCCACCCCTAGAGATGTTCAAAAAACACATAGATGCGGCACTAAGAAACATGGTTTAATGGGTGTGGTGGCATGTGATTGATGGTTGGACATGATGATCTTAGAGATCTCTTCCAACCCTAATGCTTGTATGAATATGTGATTCTGAGTACCATTGGCAATGTTGTAGATGCATTTGGAATGGAAATACGTGTAGCAAGATAATTGCCTTTCATTTTCCTTGACAACTATTTCATCTCTTTTTGTCCTATACAGAGATTTGGTACCACTTCACAATGCCTGTTCCTATGGTCATTATGAAGTAACTGAACTTCTAGTAAAGGTTGGTCTTTGGAGAGATTCAATTGTGTATTACTAAATAAAAACAATTTACAGTATACTAATGCAAATAATTTTTTGTTTTTTATTTTGTGCTTAGATTGACAAAACTTAAAGAATGATAGATAGCTTTTGCTCTACACATTAGTCAGTGATGATTAAGCTGGAGCTTCAGAGCCTTCTGCTTGCAGGGCGTATTTTTCAGTATAAATGTGCTTTCTGTTTTTAACTCCAAAGTTGAATGTTTTTCCACTAACAAGTAAGTACTTACTATCTCAACCTTTTCACCCTCGACCAAAGAAATCACAAAAGTAAATGCAAAAAAACAATATGATTTGTCTGTTCACGAGACAGAATATTAAGAAGCTTAGGAAAAAATTAATGGTAAATATCATGTTTTAGAGAGTAATCGGGCTCATAAGAGAATATCTTTATAACATCAATTGAATCCCAGTGTTATAGCTTTTACCCTAATGAAAGAAACATGTCAGTTATTGGAGCATAAATGAACTCTTGGAACTGGTTTATTTGGTTTAGTTTAATATTGAAGATTATGATGCACGTTAAACTAGAGGCACAAAGATGGGGACTGCAAAAGTTTGTGGGTGTCGTTCATCAAGGGAATTTTGAACTGTGCCCATTCTGACCTACTGTAGTAAATCATGATCATTGTTGTAGCTTTTGGATAACATTACATGTTTGGGTGCTTAATAGCTGTTGTTGTTAATGTGTATTTCTATCTGTTTAGCAAAAATTAAGTAAAAAAATTACTGAAATAAGCATCTAGTATAGTAAGGACGAATAGTCAGTATTTTGGTTTTTACTTGAGAGTCCGGCTGTGAAATGAGTCTTCACAGTTGTGGTACCAGACCAACAAAAAACAACATTCCTGCCTATGTACTGCTGCATGTCTTGTCTGTTAGGGTAGAGTTGTTCTCCCTGTTGGAATTCTGCTCCAGTGAGTTTTGTGGTAATATTTTGCAAAATGCGACAACTTTTCACAGGACTGATGGGAAACAGCATGACCTATCAGGCTTGCTTACAGACAGAACTCCATGTGCCTACAGAATGGTACTGGAGGAGAATTACACAAGTATTAATTATACAAGGATGTTACTTGCAGAAACATGTATATAAATGTACTGAATTTAAGTCAACTTTGAGTGCCTGTTTCCTTCTAGATACTGTGTCATTCATTTCTCAAGAGGAGAAGAGAATTCACGGTACATGTGTTTATCTTAGGTCGGTTGTTCACTCTTGACTTTATAGATCAACAAGAAACAGGAGCATGTTGAGAGGAGAAGTCTACGAATTGGGCTCTTTCTGGTGTGACCTGTGGTAGAACTACCTTCCTTTTAGAGATGCTGGAGAAAGCCAGAATAGACTAACCTGTCTTTGGCTTATTTGAATGACACCAGAGGATTACAAACTTCAGTGTGCTGAAATGTTGTCTTTTGTTGGAAATTAATGTCTGGAGAACATTTTTGATACAGTTTCCATTTTTATTTGTGTTTATTTTAACAGTCTACTTCATTGAAACTTAATGACAGAAGTCTTTTTCCAATGATCAGGTTTTGATATTGCATCTTTTTTACCCCTTTATCTTTCAAGCATGGAGCATGTGTGAATGCAATGGATCTGTGGCAATTCACTCCTCTGCATGAAGCAGCTTCAAAGAACAGGGTGGAAGTATGTTCTCTTTTGTTAAGTTATGGTGCTGACCCAACACTGTTGAACTGTCACAACAAAAGCACCATTGATTTGGCTCCAACACCACAGTTAAAAGAAAGATTAGCATGTGAGTACAAAGTCAGATCAGTTCTACAGGTCTAGATTATAATGTGTACTTAGGTTCCTTAGATAGACAGTGACCTGCCAGAAGTCAGATCTGCTTTCCAAGCAATTGTGCAGTGTTGGACTGTGCATTTCACTGTTGGAGGTTTTCTGAATGTAAGCATTTTAAATAATTGTATTTTCTGTTTTATAATCAAGTGGTTGTGATGGGATTTTTAGATTTTCTTCCAAGAGTATACATTTTTCTTCATGACTTTTGCTGTTGTCATTGCACCAAGACTGTTGAAATAGTAAATTTTATTCTGCTGCATTTTGTTTGGAAGCAAAAGCTAACTATTTAGAATGCTAAATATATTTGAGCATGCCACAACTTTCTGAGAAATTGATGAAAGGTGTTTATTTTTGTTAGCAAACTTATGGAGTAGAAAAGAATGCCTTCAGTTCTGTCCTTGGGTGGTCAAACAATAACTTTGTGGGATATATACAGAAGATATCAGTGAATGCTGCATTAGACTTAATGTTAGCGTCTGAAAATTATTTTCTACTGACAGGTCATAAGTAGAGATTTATATATGGTTGAAGATACATGATTGGGACAAGTGGAATCTAGAAAGGTAGTGTCTTGTTCAGTGAGCTTGGGTGTCTATAGATTTTGACTAAGCTAACAAGTTCTGCCAGAGCGATGTAGAAGCATAAGTCTGAGTTGGAACTGTCTGCACCATAGTCTGTTGAATAAAATGAATAATTGTATCTAACTGAAAAAATCCTTCTGATCCTCCTTAAAGAGTGTAACCTTCTGATGACTATTTATCTCTTCTTTTAAAGATGAATTCAAAGGTCACTCATTGCTGCAGGCTGCAAGAGAATCAGATGTAGCTCGTATAAAGAAACACCTTTCTCTGGAGACAGTGAACTTCAAGCATCCTCAAACACATGAGACAGCACTGGTAATATCTCTGGATGTATTATTTTGCATATATTGTGGCTGACCTAATGCATATAAGCTAATAGCTTAAAACTAAACATTTCTCTATCAAACAGTATAATGTCAACCAAACCTGAATTAAACAACATCAGATTTATCAATTTGATAAAATTAAATAACATCAAACCCATCAAATAACACCAAATCCAATTAAATAACATCAATGTTTTGTCCTAAAACTTAGTATTAAGAGTAATCTAAATTTCCTTTTTAATTTAGGTTATGTAAATGACTGTTTTTTTGTAGAATAGTCTAGTTATGTGCAACAGCAGGCTACGTATGTTAGCTTTGATATAAAGCTTGAAGTTTTGTAGCTATTATTGCAGAGAATGCTCTGGAAATCCAAAGTCAATCCAAAATCCCATGTGGAATCTCCTGAATTAATAAGCTTCTACGTGTTGGGTTTTTTCTGTTGACTGTGCAACCAGCTCTTAACTGGCAGCTGATCAGCAAGCAGTAAAGCCTGTATATTGCTAGTTAGGTGTTAACACTACAGTTTTAAATGTTCTCAGCACTGTGCTGCTGCATCTCCGTATCCTAAGAGAAAACAAGTATGTGAATTGCTGCTGAGGAAAGGAGCCAACATCAATGAAAAAACTAAAGAGTGAGTGTTTTCAAATTAGTACTCCTGTTTGTTTAGAGAATTTTGCAAAATACATTTTGACTTACTTGCTTTTTTTCTTTTTTAAGCTTCTTGACACCTCTGCATGTGGCATCAGAAAAGGCTCATAATGATGTTGTTGAAGTAGTTGTAAAACATGAAGCTAAGGTATGAGTTACTGTGCTTAATTTTTTTGGTTGAAGTTTTCGTACTGTATGGTTATGTGTAACATGAGAATGGACAACTGAGTAGGTAGACTTCTAAAAGTCTTCTTCTAAAGTCTCCTTCTTTGGAAGGTTATAGATTTGTGTACTTATAACATTGTAAAGCAGTGCACTGCTTTCCATTGAAGCATCACTGTTTTGGTACTGTTTCACAGTAGTACAGATGTAGTTCTCACTGTTAATTGAAGGCTTGTAGTCCAGAACTAGTAATGAAATGCTTAAGGAAGAAAAAGAAAGGATATGTGTATATACATGAACAAGAAACTAGACTGAACTGTACAACAGGTAGACTTTTACATATTCTGTGCAGTAAAAATCAATGAATGCAAAATGTAAAATCATAGCACAGTGTTGAGTTCAAGTTTCTGCAGAAAGTGGGAAGGAGATACCTCCTGTAATGCTTGAATCCTCTAAATCTCTAGGAGTAAATTCTTTTTTTAATGGAAATTTGATTACAGCTTGATTGCTGTATAGTTTCCAAAATAATAATCAAAACTAGAGGAACAATAGGGAATACAATAACTTTGGGTGCAGAGTTTTGTATTGTTAGATACACCTTGACTGAGATGCAGAGAAAATCCTCTGTGTGAAAAACTGCAGTAAGCCAATGCAGGTAAAATGTGTTCTGCATGTTGGCACTGATGATTTGTGCTGGTGTGAGCCTGCTTTTGTATGTGGTAAAATTGCTCTAGCAGTTTAGGCTGGATTATGCACATACCTCTAGGGGGAGTATTTTTTCCCAGTAAATGTAGCTATAGCTGCTTTTGTTTAAAAAGATAGAATTTGTGTGTCATGACCTTTGGAAATATGCTGAATACATTAATTACCAAGGAAGACAATGAAAACTGCTTCAATATTAAGTTTTAATGGTGGTGTTTCTTGTCTCTCTTATTTTTAGGTTAATGCATTAGATAATCTTGGTCAGACCTCTCTTCATAGAGCAGCACATTGTGGTCATCTACAGACATGCCGGTTGCTGTTGAGTTCTGGATGTGACCCTTCCATTGTGTCTCTGCAGGGCTTCACAGCATTACAAATGGGAACTGAAAGCGTGCAGCAGCTACTACAAGGTACAACTAATTTATCCCAGATCAACTTTTGAAGTACTGTGTCATTTCAAATGCTTTCAGAAAAACCCCAAATTTATCCAAATGGCCATACTGAATTGTGCAGTTCTTACTCTATAATCACCTGCATAGGGAGAGTGCCTGCTTCAGGTGTAGTTAACTGTATCATTTAATCTCCAGTATTCAGCTGCAGATTGTCAGAGATGCACAAAATGTCTCAATGTATAGCCAACTCTGGAGTAATTTTGGAAACGTCCTGGAGTAAGGAAGGGGGAATCATTAAGTAGAAAATGAGTTTCAGAGGCAAAATGTGGCTGCTTTGCATTTGTGAACAGAGGCAACAGGGTGCCTGAATTCTCACAGTAAGGTTAGAACATTGCACGAATAGGTAAGCTGCTTCCTTGATACAGTCTAATTCTGAAATTGAACTAATAGTGTTTAGTCATTTATGTAGTACTTCAAAGTGGATAGGAAGCATGTTGCTAGAGAACTGTGCAAACACTAATAACTACAGTTGTTGGTAGCAAGAAAAAACAAAAATTGTAATAGATCAACTTTTTAAAGACAAATCGTTGAAATATTCAAATTACTGCCTGTATTAAAAGTCCTTCAGTTACATCCACTTAACTGTCATGTAATTTCATTTATTTTGCAGAAGGTATCCCATTAGGTAATTCTGATGCAGATCGACAGTTGCTGGAGGCTGCAAAGGCTGGAGACGTGGACACCGTAAAAGTAAGCTCAAATCTGCCCTAAAATAATAGGAAGTTTTATCCCAAACTGCATTTTTTCAAAACAAGCAATCAGCCTTTCACCGTTTGGTTTGCAGTTGTGGTTCCTGTCCTAAAGCCTTTTTATTGAACAAATATTACAGGTGGCAGAATGGAATATTCACTACTTCCAGAAGTTTGTCTTACATAAAAAGCATAAAGAAGTCATTACAGGTGTGGATTTGGGAGGAGGGATGTAGTGTTCTCTTTAATCTGGGATACTATCTATAAAAAAAAAGTTTTATGTAAAAATAAGTGAATAAATATTTTTTTTAATTAACATAATTTTTTAGAAATAGGTATGTGTAACAATGAGGTTGTGCCAAAACGACATACAGTGATGCACATTTTATTTTTGGAATTTCACAGAAACTGTGTACAGTTCAAAGTGTGAACTGCAGAGATATTGAAGGACGTCAGTCTACACCACTTCATTTTGCAGCTGGATATAACAGGGTATCCGTTGTTGAGTATCTTCTTCAGCATGGAGCTGATGTGCATGCAAAAGATAAGGGGTAAATACTCAAATGTGTGTATTTTTGGCAATTATAATTACTGGTATCTGTCAGCTCTTGAACATTGATAGCTAATAAGCATAACATCTTTCTTCAATCATTCCATCTTTTTATATTTGTGGAAATTTCTTTTAGGATGAAGATGTCAGAATATCCACAAAAGCATTTTTCAGTGCTTGAGACTGGACTTTTGTTTCTTTACAGAGCCACTGCTAATTGTGTTTTTACCACATAGGCAGTAGATATTCCTACTATATCAGACCAAAAAAAGTATCAAAATGTAAAACAAAAGGTTTGTTATTATTTGCTTGTTGAAGATGCATTGTATTTTAAATTCATATTGCTTTATGAAAAAAGACCAAATCTTTAAAACTAGTTTTATTTTTTTAATTGTTTCCAGAGGACTTGTCCCTTTACATAATGCTTGCTCATATGGTCACTATGAAGTTGCAGAACTGCTGGTTAAACATGGTGCAGTTGTCAATGTAGCTGACTTGTGGAAGTTCACACCCTTGCATGAAGCTGCAGCAAAAGGGAAATACGAAATTTGCAAGCTCCTGTTGCAGGTATTACATACGAGGTTATTTTTTCTTACTCAGTTTGAAGTGTGGTAGGACCTTTTGGTTTGAGTTTTGTGATTTGTAGGTTATTGTAGTTAAATGTGTGTCATCAGTAAAATGAATGCAACTGTGATGTTCATCCTAACAAAGTAAATCAAAGGCTTTCTCTGAAGGATGAGGATGTCAGAATATTTGTGCAATAAAGCATAAGTTGCCTGCTTACAACCTTTTTTTTGATGTGAACAGCATGGAGCTGACCCTACAAAGAAAAACAGGGATGGAAATACTCCTCTAGACCTTGTTAAAGATGGTGATACTGATATACAAGACCTACTTAGAGGAGATGCAGCTCTATTAGATGCTGCAAAGAAAGGTTGTTTGGCCCGAGTGAAAAAGCTGTGTTCACCTGACAATGTCAACTGTCGAGACACGCAGGGACGGCATTCAACACCGCTACATTTAGCAGGTCAGTGGTTTACTCAATTGGTGTCTGTCTAAGCAAGATTAAAAGTGCAGCTTCAGTTTAGAGGATTGTGTTTTCTCTTCAAAAAAAATGTTATTTATTCATATTAATCTTAAGTTGCTCTTCTAAACTGTTTAATGATTTTAATTCCCATCCTCTCTGTCCAAAGAGAATCATCTCTTGTTTATTTGCAGATGTTTTAAAACCAAATACTTCTTAAAATAGGGTAAATATGTCCTCACTAGTAGGTAATACATGGGCTATATTTGGACTAACATCTTAAATGGCAGTTAATTGAGGCAGCTTGCTACTTTTCTACATGCCATTGAAGATGGTTGTTTTAATATATCCTATTTACTCTGTCCTTTTGCAACCTTGCAGCTGGTTATAACAATTTGGAGGTTGCAGAGTACCTGTTACAGCATGGAGCAGATGTGAATGCCCAGGATAAAGGAGGTTTGATTCCTCTGCATAATGCAGCATCTTATGGGGTACGTCTCTCAAAATCCTGAGGCTTTATTTGTTTTTAAAATAAATAATATGTAAAAGTTACATGCATAGTTCACAATATGTTTTGCCAATACTCTTTAGAGAGCTTGTGTCATTGAGTTGTAATGTAATGTTACTTGTAAAAAATGCAAAAAAGACTCCTTGAATTAGTAAAATAATGGTTGAAGTTTACAGAATTGAGTTTCCTGAAGGTGAACACTTAACCATCAGCTTCAAAGGTGTTCCATAAAATGCATTTCCTTAACTACGCCAGTTAAATTTTATCAGCAAGATCTCATTTTCACTTAGTTGACCGGTGTTGACACACTAGTCAGCTGTACACTTCCTGGATCTTTGTGCTCAGATCAAGTTTTTAATCAGAACATTTGGATTCCTTTGTGAACTGGGAGTTCAGATTCAGGTAATATTTTTTTTTTTAGATTCCCCTGGATTTGGGAATCTGTAGTAGTCTTGTTTTTTCATAAGAGAAGAAACCTGAACTTTATACTGGTATGTTAAAGATGAGGAAGAAAACCCTTGTTGAAAAGCTTTTTTTTTTAATTCATCATTTTAAAGTGAATCTATGTTAAGAAAATTCAAAATGAAGATTCTAAGAGAAGTTAATGGTTCTGAGTTTTATGTGCTATGGTACCTTGGAATTTAAGAGCTATGTTTGTTTTCCAGCATGTTGATGTAGCAGCTTTACTTATAAAGTATAATGCATGTGTGAATGCTACGGACAAGTGGGCTTTCACACCTTTGCATGAAGCAGCCCAGAAAGGAAGGACACAACTTTGTGCCTTATTACTGGCACATGGGGCTGATCCTACTCTGAAAAACCAAGAAGGACAAACACCATTGGACCTAGTTACTGTAAGTGATGGGGCTTTTCTTGGGTAATCTTTGCTGACATTTGTGCAGCTCATCTAAAAACTATGCTTTTAAGAAGACACAGTAATACAATTTCTGCAAAATATGGAGATTTTTGGTGTTTATGCACGTCTTGTAAGGAAAGGTGGTAGAACCTTTATAAACCTTCTTTATAACCCTCTCTAGGCTCAATTCAGGGGGCAGCAAAAAGCCAAATAAAGCAACAAAAGACATTCATGCTTATAATTTGATGCTTTCAATTTAGTACTTACAGCTCTACTAATACAAAACTTATGACAATAAAATATAAGCAGGCTTTGTAACAATGTAAATTTAGGAAACTGGCTGACTGTGAAGGTTTTGAGTGAGATTGCTTCGACAGTGTTGTAATACAAGTGAAAGCTACACTCAAATTAACTGTTTCATAAATAATGGTTGCCGGTTGAAGATTTTATTTTAGTTGGTTTTCCTAGAAAACAACACTGATTAAGTGTTCCTAAAGTTTTTTCAGGAATACAGAGATTTTTACTGTTTTTATTTATAAGCATTTTGCAGTTGCATTATGCTGTTGGTGC
This sequence comes from Upupa epops, assembly GCA_013397515.1. Taxonomy (NCBI): domain Eukaryota; kingdom Metazoa; phylum Chordata; class Aves; order Bucerotiformes; family Upupidae; genus Upupa; species Upupa epops. Next base: position 60,614 of record VZRI01005887.1, read on the forward strand.
AAAGGACAATTTGTAAATTGCACTGTGAAATGCGTATTTTTTCCACTGTTTTTCCATTTTCTAGCACATGTAAGTTTGGAATGAAAATGCATTCTAGAAAAAAACACCATATGGCAATTTTCCTGCTTTAATAATTTGTTTTCTATTATTTAGGCAGATGATGTCAGTGCATTATTGACAGCAGCAATGCCTCCTTCTGCCTTACCAACTTGTTACAAACCTCAGGTTATAAGTGTGTCTCAGACTACAGGTTCTACTGCTGATTCCCTCTCCTCAGTTCCATCTAGTCCATCCAGTCTCTCTGCCGCAAGTAGTCTTGACAACTTGTCTGGTAGTTTTTCTGAACTTTCTTCTGTTGTTGGCACAAATAGTGGAGAGGGAGCCACTGTTCTGGAGAAAAAAGAAGGTGAGGCTTTCTCAGGGATTAAAAAATTTTTTTTGCTGTAAAAAGAATATACAAATGTTAAGTTTCCTACACGTGCACACAGATACTGCGATATATCCAGTATCCCTGTTCCTTATGATGTAGTTAATGAGGAGCAGAAGTCTAAAAGTCTTGTACTTTCCGTGTAGTAAGTTGTTCTTACAGAATCTTCCAAATATTCCTCATTTTCCCTACAGAACCAGAATGGTGAATTATATTTTAAAAGAGAAGTTAAATGAAATTTTGCTCCAAACAAGGCAGTATTTACTTCATCTAATTTCCAATAGTCTGTTTTTAGATCAGATACCTTGAAAAGGTTATTTCTATAACATCTTACTTATAAAAGTATTTCCTGTTTGAAAGTGCATTTCTGGTAGCTAGTTAGTTACTTATGTTGTGAAAGCACAAAGACTGCTTTTGAGCAGGGTAGAAATCCTGAAGGGTTATTACGGTTTAAGATTAAAGAGTTTTTGTCACTGGCACAAACTTTTCTCATTGCTGCTACAGACAGTGTGAGATGTGTATACTTTATTTTACAATACATGTATGAATACTCATTTTAAGTTTTTCTTCTTACCCAGTTTCAGGTGTAGATTTTAGCATAAATCAGTTTGTGAGAAACCTCGGACTTGAACATCTAATTGACATATTTGAGAGAGAACAGGTAAGTAGCTGTATTTATTTCCATGTAGCTAGAAAGAAAGGGAGTAGATCATGACTTTTCAGCATAGTATAATGAGACAGATTTATGAGTGAATTTCAAAAGGAGTGGAATGAAAAACAGGAGTGTACTTGGATTTTTAAATTGATGTATAAGTATATATTAAAATGTATGTATATATTGAAAATTGGGGTGATAGTGTCTATATCAGTTTGAAAGGACTGACATACTTCATTTCTGTGTAAATGCTGCAGTAAATAAGTAGTGCTGATTAGTATTTTCTGGTTTTGCTTCTTCTGGCTTGAATACATCTAAAAAATTGTATTTCTCAATCAGAAACATGATCCTTGCAAATATAAAAGTTACACAATTGTATTTTCAGCTTGTTTAAAGAGAAAACTGATCTCTTCATGCTGTTTTACAAAAAAATGGTTTTGCTTTTGTTACAGATAACCCTGGATGTATTGGTTGAAATGGGACACAAAGAGTTAAAGGAAATTGGAATTAATGCTTATGGCCACAGGCATAAAATCATTAAAGGAGTTGAAAGACTCATTTCTGGACAGCAAGGTATACACTTGTCTCAAATTGTTATTTAACAATGTCTCTACAGAATCCATTTTTACAAGTGTTTTCAATTACTCCAAATTATATCTCATTAAAAATAATTGATAACAAAACTCATCTTGAGAAAATGGACTTCATATGATCTCTTTGGACTTAATGTAAAACACTTTTATTTCTGCTGTGAATTACTATGAATCTTCTCTTTACAGTTCCTCATTTAGTTTTTTACTTATGATCACTGTTTTGACTTTGCTTTTGTAAGCTATAAATACAGTGCAAAAAGACTTAAGTTTTTTCAGGTAGGGAGTGGTTAACTCCATTGGAGAACTGTAGACAGCAGAGCACCGTCTCTGTAGGTGGGTTAGAACCCCTTACATACTGTACCAGTGTTTGTTCTTTCAGAAAGACAGCTTGAATCCTTACACATACTTTCCTTTAAAACACAGTTGCGATTCTTGCAGTGAACTAAAATTAACATAATTGCTGTGTCAACTTCAGCTTCTGTTGAAGTTTATTCTAAGCCTCTTTTACTTGTTCATCACTATTGATCCCAGCATAACCCTGGGAATAGGTACTTCTAATTTAACTGTGACTGCAATAAAAGATTAAAAAAACCAACAGCTTTTTTTCCTCATCTCACAAGAACATCACTTACTGTTGTTTTGCAGTGTTTAATTGAAATTGGATAAATTTGTTGGAATCAGTAGGACTTTTTTCCCTCTTGAGATGCCGTGAATTCTCATTCTGTTATCTGCACTCCATAGTAATTAATCATTATCCTAAGCTATAAATGATCTTTTTTCTCCTTAAAACAGTACTGATCATCCCTTAAGATAAGACTTCATTATTGGAAAAGGATTTAAATTAATCTTCGTCATTTTTACATAATTATCAGATTGTTTTTGTCAGATTTATTGAGTATTTTGGATAGAAATTACATTTGTTATTTAAGATCTAAGTTGATTACAGCCAGTAAGCAGATTAAAGTTTTACCTTCCAAGTAGGACTGACCTTTTTTGAAGATATCTGTATTTGTACATATTTTGTTTATACAGATGCAAATGTCAAGCACCTGAATCTTTCACCACTCCCACACCCATTCTCTTTAGGTTTTTACTGTCTTGCCACAATGTCAGGCATGTCATTATCATTTGTATTGTTAATCTTGGGCATTAGGACTTGAAAACACAGTTTAAGAGTTTAACCTCTTTTTTTTCTATATTATGTTTTTAGGATGGGGAGGATTGTTGTCATTTATTTTACAGGGGTTAAAAACAAATGCTGCAAAAGCTTGCTGAAAAATAACAAAATCGTTTGAGGGATAGTGCTTTGGCATCTGTAAAAATGTATATAGAGTCACTAGTAATCTCTGACTTGCTTAGCAGTGAACCTCTTCCTCCCATAAACTGAGTTTTGAGATACTTGTTTCTTAAATAAATAAAAATATCTTCGTAGTTATTCCAAATCAGCAGTCTTAAAGCAGTTTATCAAACTGTTGAACTTTGTTATATTCTTTAGGACTTAACCCATACCTGACTTTAAATACTTCTGGTAGTGGAACTATACTCATAGATCTTTCTACTGAAGATAAGGAATTTCAATCTGTAGAGGAAGAGGTAAGCCTTTCTTTGTAGTCTCTCAAGTGTTTTTGTTATTTCTGCTAAAGAAGTAGATAAGAAGTATTGTTTTAAGTTTAGAGTGTGGTAGACATCTTTAAACCTAAGAAAAAATGTGTTAAGTTTGCTTCACTTACAATCTGTATTGTTGAGGACAGGTCTTTTTTGTAAAAAAATAATCATTAAACCCATTGATATGACACAAAATCTAATTGCTTAACGTACAGCATTGCCTAAAAATTTCTTGCATAGTTTTTTATTTTTTGTAGACAAATTCTTTTGATTGATTGTGTGAGTAATGTGTTTTGAATGTCATCTGAAACAAAGAGATTCTTAAAATTCTCAATCTTCAGATGCAGAGTACTGTCAGAGAGCATAGAGATGGAGGACATGCCGGAGGAGTCTTCAACAGATACAACATCTTAAAGGTATCTGTTGCATTTTAATGGTTGTAGTTTCAACATTTAGAGTCTTGGCTGAAAACAAAATGTCCATGAAATGTTTTATATTTGTGGAATTCTGTAATCTCCTCTGAGATATGCATGGGGAAAAAGGTGATCTCCTAAGGAAACTCAAATAAGACAACCTGGAAATCTTGCTTATGGATTAATAGTTGTTAAAGAACTTTTATGATAAATTTACATACAAAATTCTCACAGAAAGCTGCAGAATGCTTGAAGAAAGAGACAGAAGTTAAAAAACATAAGGTTCTTGTTGAGGTAAAAAACACTAAGAAGTGACAGCAAAAACTCATGAAGCATGAAAGGATGCTTATTTGAGCTTGATGTAACACCAGAGAAGCTTAAAACATCAGGCTGTAGATTGTCTTGCTTTAAATAATTTAGTGGAATTTTGTTTTACATTTTGGTTTTTTTTTTACTTTATCTTGTAATTTTCATTAAATGATAGACATTTTCTTATGCAAGTAAGAACTACTAAGCTTTATTCTGTACTGCTGTATGGTTTCCCCAGTAGAATTGATATGCTCTATCTACACACGTAAGACCTTGCCAATGTCAATCACACCTCTGCAGAGAACAAGCAGTTTACGTTCTTTGAAAAGTATTCTTAAAGTCTTCATGGAAGACGCTTCTAAATTCACTTGATGATGTTTTTCTCGATATTTGGTATCCAGCAATGTTTGGAGTGGTACTAAGTAGAACTTGAGTAAGTCTGCTAAATTTAAGTAGTATCACTTAGCAGATACTTAAAATTATTGGTTCTTAATCATATGATTTAAGTTATTCTGCAACAATCAACTTCTGATGGATAACTTAGGGTCTTTGTGTTTCATTGAGTTCTAGAAAAGTACTGGTGGCAGTGTGTAGTTGATGTGTGTAGAACTTAGATTTTGTGTGTTTCAGATTCAGAAAGTGTGCAGCAAAAAGCTCTGGGAAAGATACACTCACAGAAGGAAAGAGGTCTCTGAAGAGAATCATAACCACGCTAATGAAAGGATGCTCTTTCACGGTAAGATACTGAAACACATGAGTTTGTGTTTCACAGCAGTCTTTATTGGAGGGTTTATACTAATACAAAGTAAATTTTCTCAGTGGAAATAGATTCCAGGTTTTGTGTGACTTTTACGAACGGATGCTAGTATATCTCACAGCAAGGGCACGTAACACATTACACCATTCCTTTGAACTTTGCGTCTCCTTGTCTCTGCCTGAAGGAGATGTGAAAGTTCCAAGTGAAAGTGTTCTCGCAGTTATGAAGGGCCATTAAGGAATGCGACTCCTCCTTGGTTAAGTTACCAGTTCTGTTTTACTGACTCTAAGACCCAAAATGATTAAGGGTCAGACTTTATTTGTATAAATAATTTGGTTTGGGGCTTGGGGTGGAAGTTATTTTCTTGTTCACTCTTGTTCAGCGATCTGTAGAAGATATTTTATAGTTAACAAATTAAAGTGAAAGCTCTTCTGTGCACAAGTATATAGTTTCTCCTGACAAGCAAATTAAGCAAGTTCACCTAACATCCTTACATGAAAGCTACGTATTTCCCAACGTAATACATTACTGTTGGAAGTAGCAACAACATAAACATTCTGCTTATCCAAACTTGTAGATATCTAAATATTCTCTTCTGACTGTGGCCTGTACCCCTGTAAGAGGAAACACAATTAAAGCCTTGCGAATATTGGGGTTTTTTCCCAAGCCTTGAGTTCATGCATGTTTTTTTAAAGCATTAACATATATCTTTAACCGTATGTGCCACTTGCAGAAGATGACAAGCATTGTAGGGTTGGTTTTTTTTACCAATTTTAGGCAGGGGGATAAGGCTTTGGATTACACCTTCTGTGAAGGTGCTATGCGGTGTATTAATATTCAGAATCCAACTATTTGGAACAGCTGATTCTTTAATGCAAAATTGTATGAGCATTGCAAGTAAATATTGACTTATATTTATTGCTTTCTAAATGCAGTTTACCTAGGAAGAAGGCAGGATTTTAGTAGCAATTTCAGTGACTCTTGGTTAGAATGCAGTTGTGCCAAAGGAAATGGAAGATCATAGAGCTTTCCCTTGCAGCACAAGTTGATTCAGATGCTATCCTTTGTTAATCATTGTTAAAAATCTGCACTTACTAGCTGTTGTCTCTAGCAAATCAGCTGCATATATCTGAGGTCAAAATTTTTGAAGATTTAATTCTTTGTATACACAGAAACATTGTGCTGCGAAAAGTTGGGAATGGATGATTAGATTGTGAAACAACTGTGTCTTTAATACTATATTTTCAACATTTTACATCTTTTCTCTTAGGGTCCCCATTTGTGAATGCAATCATTCACAAAGGCTTTGATGAGAGACATGCCTATATAGGTGGCATGTTTGGAGCTGGGATTTATTTTGCTGAAAATTCTTCCAAGAGCAATCAATATGTATATGGAATCGGAGGTGGCACTGGATGTCCAATTCACAAGGACAGATCTTGTTATGTTTGCCACAGGTAAGTCATTAAAAGTAATCTGAGCTTATTCTTGTATGTTTTGCTCTGTCAAATCAGTGGAGCCTCTCTGAAGAAAGATTTGCTTGGTAATCAGGCCTTCTCAACGACTCTCTTTATGGTGGGCCTTATGGAGACTTACAGAAGACCAATATTTAACCATCTTCAGTGCATTTAAACAGACCTTTGTCCTTAGTCTAAAAGAAAGACTTGCTAGAGGCTTGTTTGAAAGAATGGCTGTTATCATAGATTCATAGAATGGTTCAGGTTGGAAGGGACCCTAAAGATCATCTGATTTCAACCCCCCCTGCCATGATCAGGGACACTCCTTACTGTACCAAGTTGCTCAAGGCCCCATGCAGTCTGGCCCTGAACATTTCCAGGGAGGGGCATCCTGCTATGTTACACATAAAGGAGAAATTCAGTATAAGCAGGTGAAATACTTATTTGAAGAGGCTGTACTTTGTAACAGCCAGTGACCATATAGCTGCTGCTTCACACACTGTGTGTTTTTGGACTCTCTACCACTAATTTTCTTAAATTAACATTGGTTCAGAATAAAGTGGCTCTGGCTTCATTGAGTTAATTGTGGGTAGTGGCCATCATGTCAAGCACATAAAGATTTTGTGTGTTATGCACATACCGTATCACAGGTTTACGATCCTTCTTCCATTTGTCTTCCCTGAGTCTCTGCCCTTTTTCATATTCCTTACTGGTGTGTTTTGACACTCACAAATAAAGAGAATAATCCTCTAGTATTATAGAGATAATAAAGCGTGCAAGCTTGCATCCTTGGACTTCAAGAGAGCTGACTTCACCCTCCTCAGGGATCTACTTGACAGAGTATCATGGGATGAAGCCCTGGAGGGAAGAGGTGCCCAAGAGTGCTAGCTGGTCATTATTAAAGGACCTCCAAGCCCAGAAGGAGAAGGCGGCAGGCAAGAATACCAAGAGTCTGGCATGGATTAACAAGATGCTCCTGGATTTACTTGGGCGCAATAAGAAAGTCTATAGGCAGTGGAAACAGAAGACAGGACTGACTGGGAGGAGTACAGAGGACTTGTCTGTGCAGCCAGGATGCAGATTAGAAAAGCAAGAGCAGAGATAGAATTAAACCTGTCCTGGGGGGTAACAGAAAACAAGAAGGGCTTTTTTGCATACATCAATAACAAAAGAAGACTATGGATGACAGAGGGCCTTTCCAGAGGGAGAATGGAGATCTGGTCACAGGTGACATGGAGAAGGCTGAGGTGCTTGACAAGTTCTTTGTTTCAGTTTTCAGCTGTAAAGGCTCTAGCCACTGCACCCAAGTCCGGGTAGGCAAAAATAGAGACAGGGTGAAACATGTTCCAGCTGCTTTCTTTCAGTGAAGATCAGGTTTCGAGATCATCCAGAGAACCTTAATGTCCACAAGTCCATGGGACCTGATGAAATCCACCCACAGCTCCTGAGGGAACTGGCAAATGAAATTGCCAAGCCACTAACCATCATACTTGAAAGATCTTGTCAGTTTGGTGAAGTTTCTGCTGACAAAAAGGGGAAACGTCACCCCCATCTTTAAAAAGGGAAAAAAGGAAGACCCTGGAAACTGAAGGACAGTCAGCCTCCCCTCTGTGCCTGGCAAGATCATGGAGCAGATCCTCCTAAAGGCATTGCAGAGGCATCTGGAAAATGAAGACATGATTGGTAATTGATGTGGCTTAATCAGAGGCAAATCCTGCCCAACTAATTTGATGGCCTTTTACAATGGTATTACAGTATAAGAGTGGAATTACCTGGAATTGTGTAAAGCATTTGACACTGTCCCGCATGACATCCTTGTCACTAACCTGGAGAAACACGTGGACTTGATGAACAGACCACTTACTGGATAATGAATTGGCAGGATGGTTGCACTCAGAGAGTTGTGGTCAATGGCTCGAAGTCCAAATGGAGAGCAGTGACGAGTGGCAAGTTTGCCAATGACACCAAGCTGTGTGCTGTGGTGGACAGGCTGGAGGGAAGAGAGGCCACCCAGAGGGACCCGGACAGGCTTGAGAGGTGGGCCAGTGCCAACCTCATGAGATAGAACAAGGCTGAGTGCAACATCCTGCCCCTGGGTTAAAGCAATCCCAGGCACAACTACAGGCTGGGTGGTGGTGAACAGACTGAGAGCAGCCTTGTGTAGAAGGACTTGGAGGTTTTGTTCAACAAGAAACTCAGCATGAGCCAGGAATGTTTGCTTGTGGCCCAGAAAGCCAACTGCATCCTGGGCTGCATCAAGAGAGGTGTGATCAGTAGGTTGAAGGAGGTGATCTTCCCCCTCTGTTCTGCTCTTGTGAGACCCTAGTTCTGGAGCCCCCTACACAGGAAGGATATTGAACTGTTGGAATGTGTCCAGAGCAGAGCCACAAGGATGATTAGAGGGCTGGAGCACCTTTTCTACAGTGACAGACTGAGTAATTGGGGCTGTTCAGCCTGAAGAAGGGAGATCTTAATAGCAGCCTTCCAGTATTTGAAAGGGGCTACAGGAAAGCTTGTGAGCAGCTGTTTCCAAGGGCTTGGATTAGGAGGACCAGGGGTAATGGTTTCAAGCTGGAAGAGGGGAGGTTTAGACTGGAAGTCAGGAGAATGTTTTTCATAATGTGGGTGGTGAGACACTGGAACAGGTTGCCCAAGGAGGTTGTGGCTGCCCCCTCTCTGGAAATGTTCAAGGCCAGATTGGCTGGGGCCTTGAGCAACCTGGTCTAGTGGGGGGTGGAACAAGATGATATTTTTAAGGTGCCTTTCAACCTGCACCATTCTATGTATTTGAGATGCCAGTCTTTTCATAGTTCCTACAGTTTTGTATGAGGTTTTGTAGTTATGCTTTTTTGTGAAGAGTTAGAAACACAAAGCATTTTGCTGATCATAATGGTACACAACATTGGTATGCAGAAATGATGATATTCACTACCATTGCAGTAGCATATGTGTAAAGAAATAAGTACTCCTGTCTCTTTATAATGAAAACATTACATACTAGTAAATGCTAATGTGTTGTATTTCATGTTGATCTAGAGTTTGCACTTGGCCTTGATGTTGATTTGACAGTAAGATACAAACATATTGATAGAACATAAGAAAATTACTTTGTTAGCATCAGTGATGAGGGGAACCAGCCTCAGAAAACTCAGAAAAAGGTAGTGACAGTCTTTGAGTGTACTGCAAAGCTTACTGTTTCCAGTAATTAAGATCAATGCTTTTCAGTGTTACTGCTAACCCTTTCATCAGGCTGAAGACCTTTTCCAAAGGGAGCGTAACTTTTGTCCTTTAAAAATGAACTCTAGAATTTTGTGATCTTAATTTACTTTGATCAGTCCATATAAAGTTCCACTGTTCTCATCAATAAATGTTAGTGATTACGAAGTCGTTCCAGAGCTTCACAAGGATTTTTTATTCATAGTCCTTTTTTCTTTTATGCACAGGCAATTGCTGTTTTGTCGTGTAACACTGGGCAAGTCTTTCCTGCAGTTCAGTGCGATGAAAATGGCTCATTCTCCCCCAGGACATCACTCGGTTACTGGGCGACCCAGTGTAAATGGATTGGCATTAGCAGAATATGTCATTTACAGAGGGGAGCAGGTAAAAAGCTGTTTAGTGTGGTTCTTCAGACTACTTTTTTTTAAAGGCATGTGATGTATTAGGTGTCTTCGTGCATTCACAGTGCTAGGACTTTTGTCTTAAGACAAACTCTAGCAGTGGTCGCAGGCAAATGGATCTGTGTTTCCTGAATGCTGCAGGCATTTTGCCTTTTTCTCTTTGTAATTTTTTTTCCCCCCTCTAGCAAATATTATTACTTAATCCAGCAAAAGGAATCATAATAAAGGATGCTGTCTCACTTTTTCAGGCTTATCCGGAGTACTTGATCACTTACCAGATTATGAAACCAGAAGCCACAGCTGAAGCTTGAGACAAATTCCTTGCGGGAAGCCATCAGACTTTGGGTGCAAAGATACCAATAGCTGCCATCATGTTAATTACAAGTTGTTGAAAAACTTTCCTTCACGGGTGATGTGTTAGCAAATGTGAAAAAAAATACCCTTTTTGACTTGATAAAGCTTTAATAATGTACAGAAATCTCAGAAATGTCCTCTTTTTCAGCACTTTAACCAATACCATTCCAGGCATAAACTGGGGTTTGCTGTACTAAATTATAAACAAAAATTAACTTGAAGCAATGGTTTTATACAGTACTGCATTGAAATGTAACAGAAATTGTAATGCTTTATACAGGGACTCATTTTACTAGTATGTTCTTTAAAACACTGCATTTACACTGAAAATGTTTTCATTTGTAAAACTGTAAATAAGAGCTTTTGTACTAGCCTGGTATTTATTTACATTGCTTTGTAATATAAGCATTTTAGAACTGCAGTCTTGTACAAAATGTTTTTCCAGATGTTGGTTTGTTCTTCTGTGTTTTCTCATGCACGATAGATTTGAAAAGCCAATTTTTTTTTTTAGAGTTTATCACTTTTTTGTGAGGGAGAAAACAAATTTTATCTGAAGAGATTTAGAAATAGCCAACTCTAGAATGAATATGCAAATTTTTGTTCAGTATTTTTATTTATGAAATACACATTCCTGAGAATTACCAGCTATGAAAACAACGTTCCAGCTGAAATCTGAAGTGTTTTTCCACCTACTTGCGACAGTTGCGTATTTTATGTCTATAAAATGTATTCTGAAGCTTTTTATTTAACTATAGGTGTAGTAAACCTGTATCCTCATGAAGTGACCTTGCAAGATACAGTTTTAATAAATTATTTTCTTTGAATGTAGTTGGAAAATTAACCTCAAAGAGGTCTTTCTTGAATTCCTCTTGCTTACATGTAAGCAAGCTGGGAAGTTAAATAGTTTATTCCTAATACGAGGACAAAGAACTTGGCCTTTTTGTATGATTATTTTGGTAAATTAACCTACCAGTTGGTGCCCTCAGGATCCGAGGTGGAAATGTTAAACACCATCCTGTCATCTCCTGCATTTCTTCCATGTTAGTGTTCAAGCTGTAGTTGGAGCAGATGTGTAGAACTGTGTTTATTTGCAGTGCTTTTGGCTGAGTGGAACTGATTGGGCTACAAGATTCTTCTCCCTGTGCTCAGCCAGCTGTGCAAAGAGTGTGTAAGCAGGAAGAGCAGCTCTCTCATGTCAGCAGTTGCTTCAGTAGCCCTGGGAAGACCACTTGTGGTCTTATAAAAGAGAGAAGTATAAAAGAGTATAAAAGATACAATTCCCTGTTTAGGCCTTTATTAGGATTACTGAGTGCACCAATCAGTTCAGTCAGCTTCATGGTAGCTCTTGTGTGTTCTGCTTTTCTTCCATTTGCAGTTGTTACCTACATATTTCAAAAATATGTAAATAGAAATTATGGTTCATTTGGGCTTAAAGTGGTTAAGAGTGTATTTTAGTTGCTTTCTGTTTCTACATACAGGACACTGTCCCAGAAGACAGTTTGTTTGCAGGGCATGTTGTCATACCATGGTTTTAAATGTAACTGGTCAAGATCATGAAAATCATCTTGCTGATGTGGTGGTTATGTGATTATGCTTTATGTAAAAATGTATTGAGCCTTACCCAGTTATGTGGGGAATCTGAATAATAAGATTACATAACTCTTAAAGAAATATTGGCTATGAATAAGAAAAGGCTTTGATTTTTAGGTACTTTATCCCAGCATGTTGCCTGTTCCTTAGGTATAGTGATGCTGGAATTGGTGTTCATGCAAAATCTGTTTAGAATGTTTTAAACTTTTTTTTTGTTCCTGCTAAAATGGTTCATTCTCTATGAACGATCACTCGGTGTCTTGTAAAATATTGTGGTATGTTAGCATTTTAAGTGGTACCACAATGTTGGTTTTGTCTGTTTGGGGATTTTTGGAGCTGTTTAGTTTTTGCATGACATACCTTGCACTCTGAAGATGGAAGCTGTAATGGTTTGATAATACTGACTATTGAGGTGAACCTTCAATCTCTTGTGCAATTAGTTCTGCTTTACTCATCTTGAAGTGTCTTTACATGTACTGTATAACATTCCGTATCCATTTAACACTAAATAAATGTAATTCACTGCTTTTCTAGTAGCATGGGAATAATTACCAACCTAGTATGTCAACGCATTGTTTTAAATGTAAGCATACACGATGCTGTTAACAAACTGCATCATTATTAGAAGGAAAACTAATTACATTAAATAGAAGAGCTTTTAATGTGGATGAAAAACAGTAAATACTGTGGAAATTTGTAGTCAAATGTACACATTACAGTATTAGCTACCAGTGAAAATGTTTTAGTTGCTGGAAAACTAGTTGCCTTACATTTGGTTTGAGAAGTAATCTAAAAGCTGCTACCTTTCAGATCACTGCAGAGCTTCCAGAATGGTAGAACATGAGCAACAACTGAAGTATTGCTTCTAGATCACTTGTAGCATTGCAGTAATTAATGTTAATTCAGTAGGACCATTGATATGGTAGGAGGTTTCCAAAACTAGACTTGTATAGGAGGTTTAAATACATTTGAGCACTAGAGGGCAGGAAAGCTAATGTTTAGCAAGATCAAGGGTGGTGAAAATCTGAAGTTTGTGGGAGTACAACTTCTAATACAACTTTGTCTCAAAATTACACCAATCTAGGTTGCAAAAAAAAAATTAAGATTTATCTTCCCCATTAGCATTTGAGTTTTTTTTAAACAAAGTAATTAGTATAAAAACTACAACTAAGCAAATAGAAAAGGATTTTCTCTTAAAAACTTTACTCATAGCATTGACCTTAATTCTTTGAAATTAATACTTTAGCTAGATTCTTCTGACATACATAATTGAAAAACTTAAGATTATCCTACAATGTGTGTTCAGGAGGCTTGCTTGCATTAGTTTCAAATGGAAATAATTGTATAGAAGGAGTTGCCCCTGCCTTTTCTACCCTGTATTTGTGACATTTCCAGCAGTCCACCATTGTCAGTTAAGGGTGCTTCAGCCCAGGAGCTGTGTAACCACCTCCTGTCCATTTCCTGAACTAAATGTAACAAAACAGCTTTCCATTTCTGTGGCATCACAGCAGAATCCCATGGGTGGCTTGCCTTCTGCCTTCTATTAGTAAGATTTTATTTGTACTCATCTATTTCCTAAGTCCACAATAGCAGAGACTGCTTTCATACCTTCGGTAAACTGGAAAATGTACCCCTCGGTGGTTCTTGGAGCGGTACTTTGCCTGCACCCCCGGAAGTTGCCATAGGAGGTGGAGGAAGTGTTAGCAAGGGAAGTGCTGTAGTCGAGGGTGTGGAGGGAGGTGTGTATCTCTTTTTGCCCCTCTCCAGCAAGCGTAAGCAGAGGTAGTTCTGAGAGTGTCGAGGGGTTTCTGCCTGTGGCTCACAGGATTAGAAAAAGCTGCAATCAGGCAGAGCAGAACGCAAGATTTAAGGAAAGATAAAAGCACATAGATGACTCACTTGAAGTTAATGGATTCTGCCCTAAGAAGGATCAAGGTTGGTAACTGGTAGAAAGGACAGGAGAGACAAGAAATAGTAACCTGTGAAGAAAAGGCAGGTGAGTTCTACAAGTACCGAAAATTTATGGTCAGAGTAGCTAATATAGTTATTAGAAATGGTAGGATAAATGTAGCAAATCAACTTCCTAACTTACATTTGAGTTAAAATGGCAAACAAATGTTGATGTGTGGGTGCTGCAGGGATTTCAGACTAGCTCTTGTGAGAACACACGTGTTTAAAAGGAGGAAGTTGCAGACTATTCAGAATATTAGTGTCAAACCTTGGAAATAACGTGCACAAGAAACAGAAATAGTATTCTAAAACCGAAGGTAAATGCCCTTTACGGTAGTTCTTAATCAATGCTTCAAAAGTAGTGTTTTTATCAGAGACAAGTTGAAACACCACAGTAGATAGCACTTGGAGAATGTAATGTAAAATTACCTACTTGGATACTCTTTAGTGATGGAATAACATGGGGAAGTGGTGGTGCGGATTTTAGTGCAGTCAGGAAAATAGAAGGAACTGGTGGTCAGTTTGTATTATTGATAAAACCACTAAATGTATTCATATGCCACATAGAGGTGGCAGTGAAGGGGATTGCAGTGGTTTCTTGGATGGCACAGTAGTAGCATACACAATGCAGTTGGACAGTGCACATGCAGTTACACAGCAGAGAAGGGTTACTTGCAGTGTTTAAGTGAGAACCATTAAGAGTTTTAAAGGTCATAGCAATAGTATTTGCAAACCTTAATGCGTAAAACTTGTGAATTGTTTAGGGAACAAAAGAGAATGCACTAATGCCTATAAGGTGTGATTGAGCCTCTTTTTTCGTGGGAAAGCAGCCTTAAGACAGTTATTTACAGATCTGTTGGTATGCAGGGAAAAAATTAGTATTGAATGGTGAAGCTAATAGAAACAGCCGAGAAATGGACTTTTAAGTCGTCACTCACTTCTAGGCTACTGGTGTATGGTTTTATGTTGTCTAGCTGCTGTTTGAAGTTTCCAGCAATGTATTTGGAAGCTTATTTCACAAGAAAAAGGTTACTAAATTTTGTGAGGTAGCAGGCATCATAGATCAATAAAGGGGTGTTAGAAGTGGAACTTTCAGTAGCCTGATGAAGGAGTAAATAAATGAATTATGTGAGTAAGTAGGTGAATAAGTTTGCCTGTAAAGTAACACTGAACTTACATGAACAAAGGAAAAATGGGTTTTGTTACAAAAATGGGTAACGGTAAATCAGTTAGCATATATAATGTTTATGATCCAACTGAGGAGGGTATTATATCTAACATTTTTGAAGTAGTTAAAGTAGAAGGTGAGAACTGCTGAAGCTGTATTACTTTAATAATAGAATGAACTGCTAAGTAGCCCAAAAGAATCATCTTTATAAATCTGTTTGTGATGACTGTTGCCTGATAGACTAGGGTTCCCTATATGGAAGTAGTTTACTGAAGCATTGCAAACATGCAGTAGAATGAATTAGAGTTGGTATTAAAGGGCTTCTTCTTGAATTATGAATATTTATTACAGCACCTGAAGCCTAATTCAGCTTGTAAGGGAAAAAACTAGAAGAACTTAACAGTAGGCTCCTCAAACTCAGATATTAATGAATAATAAAAATGACTATATAAATGAGGGCTATTTCCCAGATAGTATAGTTCCAGTAATAATATGAATTACATAGTATTGAAAGTGTTATTTAATACAAGATTTCCAAAACTAGCAATCGAACAAAGAAATAAATCTGCCTTCAAAACCAAGTGACTAGTGGTAAAGATTATTTCAAGAGAAGCTACAAAACACATTTTAAGAGAAGGAATATTCTCTGGACCTTGAAGAAAAAGAAGGCAGCAAAAAAGGGGGAGTAGTGGGGGATTGACTGAGCATCTCTGTGAATGGCTGCAGAGGAGAAAATCTGGTCAGTGGTACCAGAAGATCTGAAGAGACTCCAAATATTAGAATGGGAGGCATTAGGTGTCTTGATAAAGAGCAAAAATAGAGAAGTGCTCTGAGCTGTAATAGAGAAGCTGCTCTAAACTGTAATAAAGAAGTCAGACCACAGCATTTCTGAAATGAAAAACTTTAAAGTGAACCTTCTACACAATGTCCTATTTAAATATGGCACAGAAG
Source organism: Upupa epops (assembly GCA_013397515.1). Lineage (NCBI taxonomy): Eukaryota > Metazoa > Chordata > Aves > Bucerotiformes > Upupidae > Upupa > Upupa epops. The sequence goes on from VZRI01005887.1 coordinate 76,460, forward strand.
CTTTTTAAATACCTTCTATGGTTCTGAGCATTGGTATAACCAAACTCAAAATGAGGCAGTGGTGGAATGATGAGCTGGTTTTACTGCACTGCAAATAATCATCAGCAGTGCAGGGGAGACTAGTTCCAGAGGGAATTCTAATGGAAATAACAGCTATGGATTAGCATTGGACAAAAAATATAGAAACTTGCTCTTTCTATGTCATCGTGGGTTAAACCATCATCACAGGCACCTTTTCTGAAGTACTGCCTGCTGTTAAAAGTGTGCTTTATCAATTGTAATTTAAGAAACACCTTATAGAAAGAACCTGGACCAATTAAAGGGAATATTTCACGCTTGCTATAAATGTAAGTATTTATTGAAGGGCATACTTTTAACCAGTTTTGGATTGTTTTGTTTATATATGTACCATGAGAAATAGTAGAGAAAGAGTCCAGCAGACATACTGAAGTGATGACAGTAATTTGTAAGAAATATAAGAACCTTGTACGTGTGGCAATGTGAAATAGCCAAGGATTTGTACAAAATAGCCTGTAAACAAACAGTTGTGGGTTTAGCTATGCCCACTCTCTTCTGAGATTCCCTAGTTCCCAGAAAACACTGGATTTTTAGAAAAAAATTTACAAAATACATGACATAAATATTTCATATGTGAAGGTTTGTGGTTTCTCGGAAAAAAAGAGAGTGATAATGCAATGTACAATTAATAGCTAAAATATTATTATGTGATGGGGTGCATTGTTACGTGTGACAGATGTTTTCTTGCAATATCAATAAATAACATTTTCCTTCTAAAAGAAAAAATTACAAAGTAATGATGAATTTGTCTCTTTCTGGACTGACTTCACAGTACAGATTTTGGGGAGTTTGTGGTCCAGCATCTTTAAACTACTTGAAATACTGTTGGAATACAGGTTTAGCGTAATGAATTCTATTTTCTCTATAAACACGGTGAAATTGAGTGTATTTGAATTCTATTATTTTCAGGAAAATTAATCATAATTGTATTTATATGTACTCTGATTTTGCAGTACAGGTATCTTAAAGTGATTACGTTTGGCTTCTCCAACTCAAGACACAATTCATTCTGCCCTGTTGTGTGTAATTCTGGAGGTAAAGCATACCCAGAACATCCTAAACAAATGAATGAGATGTGTCCTTTAGTTTTACAACTAATTTTGTGTTCTGGTTTCTTCTTTTTCCTCCATTTTATTTCTTTGAGAATTGCTTACTTTATTTAACTGTGGCTACCTAAAAAAACCCTTTATTTCATTACCACTACTTCTTCCTTCTACCAGATCAGGATAGGTTTGAGTGTGTTTGTAATGCCGTAGGGAAAAGGTGTACACAACCTGTTTCTAGAGGTCACTAATTTGTAGAACTTTTCTTGCTTTGAAACGGGATATTTGTATTCTTAGTGAATCAGATGAGTAAAATCGCATTGTAGCAGTAGTAGTTTCAAATAAATATCTGCCTGAGAGGAAAGGAACTATTTCTGCCTTGTATTTGTAGTCAGAGCTCAAGAAAGTAAGAAACATAAGCCACTAACTATTAAGAACGAGATAGATTAATCTGCATACCAGCGCTGCAAAATGCATGTGAAATCTGTAGCTCTGCATGTGGAAAGCAGCACAAGCAAGACCACCAGTTCTGCCAGTCAGCCATTCACATTTCCCACTGTTTTCCTCTATTGTAACAAAATGTGAGAAGCTGCTCTCAGGCCACCCAAACAATGCTCTTTATTGGTCTTTACTGAGGCATGATCAGACATCTATGCTGAGACTACCGGCCTCAAAGAAGTGCTGCTGGATGACATCTGGCAGCCTGGCTTTGCTACAGATAGATTTATGAGCTGTGAAAGATGGTCAAATTAACATCTTCTGCATTCTTGATAGGATTAGGGTTTCTGGGACATGCAGTCATTTGCATATTGCCCTGACTTACCACATTAATACTGTGCTTGTGGCTCATTTTAATAGATTTTTGTAGAAAGTGTTCTCCTGTTACATCCTACTGGGTTTCAGTCACTTGCCAGTGACACAGCTGTACTGGTTTAACAGACCAAGAAGAAATCATATTTCTTGCTCTGTTTCCAGTTACAATCGTAATAAAAATCAAGAGCAGCAGCAGTAAGCTCTTTCACTCGGAGAAGGGTGCTCTTCACTGGGGATGTGCTCAGACACACAGACCTGAATGACCAGTGCGTTTCTGTAAGAGTCCACAAAAGTCCCTGGGAGTTGGAGAAGACCTAACACAAACAGTCTTTCTACAGTGTCAAGCAATTATTGAAGTTCTTGGTAAGCTTAATTTCATCAATAAAAGCTTAAAATAACATTAGCATTAAAATGCACGTTCCTTTACCTCATCTCCCAAGACTCAGACCACTGCTTTTTGGGTTGCTTTTTCAGTGGGTGTCATCCAGTGTTGCTAAAATACTGTGCTAGTCACTAGACTGGCGATTACTTCAGATTACTGGTGCACAGAGTGAATGGTCACACCCCCCTCACCCGACGACGTTTTTTCCTGAGGGACAGAGAAGTGTCTGAGCTGGAAACAGTGAGCCCTGATCAGCACCAGGGCAAGGCTGATGGCAGGGCTGAATGAGGGGGCTTCTGGGACCCTCATGAGATAGGAAAGTGAGTGCTGATGGGGCAAAAGCATGGCCAGTACCAGACATGCAGCTGGCCATTGTCCCTTTACCCTTCAGGGCACCAGGGTAAGCCTTCAGACATGTGGGTAGGAGTGATAGTGGAGTATGTGAAGTGCAACTTAAATGCACCATTCAGTGCAAGGCTAGGGACTATGTTAATTCAGCTTCTGATCAAGATACTGGCCGGGAAGATTTTAGCTCATGTCAATGAGGCCAGGAGTTTTGTCATCACATGCTCTTTAATCACGTGTCATGCTTTAATAGTGTAACTGGTTGCAGTTGTATGAGAGACTAACCTCTTTAAACAGTTATTTTTTCATACCCTACAGTTTTGTTTTCCAGACAGAAGTAAGTGATGTGAGATGCTGCAGCAGGACCTGGGAGGGAGGTTTCAGCTGAGCAGGAAGATTGCATGGTTTTTGGGACTTGGAAACAGCAGACCCAGAAAATACAACTCAGAGCACTTACAGAGCAAAGACAAGCAGAATTTCAGATAATTTTGTGTAACCACATAGATTCCAAGAACCAGAGATCCATGTCTTTTTGTCCTGGTTTCGGCTAGATGCTCTAGCAAATGTGGTAGTTACACTGAGTAATCTTAACTCTGCTGTGTAATTCATGGTACGTGACCTTGAGTGAAACACAGCTAGTTTGCAATCCCCCTTCATCAGACCAGACACAGAAAAACATAAATAAATGGATCTTTGTGAATCTCTAATTGCTTTCAGTTGCATGAAACTAACAGCTTGTGCTGCAGACTTGCAGTCATTTCAAATGAGGTTTCTCCAGGCCTGTCACCATGAGATCCAGGTTCACCTGCTTTTGGATCCTCATTTCAACTCCTGTGTCATCCCTTTCCTGATGCTGATATGACCACCTGGGAGGTATAACACACAATGGTTTCCTGATCTCGTTTGCAATGTACTTGTATAAGCTCTTGCACTGACAGAAAAACACAAGCAATAGCAAAAAAACGACAAGGCTGTCTCTCTCAGACAGGTTCAGGTTCTGCTGACAGCAGTTGATGGCTAAGCAATCTTCTGCAGCCTTAGGGTGCTGCTGCAAGACCACTGTATTAACTCTACAAGCAGGTGGTAGAGATTTCCAAGGATATCCAGCGAATTGCTATTTCAGATTTACAAAGAGTACTTATATGTACTTAGTCCTTACCCAAACTATTTAATAAAAAAAAAGGAACTTGTACAGGAAATTATGACATTTCCATACTCATCTTCTGATTTCCCCACTGCAATTTTTGCACTCACTTCTACTCCAATTTAGCTCACAAGTTTTCTCTAGAGCATATTACTCTTGTTGCAAATGATGCATGATGGAAATCCTTTCATTAACCTAATTTAGGAGTTAGCTCCAAATTTCTAACAAGAAATCTATTGTGCTCTGGCATCTTAATTTAAATAACTTGAAAGAGTTTAGCATCTCCAGGAGTCTCACCACGCTATTAAATTGTGGGCAGAAGAACTACAAGGACAGATCTTCTACACAGTCATCTAAGTTTTCCAGGCAGCAAAGAGCGTGAAGAAAAAATGAAATATCTGCACAAGCGCGTCAGGTGAGGGCCCACAAAAAGGCAGAGCAAACTGTGACAGATTATATTCTGATGCTGCTAGCTGTGTCTTCCTAATTCCTTGATGTTATTTTGTTTTTAAAAGCCATGTTTGCCACATAGACACATTAAAAGGAGGAAGTCAGCTGATACCTCACAATTTGAGCTTTCCTCACCCCCTGGCACTGGCAGAAACACCCTGCTGGAGTCTCTTGGTGGCCCAGTGTTGTGTTGTCCCTACAGGTGCCCTTTGCACGTGGCTGCCCACGGCCCCCAGGCTGCCTTGTTTCCCAGAAATGAAAAATAGAAGTCTTTCTCGCCTTTAACTTCTTAAAGTAAATACTTTTTGTTTCCTGGTATTGTTTTCCCACATGACTGTGGCACTGCAAAGTTCTTGGCTCCAAGACATCCATTGAAAAGCGGTCACGTTACCGCTGCTATTTACCATGAACCAATAAAGCTTTAAATAGCCCCCAGAAGCTATTAAGATGCCGTTGATGTTTACGTGTGCGGCGGAGCTGGGCACAGGAGGACGTTCATAGGCCCTGTGCTAGGTGGGATGACATCAGGCTCTGCTTTCCATAGGGCCCTTATCTTGCCCAGACGTCTGCTGACAGCTGCAAGAGAATAGAACTGAAGGGAAAAAATCTTCACACTACACCCTCTGGTCTCCAATGAGAACAGAGGCCACTTCAGCTGGGGATAAAAGAGCTTCAAAAAAGCCCCCCCCCCAAAAAAAAAAAAAAAAAACAAAAACAAAAAGAGAGAGACTAGTCTCACAGCTGCTATTAACAGGGGATGAATCGCAAGAGAGCATTTCACACCGAGGGTCTTTAGAGAGCAGCATCCCCAAGAGCCATTAGCTCTCAGCGAGAGTCGTGCTGAAGTCCTTTGCTGTCAGGACAGAAGCATGCATATAAATTTTATACTGTTTGTCTTTGAGCAGAAACAAAAGATCAGCTCTAAATCCTCAACATCTTGTCTTGACTAACATGAAATATTTCTTATGTGGTTGTCTCCATACTCTTTTCCCTTCGAAAGAATACTACTTACAAATTTATCATCATTTGCAAAGGTTTTGCTCTTAAAATTAAAAGAAGCAGCAAATGCACAGGGTTGGGGCCATACGTAGACCTGTTAGTGCAACTTACGCTGCTCCTAAGGATGGTGGCTTTGGGAAGGGCACAGTCTTTTTTATTTTAAGGAAAAGAAACACAACTTTATAAAGTAAGTCACTAAGTTTTCCTCTCCTGCCTGTCACTGAACTGAGGATGATACCTCTCACATATTTTCTAATTACAAGTGCAGTCTGGAATAAAAAGCCCTACTGGAGGATATTTTGCTGTTTTTCAAGTGAATTCAAACCCTATTTTGTGACCTAAGACCTTCATTTGCTTATGCAAGAAAATCTTCTGAATTCAGTATCAGACTAAATATGGGCTCTGGATATCATGAAATGCAAAATAACATGCTTTAATATCTTTTTTATTAAATTAACAGCATGTGCTGAATTAGTGCATACAATTATATGTGTTAGGATTTGGATCTCTTTTATGGGACCAGATTTTGTTCTATGTACTTCCTTTGCACAATAGATACTTTAACTTCAGTTTGTGAAGGCGTAGTAAGAAATTCTGTGTTCACCATGGCACTTTCATCAACCTTTTTCTCATTTAATGACAGTTTAAATATAAAATGATGTCATGTTGGAGGCTGAAATTAATTGCAATGTAATCCTAAGAAGTCTTATTTTATGAGGAGCAGTTATTCACAGACGTCTTCTGAGATATGAACATAAAACTTGTTCAGCAGCATTGCAGTGCCCAGGCAGGTGCTGGCACGGCGGTGTGCTGTGTCTCAGGCAACACCTAAGCAGGCAGCAGAGGCACATGCTGACAGTGAGCTGTTATTAAATGTACCTGTCCAGAGTGCAAGGGCCAGCAGCAAGGACAGGGCTCTGAAATAAATATATCTGTAACTAATGTGTATATATATATACTTCTATTTTTCAGTCAGTGAAGCATCCATGTCTTTCCCTGGTGTGCTGAGAGACCCCACAGTGTGACCCTCAGCATAAGTCCCCCCTGGACAGGGCTGCATGGGAGGCCAGGGCTGCTTGATGTGTGGGAAGGAGGGAATCTCTTCCATGGGAAGGCTGGAGCTGAAAGTAAAATCAGAGCCTGTTGGTCAGGCCATGCCACTATTCAGCCACGGGGAATGTGGGCTGAGCTCAGGCAGTGCCTTATCCCCCTCTCACATCCTCTCCCCCATCAGACAAGCATGCATTGTTAACCTTCTGAGCACTTGAAATACACTGGGCAAAATATTTGCCTTCTGAGAAACCAGTGCAGACTGTACACCCTTCATGAAGCATGGCACAGCACATACCAAACAAGGGCTAGGCCTAAAACAATGACTTATTTCTAAAGCCAGAGATACTTCATACTGTTTGCACTTAACCGATCTCTTCCACATAGGGAAGGAGTGTGAGGACTGGGAGAGTTAATCTAAACTCTGTAACACTGTACATTTAAAGGCCACTTTCTTTTAACTGTGTGCATGAACGGTGCTTGGAATTCTTAAAAATCCAAACTATTACAAAGGAAGGGGCTCGGTGTTTGGCAAAACGACAAAACCTGCTGTTCACTTGCCTCTTTTGTTTCTTGGCTTTACAGTGAGTCTCAGTCAGGGCTGGTGACACAAGGGAGACCCTAGAATGTGTCAGAGGCATTTAGTAAGAAATTCCCAAGGATTTCTGGTCCTGTTATCCAACCAGCTCTCACTGAAATTAATGCTTTGTTCTTTTTAAAAAATATTTTCATTGTGTGCCTTCACTTTACTATTAATGATGGCTTTGAAGTTGCACCACCAATCTCCCAAAACATAGCATCCATTTTTGGCTCCTCCAGGAGCATGTGGTCATAAATCTCAGATAAAAAACATCAATGTCAGACTACCTGATGTGGAAATATTCAATATGTAAACACACACATGGAGAGCTGGAAGAGCTCATAGCTGGACTGGGGCTGCCTAACCACATTTCACTTGTGGAAGCAAACAAGATTTACACACATCCTCACAATTTGTGTAGGACCTCAAGCCCTGGTGTTCATTCAGGACCATACCCTGGTCATACCATTCAGGACTTCTGCAGAGAGATGCAGGGGGACATGTGGGTGCTGAAACCTAGGAATTCCACAGCACCTACCCCTGGGCTGGGGCACTGGGGTGCTGAGAACAGTCTGCAGGCTGGCTGAGACTTAATACTTCACAGTATAGTACTAAGTACATTCTTGCACTGCTGCGTGTGTAAATACTGACATCTTGCTCAGGTATATCTTGCCCTACAGCATCCTTCTGTTTTCTTCCTAGTATCAGGTATTTTCCTCACATAAGTGCCTAGAGCAGAACTCAGGGAAGTAATTCCTCTTGTGCATTGGGTCAAAAACTGAACCATTGATAATTTGGGGTCTGCGACCCCAAAGCTGTCCTGGAAGCAGCTACCTCAGGTCTGCTGGCTGTGCCAGGGATGTGTGTACTCAAAGTAATTTGCAGAGTCAGTAATGCAGGTGCATGCTGAAGGTACACCTCAGCCCAGCATATCCCACAAGCATTAATCTGGCTTTCAGGAATGGAAATGCTTTTGAGTGAGATACAGCCATGTCTGTCTGAAACTGCCAACACTGTGAGAGTCAGTTCCTATGCCAAATCTTTGGGAGATTCTTGTTCTTAGTTCAGATAGTGAAGACTTCTTTAGTAATTTTGTGATGTCACTTTTATAGTAAGGGTTTGTAATAAGCAGCAAAAGAGCTTACTGCATGCTTCAGCCTTGCAAATATCACAAGAGTAATATCTGGTGATTGGCCCTTCAGAATCACAAAGCAGTGAAAGATTATTGCTATTTATCAGATCAATGTTTTTTTTTATGTATAGAAGCAGTCACTAGAGCCAGCTGCACTAAAAACACACCCAGATCCAGCATCACTGGTTGTATTCCAAAGGAAAAATGAAGAAATGATATTGCCAACTCTTTGAGATTCTGCTAGAATGTCCAGACACTGTTTCTGTGGTCTCGTGAGTACAGGATGAACAATGAAATCAAACTGGTCACCATCTCTACGAAGCAACCAAAGGAAGATGATGCTGGTTGTGTGCAATATGGCACAAAGCTGATTTCATTATTTTACACCTGAAAAATTCCAAAGAAATTCAAAATCCAGAAGGTAAAAAATAATCTCTATTTTCTTATAAGGTAGCTCATCCTCTGCCTTGAAAGAGAGGCCTGGTACCCTGACGCATTTAGCTGGCAATACCTTTGTGATGAAAACCCATGCTGGAGCTGCACATGAAGAAGGTGCCCTCCATTAGTTATGCCCAGGATCACCTGCCTCTGGGTTGGGAGGTTTTATCAGGCCTGCAGCCAGAGCTTGCTCCTGACAGATCTGTTGTGCTGGCTCTCCTTGCTGAGGACTTGGGTGGTCAGAAGATGCTGAAGAGAAGGGCTGAGATGGCAGAAGCCAGTTAAGCAAGGAATCAGAGCAGTGGTGAAGGACAAGCACAGCTGCTGTGAGAGAGCAGAGGTAAGGCTGGCTGCACAGGTATATAGGCAGATCTGGAGGGCTAAACTAAATACTGAGGGGTGACAAGTATATGTCGTAGTGGAGGTGTCCGAGTGATGGAAAGGACATATTCTGTGGGAGGTGAAGACCTAGCTGGTGGTCTCAGTTGCCACTTAACTGCAGGAGAGTGTGGAAATGTTAAATTAGGAAGCAAAAAGCCACAATCTTCCCCCTTAAAAACAAATCTGAGGACCTGAGTCTGGCTTTCCAGACTGTGGGGTCTACAATGCTCCATGAACAAAATCTGAATGTTGCCATTTGTTGTCACTAACCACAGCAGACGCAGTGAATGCAGTCTGTTGGATTGTTGTGTGTTCATTACATGGTGGTGTTGTTTGAAAGACCTCAAGCTCTTTTGGAAAGTCAGAGGAATGATGTGGTGGAACACAAAGCAAGGGATCCTCTTTTTCTTCTCTTTCTCGGGTAAAACAATGAATTTGTTCTGAGTTCCTAGTTGGGTTTTTAAACACAGGGTGATGTGGGTAATAAGATCAGTTGCCATGGTTTTCCACCTTTGCATCTGATGGTGTGAAATGCAAGCTCTAGTGGCGCTGCACGAAGCTACTGTGCCACTGCCATGGAAATAAAACAAAGCTGTGTATTTCTGCAAAATATTGTGCAGTGCTTTGGCCAGAAGCTTGCTGTGTGGCTGTTTGTACAACACTTACATGAGGGGGAGTGAGCTGTAATTAAAAAAAATAATTGTGCAAGTTACACACATTGCTAACAAAACTTTTGCATAGTGCTGCTAAGGATTATGTAAGCTATCTGCCATAAAGGAGAATGTCTTGGCAATGAATGCTGTATCCAATAATCCAGATGCTCTTGAGAGCCTCTGGGCAGTTCCTTCTGGTGTTTTCCACACAGCCATCCTTACAACTCTAAAGAAAAAGTCTGCAAGTGCTCCCAGCCATGGGCAGACACCTGGGGCTGTGTAGGACCACAGGCAACCAAATGCATACATGCACTTACAGAGTGCCATAAGCAACAGTTCTGGTTTGGTTCTTTTGGCTTCTTTTCAGGTGGCTTTCTTCAAGCATGATGTGTCATAGGTTGCTGTGTTTAGAAGTTGTTCAAAGGGGTCACATTTAGGACTACCAATAAGCTGCTCTCATTGCGTAACCTTTCCGAACATGAGGTTCTACTTTTTAAATTCATTTCAATGAAAACACTGAATTTGTCCCTGGGCAGTTTTTCACCAGCCTCAAACAACTCTAACTGAACTATTATGTTTGAACTTGCATTGATTGGTATAACAACTTGCCGCCTTCAACACTGTGTTACTTCAAAAGTGACTCTTACTTGGCCTTAAGCTCAATAACCTGCTGAACCTCCAGTCATCTCACAAATCCAGTGTCTGTGCCCAAATGTACTGAGTTTCTCAATCTTCTTACAACTGTCTTCTCACCTGACTCTGTGGATGTTCGTATTTGAAGTCAATGTCTGTCCATTTCATGGAAGAGAGGAGGACTGGAGTGGTTTGTTTAGCCCGTGGCATCTTTGGATGTAAGAAAGTATTTTCTAGGATTTTGTGTTTATTGAAGCCTCATTTGTTCCTTATTTTGGTGTAATTGCCTGATTTCCTATTAGGGCGATTTCAGCACAACTTTAAGCATCAGGCACATAGGATTGGGGGGGGCAGGAATACCTGCCCCTCGGTGTTTGTCCTTTGAAAACCTTTACTGTGCTCAAACACGGGAACGTCCCTGGTGGCTCCCAGCGGAGCGGACGGCTGTGTCCCACGCACGGTGTCAGCAGCGGATCGAGAAAAGAGTTACGAGCGATTCTTAGCGTCAAACAGTCACCACTTTATTGGAGAGGAACATGGGGAAAGCGCTCGAAACTAAGGGACTCGGCTAGCACGGCTGAAGGCAGGCGAGGCCGGGGCGGCTCAGCCCTCCCAGAAGCCGACGAAGAAGCTGCACAGCGAGTGCCATCGCTCGGCACAGTAGGTTTGGACGGGGCCCTCACTGGGCTCCGCGATGGCGGCCGGTAAGGAAGGTTCAGGGCTTGTCGCTGCGAGCAGGCGGAGCTGTGCCTCGGGCGGCGCCCGGCCCGGCCCGCAGAGGCGGGCGCGGAGTGGCGGGCCCGGCTCACAGGGGAGCGGCCGCCGTCGCAGCCGGNCGGTACGCGCAGCTCCGGGCCGCCTCGCCTGCCGGACCCCGACAGCGGAGCCGCAGCTCGCTGGTCCCCTCGGCCCAGCGCAGCTCCCAATTGCAGCGCTGCTGCCCCGGCGTGGAGAACCGCCCCGACCGCGCCTCCTCTGTCTCCACACGGCTACCGGAGGCTCCCAGTGCGGCCAGGGCCAGCAGCGCGAAGGGCAGCCTCATCTCCTCGGCGCCGCGGGAGGCTCTCCGTTGCCTCAGCGACGGAGCGTCCCGGCCCCAACGGACTGCAGCATCCTCCGCGCCCTGCGGAGACACGGACAGTGGCAGCAGTTGCCCTGCTGCTCCCCGCCGCCCGCCCCGCCGGGGTCGCACAACCTGGGTCCCGTGCGTCTCGTTCCGGCAGAAGGGCGCAGAGCAAGCTGGTCCCTTCAGGACTGTCGCCACCGGAGTGGGGGAAAAGATAAGCCCCGGGACCGCCTCAGACGCGGGGTTCGAGACCCGCCGCAGCGCGAGCCTAACCCGCACCCGTCCGGTAGCCAGACTGGCTCCGGTAAACCGCTTCTCTAAAGCCCCGTCGAGTTTCCCTCTGAGCGCGGTTTCCCCACCCCACTGCGCCCCGTTATTTACTTCTCGGACCCGAGGGCACTCACGCTGTGCTGTGGGACGGGTGGAGATACCAAGGGACAGGCGGTGGCGGTGGCAGTGGCAGTGGCTGTGGCTGCCGGTGGCGCGGCCGGTTCGGGGTTATCAACGGCCGGGGGCTGCTCCCGCCGACGCCCCTCCCCTGCCCGCGCGTGGACATGCGGGGGGCTCCGTGCCTTGACCACCTCCGCCCCTTTCCCTTTTGTTCAAAGGCACCGCATGTCGGTACAGCAAAACCGTTGCGGGGCTGCAGCGCCCTTGGATGAGGAATCTGGGCGCCGGGTCGTGCAGCAGTGCTGTGCGACTGTGCTCGGCTGTGAGAGAACCTCCCTTCGAGGGGGATTCTCGTGGGTGAGAATCGATTTATCAATTTTCCTGTGGAGTTAGACATCAAAATGTGATTCTCATTGTGGAAGTAAAATACAAGTGTGGATTGTTTTAGGGTGGTTGTTTTTTGTTAATGTGGAGACACGCCTCCACGTAGGGAAGATGTATGTGAAAAATTACCACAAGTTTCAATAGAACATAGATGTGATCTTTATGTTACTGCAGATTCAGAAATCTGTGGTCAGAAATGTGTGCTCAGTCTAACGCTCTTACTAAGCTCGAAGGCAACCAACTACCAGGAGCTCCCCACTGTCCCCACAGTAGAGGGTAATCAGAAGAGTGTGTCCCTGCTCTACACTGCATGGCAGAGACATTCTTCACCCAAGACACCTGCAGGGGACGTCTGACCTGTTGCAGACTTCTGGAAATATTATTACTGAGCTCTCTATATAGGCACTCATGTCTCCCACATATATTCATACCCTGTATTTACACTGACGTGGAGATACTATCCAGACCATCATATTGTTGGTGTAATGCAGTGGTTGAACTGGAGCTATCCTAAAGTAGGCAAGGTAGCAGGCACAACACAGGTTGAGACTGCCCACCCAGCTCTTGCCATTAGTGACTGATGAGGCAGCAGCCTGCCTGGTACACAGGGATTCTTCATGTCAGTAAGGTTAAAAAGTAGCTTTCTTGCACAATAAGATAAATGTTGCAGAAATGAAGACTGACTAGGACAGGTATATCTGGTCTAGGCTTTATTCTCATGTCATCCTTCCTTTACAGTGACTTCCTTAAAGATCTCCTTTGTTTATAGTAGGGATAAAGTCTGGTGAAGCATATTGAGAGTTGCCTCAGTTACACCTTAATATAGAGAGGTACTAGTACCCCTCTAATCTTTCCTTGTGGAGCTCTTCTATTTTGTGCAAATAATACTCAGTTTGACTCAATCAAGGAAAAGAGGCAGACATTTATCTTTCTGCATGGTAAGTCCTAAAATGGGAAGATTTCTGCAGAGATAAAACACTGGTGTAAGTGAGACACAGAGTGAGAAGTGAGAAAGAGGACTTTTCCCAGATTTTCAGGTAGATCTTGTGAGATGTTATATTATG
>VZRI01005889.1:9975-32253 GCA_013397515.1 Upupa epops
CCCCCGAAAATACAGATGCTCACTGCAGAGAGGAATACTAATACCAATTTCATAAATGTAAATATTCAAATCCCAAAAGTGCAGCACTGACCTTTCATATTGATTTTGTGCACTTTGTCAGGATTTTGAGAAAACATGAACTGTGAAGTTTGAAATACAGTCCTTCGTTTCTCCACTTCAGAGGCAATAACAGTCACTTTTCACATGTAAAAGCCCTCCTGGGGCAAAATATCTTCCCTTACCATAAATTTTCTTTTCTTTTCCTTTTCTTTCTGTCTTAAAAGAAGACACTTAAAACATTTTATATTTCTCCATGGGAAGTGCAGGCAATAAGAAGAAAACATTAGACCTTAACAGTACAGGAAAGAAAAAGGGATAATAACACTGTGGGAATTTTTTTTATTTTCCACCCTTACCCCAGCCTGAACATTTGCAGTGCACCAATAAGACAAAGAGAACATCACTTGAGGGGTCAATGATAGCACTTAGTCTTAATAGGAAACTGATTTCCATTTCTTCTGAAAGCATCATTCCACAAAATATATTTCTTTATAGGTAGAAATCATGTTATTTTGCAAGCCACGTAAAAAAATTAAAAGTGTAATACAAAAAAAAGTGTCAATTTCTTAGTCCACTTGATCCTGGCTAAGGAAATGATGCCTCAAATGCTTTCCAGTCTTTGCTATACTGTGGAGTATAGTTTTATGTACATAAAAGTTTGTCATGACATTTTCAACAAAGAGAAGTAGTTAAATAAAATTTTATAAGGATCTCCAAGATTCAAAGACATTTACCGTACTGTCTCCTACACAAATATATTTTCTTGTGAAGAAATTAAAGCATTGATTCACATTCTACCACTGATTCCCAAACAAATTATTTTCAGAACAGTATTTTTGTTTTTTTACTGAGTAAGGAAATTCTGTGTCTGCTTAGATACTTCTATTGCATTGTCTTTCTTTTATTGTAATAAACACAAAATGGAATCATAGTCTAACAGCCTGAATATCAATTTGGTGTCTCTTTATTTACAAAATTTGACTAGTCCATTTCCTTAAGTTATCAAGTTTTATCTGCAAGATGCATGTACAAAATTTTAGTTAAAAAAAGAGTAAAATTCCAAAGCTGATTTAACTGCTAGAGCTCTGTATACATGAGAGAGACATGTCTCAAGAAAATTTTTGTTTAATGCATGTGGCTGTGAAAGCAAATTTAATGATAGATACCAATTTTCCTAACCACTGGTCACAGTAGCAGTTTGAAAGGAGGGTACAAGTCAGTGATATCAATTACATCCATAAAAATACGACTATTCATAGCCATTTGATTTTAATACTTTTAACATGAAGTGTTGACTTCTATCTTTCTTCAGTTGTTGTTTCAGTTGCTGTTTTTTTCTAAACATGCAGTGGTCCTATAATGTGAGATTATAGTGAAAAGCTTCTGTTCTAGTGGTGTGTACTTTGTACTAACTTACATTCTAAAAACATGCAACATAGCAATTTGGTTTTGTGCTAGGTTTTTAGGGGGTATGTTGATACCGATGAAGTGCAAAGTATTTGTTAAAAACCTTGTAATAGGGAACCTACAGAAGAACCTGCTTTCATTAGTAGGAAGTCCACAGTGTTACTACAAACCCATTTATTAGTCTTCCCTGTTTCACATCTGAAAATTCCCAAATGGCACATTTCCCTTTGTGCCATATCCTCAACATTTTTCATCCATCCCGTGGCCTCCTCCGCATTGAAAGAGAAGTGCTTCACTGATTCATAGCGCAGGTTGTAAATCAAGATTATGCTCCAATTTATGCACAAAAAGACTGTGAGTGTGTTTGCTGCAAAATCTAACAGAACCTAATTTTATTATATGAAAGAAACAACTTAAAAATCCCATGGATGTGATAATAAAATATCCATTATATGAAATTATGATTCATAAAATGAACGCCTAGAAAATGTGTAGACAGCTGTTTGACATAACATTTTCCTCAATAAAATAGAGTTTTAGTTCCAAGAGATCCTGTTCATTTCCAGCTTTTGAGTATTTCTAACTAAAAGTCTTCTTCACTGGCAAATGCATTGGCTTGAGGCTGGATCTAAATATTTGTACTTTAGGATTGTTTAATGTATCAAACATTTATCTGTGTCTATTATGCCTGAAACGAGAATAGGGATGGTAATAGACATTCAATTCAAAGTGGAAAAATGTTGAAACAATGTTACATTTACTAATGAGATAATGGTATTATCACTTGCTGAGTTCAAAGGATCACATGGTTCACAGGCATTATAGCTTTAGGAAACTAATGAACAATGTAAAAGAAGAAAAATCACAGAATTGTTTTGTTGGAAGAGAACTCATAATCAAGTCCAACTCTTACGGCAGCAGTGCCAGGTCACCACTGAATCTTTAGTCACTAAAGAACAAAGTTATTTGATGGATGTACTTAAAAGGCAAAGCTACATGAAATACTTTTTTAGTTTGATTTCTTTATTAGGGTACCCTTCACTTGGACAATGAAGGCTGTGAAAATGATCCAAGGGCTGGAGCATCTTTCTTACGAAGACAGGCTGAGAGAGTTGGGATTGTTTGGCCTGAAGTCTTCAAGAGGACTTTATAGAGACTTTCCAATCCCTGAAAGGGGCCTGTCTGAAGGCTGGGGAAGACTGTTCACAACGGCAGGGAACAATAGGATGAGGGATCATGGTTTGAAGCTGGAAAAGGGCACATTATGAGGGTAGTGTATCCCTGGAACAGTTTGCCTAGCCAGGTAGTGGAGGCTTCATCCTTACAGCCATTTCAGGTCAGGCTGCATGGGGCTCTGGGCAATCTGTTCTAGTTAGAGGTGTCTCTGTTTGTTGTAAAGGGGTTGGACTAGATGACTTTCAGAGCCCCCTTGCAACACTACAGCTTCTATGATTCTGTAAGTACAAACAGCTTATATTGCCTCTTCCTAGAAAATGTATTTAACAGTAAGAGCTCCATGAATACACTTGAGGCATTTTAAGGCATTTCTACTGTTAATATGCAGTACCCTTAAATGCAAACATATTTTCTAGTTCATGAAGAAAAAAAAAATATATTGCTTTGAGTCATGGGAATGAATGAAGAATTAAGAGCTGTGCTTGTCTACATAAAATTGTTTTATCTGGATCCATGGTTCTTTAGGGACCGCTGACTTCTCTGAACTGCCTAGATTAATTTAAACACATAAATGCTTATCATGAATATTACATTAAGGATGTTTGACACCATAGCACATAGAAAGTAAGCATGGAAATTGTGTGTTGAAAATTACACTAACACAACAGTGGCAAAGTCATCCAAAGAAGATTAGCAAACAGACCCTTAAGTGAACACAGGCCCTGTATTTCAAAGGACCAAAGTTTGTAATCTGAAAACTGACTCCTTGCCCTTACCTTATACACACCTAACTTGAAAAATGGTTTGAAGTCTATAGGGCTATACAACAGCTTTGTAGAGAACACTTATGCTGATAATCTGTTCTGGGAGCACAGAGGATCGATTGCACTCATTTCTTTATAAGCATGAGTATTTAAATACAGTAATTTCTCTTCTGAGGGTATAGGTTTATGATGCTTGTGTCACATAGTAATTAAGTGTGTGCTGTTGATACAGTTCATTTATAACACATTACCAAAGTCAATTAATTAAATATGTGCATGAACCTATGAGGTGAAAAGCAATACCAACACATTGTACAAATATTTAAGTAGTTAATACATGACAATATTGACAGAATTAAGAAATCGAAGAGGAGCAAACTAAAACAAGCACAATATCCTTTCTGCTTTATTATCTATATTTCACTATGCACATTGGTCACTGAAGCAAAATGTTCTGTTAAAAATTTAGAGTTCTCATTCATCTTTGAAGAAAATTATCAATTTCCACATCCATGGAAAAATACCACCTATTTTACACAAGAAATTGAAATTTTAGTTTTTGTAAAGCCTACCTTTACAGGTGATGTCAAAGTTACTTTTCAGGCCACTATTTCTGACTTAGAAAGAATAAAATCGTACAGTACATTGTAGAAATTACTAGATATTATCTGTCTTGGTAGAAGCCTATCCGTGCTGGATGAATGATCTTAAAGGTCTCTTACAACCAAAATGATTACATGATTCTGTGAAAATTTTGTTCTAGCTGTTCAGCAAATCATGAGATCATGTGCTCAACTAGTGAATTTCCACTGATCATGCTGGTCCATATTGGACCTAGAATTTTATGACATACCCACTTCAGAAGAGGCTTCATTCTCTGCTAGTGTTAAACCACGCTGCATGGTGTGGTAGAAAGTTTTGTCTCATCTGTTGAAGCTTTATTTTTCACTGTGCCAAGCAACCAACTGATTATCAAAAACCACAGAACAAATCTTTGTAATTTTTTTTCTTTCTGAACAAAGCTAGGAAAATAATTTTACATATTATAAAAAGGACTTAGTTTGGTGATTTAGTTACAATAGGAAATAACTAGATGACAGAAAACTGTCATTTTCTTGCTTGAAATACAAAAGGCTTTAAGCAGCTAAGTAGTTACTTGACCACAGGTGGAGAGTAAGTGCAACATACAAAGTTATTTCTAACATTTAATTATTATATATACAGGAATTTAATTGTTTTCATTACATTAATAATTTTCAATCTTCCAATTTCACATCCTTCATTTGTTATGAATAGGTAAAAGTTTGGTATACAGAAGACAGAAAAGTGCAGTCAGTAATTTAAACCTGTGTTGGATTGACCTTGACTGGTTGCCAAGTGCCCATGAAAGGCAAATGAAAGAAAAAAAAAAGTACAGTGATAGGCTCCTGGGTTAAGGACAGGGAAATCACTCAGTAATTGCCTACTCATAGGCAAATCAGAGCTCAGTTTTGTGACCAGTCTTGTGTAACATCTTTATCAATGACCTGGATGAGGGGATTGGAGGCACACCCAGTAAATTCGCAGATGACAAGAAATTAAGCAGCAGTGTCCATCTGCTTGAGGGTAGGGAGGCCCTGCAGAGGGATTTGGACAGGCTGGAGCAATGGGCTTGAGGCCAGCAGGATGAGGTTTAACAGTGCCAGTGCCATGTTCATGCACTTTGGTCGCAACAATCCCTGGCAGTGCTACAGGTTTGGAGAGGAGTGGCTGGAGAGCTGCCTGGCAGAAAAGCACCTGGGGGTGTTGTTTGATACCCAGCTGAACAGGAGCCAGCAGTGTGCCCAGGAGACCAAGGAGGCCAACAGCCTCCTGGCCTGGATCAGGAATGGAGTCACCAGCAGGAGGAAGGTGATGCTGTCCCTGCACACTGCACTTGTGCAACTGCACCTTGAATACTATGTCCAGTTTTGGGCACCACAGTGTAAGAAGAACATTGAGGTCCTTAGCCTGGAGAAGACTCAGAGGTGACTTTATCGTGCTCTGTAACTACCTGAAGGGAAGTTGCAGACAGCTAGAGATCGGGCTCTTCTAGGCAACTGCTGATACAACACAGGTCCAGAGAAGGGCAACATAGCTGGTGTGAGGTCTAGAAAACAGGCCCTATGAGGAGCAGCTGATGGAACTGGAGTTGTTTAGTCTAGAGAAGAGGAGGCTGAGAGGACACCTTGTTGTTCTCTACAACTACCTCAAAGGAGGTTGTAGCAAGGTTGGTGCTGGTCTCTTCTTCTGTATTACTAATGATAGGATGAGGGAAAATGGCCTCAAGGTGTTTCAGGGAAGGTTTAGTTTGGATCTTAGGAAGAAGTTCTTTCCTGAGAGAGGGGTTGGGCACTGGAATGGACTGTCCAGGGATGTGGTAGAGTTGCTATCCCTGGAGGTGTTTGAAAGGTGAGTAGACAGAGCACTTGAGGCCATGGTCTAGGGGGCTAGGGAGATGTTGGGATGAGGGCTGGACTTGGTGAGTCTGGAGGTCATTTCCAGCCATGACGATTCTATGATTCTATAAAATCAGACTCAGCTTGGGAAATTAAGTTATTACTCATCAAATCAGAAATGTTTAATAAGAAATAAAGCAAAATCTTAGTGCAACTTCCCCCAAAGTTTCCATTCTTCTTTGGCTCAACTTTACTTTCTATTTTGTCTGCCTCCTCCTCCAGCAGTGCAGGAGGATGTGGAATTGGGGTTGAGATCACTCCATCACACACTCTCTTTGCCATTCCTTCCTCCTTATGAGAAGTCTCCTTACACTCTTCCCCTGCTCCAGCCTGGTGTCCCTTTGCCCCTCTCCAGTTTGGGACAGTTCTCCATAAGATTGTCCAGTGTGAGTTCTCACAGACTACTGTTCTTCAATAACTTCAATAACATGGGCTTCCTGACACAGGCTGCAGTTCTTCAGGAACAGAGTACTCCAGTATGGGACCTGCCAGCAAACCTGCTCCGTTGTAGGTTCCTTTCATCATGGATCCACAAGTTCTGCCAGGATCCTTCTCCCATCTAGGCTTCCTAGAGGGTCACAGATTACTTTGGGCACCCACCTGCTCTATAGTGGGGCCTTCAAGGGCTTTGGGTGGATGTCTGCTTTATTGTGGACCTCCATGTGCTGCAATGGGGCAACATACTTCACCATGATCTTCATCATACTCTGCAGGGGAATCTCATCTGGGAGCACTTACTTCCCTTCCTTCTTCCTGACCTTGGTGTCTGCAGAGTTGTTTCTCTCACAAATCCTCACAACTGTCTTCCAGCTGCTGTTGCAGATGGGTTTTTTCCCTCCATTTCTTAAGTTTACTGTCATAGAGGTGCTACCCATATGGGCTCAGCCTTGGCCTCCAGGAGTCCATTTTACAGTCATAGAATCAAAGAATCATAGAATCATTAGGGATCAGAAGGGACCTTGAAATATTATCTAGTCCAATCCCCCTGCCACAGCAGAGCATTGGCTCTGTCAGACACTGAGGAAGCCTCTCTTGTAGCTCCCCTCACTGACAAAACTTTGCCATGTAAATGCTACACAACACCATTACCCAAAGACATGTGGTCATGCTCTCTTCTCCAAGGGCATAGGGTCCCACAGGCAAGAAACATTCATTATTGAAGACTTGAAGGCACCACTACAATACAATAATATGTTAAAATAATGATAGTAAAAATCAAGAGCATGGAAATTAAAATTTATCATAAAACAGCATGAAAACTGTAAAGCCTTACTTGCTGATGTTACTGGCAGTGCAATCAGAATCATAGAATTGTCTGGGTTGGAAGGGACATTAAAAATCATGTAGTTCCAAACCCTCTACCATTGGCAGGGTCACCAGGTTGCTCAAGGCCCTATTCAACTCATTAACAAGACAGTGACAAAAACATTTCCTTTCTGTTCCAGAATTATACTACTCACTCTTCATGGTGAAATAAATTCTATACATATGGGGAGAATTATTATTAACCTTATCCAGTTTCTATTTATAATGATGGCTTGCTCATTTCTACATCTTAATTCACACTCCTAAAAAAACCATAAGAACAAATTTTTATATTTCCTAGGATTTTTGGGGGTTTTTTTTTAGATGTTATCCATGGGAGAAAAGCAGACATTGGAAGAGAAAGTTGAAGTCTAAAGTGCTCTTTCAGAGAAATGGAAATGCTGATATTTTCTTTGAAGTCACAGAACTATGGAATTAATCACACAGGAGGGACCCTATTTAAGTCTGGCTTTTTGAGCTATTAAAGGTGAGAAAGGAGAAGATTAAGAATATTTACTTTCAAATCAGCTACACCAGCTATACAATGAATAAATACTCAAGAAATGCCTCACATTAGTCACTGTATACAGCTGATAACTATCACTCCTTTTGTTAAACACATAATTACAGAGTACTCAGAACTAGGAAATCTATCAAAAAGCATGATTTATTACAGACCTTCATACAACCTGTTCAAAAAGCACTGTGATTTTACTAGTGCTGCTTGAAGACACTGACAGAAGGCAATAATTTGAGGCTTTGTAGTCTTCCATGGCAGTAATAAACAGAGCAGAGAGAAGGCTCAGACACAAAAAAACCCCACAGTCCCACCAAGCAGAGCCAACACAGCAGCCTACGTCTGCTGAGAAGGTGCGTAGAAGGCAGGAAAGAATTCTCAATTAAGATAATTTCACAGGTAGAAAAGGACAGTAAGAACTACATCCAGTGAGTCTCCAGTTTGAAGGAGGTAGTTTGGAATGAAGGCAAGTATTCCTGGCTCCAGCAGAAAGCACTTCCAATCCACTTTCTAATCATGTTTGAAGAGTGTTTATTTATGTAGATGTACCAAGCATTCATGTTTCCAAAGAGGACAGGAAGATGATGCTGATGTATTAGCACCTACTGTCATTTCCGTCCAGTTTCTTAAAATCAAAGAATGGCTTGGTTAATAGATACTTTTAATAATAATCTAGCCCAACCCCTCTGATGTGCATAGGGATGTTACTCAGTATATCATGTTGCTCAGAGCCTCACCAAACCTGACCTTGAATACTTCCAGCAATGGGGCATCCACAGCTTCTCTGGGCAATCAGTACTTCACCATCCTTTTTACAAAAAAAAAAAAATAATCTTCCTTTTATTCAATTTCAATCTATCCTCTTCAGTTTAAAATCACTGCCCCTTGTCCTTTCACTACAGACTGTGGTAAAACACCTTTCTCTACCTTTCTTGTAAGCCTTTTTTATGTTGAAGGGTCACAATAAACAGAGCATCCTCATCTTTAAGCTGATCACACACTATTTCCTCAGCCTTTATTATGTTGCTCTCACCAGTCTTACAGCCCAGCTTGGGACCTACTCTAACAAGTCTGTGTCTGTCTGATGCTGGAGAATTCCTACCTGGATGCAGAGCTACAAGTGGGTCCCCGCAAGTGTAGAGTAGAGTAGAAGATGGGGAGTTTCCTTCTTCAGCCTGATGGCCATCTTTCATTTTATGCAGCCAAGGCTTTCTGGGCTGCAATAATGCAAAGAGTTTTAATTTGTTGTCTTGGCATAAGCTCTCAATCTCTTCATCACCATTCTTGAAAGATAGCTCTGTTTAGCAATCCATTCTTTTACTCTGAGACCGAGCCCCTGGCTCCTGTTTCTTGCCTGTTCCTCCCGAAACATTTAAAGCCATCGATTGTAGTGCTCCAGTCATATGATTCATCCCAGCATGTTCCTGTGATAGCAACTGGATTGTAGCTTTCTGTTTGCACAATGGTTTCCAGCTCCACCTGCTTGCTATCCATGTTGTGTGCATTGTATAGAGAGACATGTCAGCTTTGCTGTTGACCATGTCCTAATTCCTTTGAGGTGTTTCACAGGCTTTTACCTCTTAGTTCCTAGTACATCAACAGCTCTTTTCTGTTCTCTGTTACTCAAAACTCCACCTCTTTTTTGCAAAATCTAGTTTAAAATCTGAAGTGTAAGTCTGGACAGCTTATTGGCAAAGACCTTCTTGCTCCACTTCATCAGCTGCCCACAAACTCAACTTCTCAATGATCACACAAGGCAAAACACTGAGTATGGCCTAGTAATGCTTTAACCTGTTTAATTAGTCTTATTCTTCCTAAAACCCTTATTCAGACTGGGATGACAGAGAACAACACCATTGCATAAAGAGACAGTTCTTTTGGTTCTAAATTGCCTTGTTGCAATATGATTGGACCTTATATGGAATATGAGGAGCAGATTATAAACTGTAGGATTCACCAGGCTCAGCAGTGTCTGTAACATTAGGAATGCAAGCTCCTGGTAAGCAGCAAACTTCTCCTAAGACATTGTCTGGATGGCAAATGAGTGCTTTATTGCTTCTCAGGAGGTATTCTCTGATAAATAATACTTTACATGCTTTTCTGCTGGTGGGTGATTGGATCAACTTTGTGTGGTTGACTTATCCTGGATCCTGTCTGTCTCATATACTTTTCATTAACCACCTTCAGAGCACTGTATCTCTTATGCAGGAGCAATTTAGGGGAAGGGGTAAGGTTCTTTCTTCTTCCCAAGCACAAGTGCAGACATTATTTGGGGTGCCTTAGTCTCTTTTCACATAGGAAAAATACGTATTTCTAAACAAACTCTCTAAATAGTGACATGAAGTAGATTAGGTTGAAAGGAATATTACCATAGTATGCCCTAACCGTATCCAGCATGTAAGGACAAATGCAGAAAGGTTGTTGGTTTGTTTTTTTTTATACTCAGTCATGTCTTATTTTGATACCCAACTTTGATAATTTCAGCACCATCACTACGTACATTCACCATTTTTTCCATCTCTACTTTGAAAACATGAATGCCATGGATAAAAGGCTGTGACAAAGAAATACTGATCTGTATATGGTAAAAGACTGAGCTAGTTCCTTCTGTCTTACAAAGTTTATTATCTTACTATGCACAGTATGTCTTAAAGTAATTAGCAGAACTGCCAACATAATTTTAAGTATATGCTAATTTGATGAAAGGAGAACAAGGAGGCACATGCTGTTGCTCTTGGCTTTCTACCCAGTACTATCGTGAAATCTCAGGGAAGCAGAGAACGAAGCTGTCTTTTTGTCTGGGAGAGACTCATCTTTTCTTATGTGTCTTGATGACTCCAGTGATAAAAGCTGCTCAACAACTCCCCTACAACACTAACAAAGCCTCCAGAATCTCTTCTGTCCCTCACTTTATGTCTACTGTCAATATAACTCACTACTTTCTGAGGTTTGACCTTTGATTTGCCATGAGCAGGTGCTTGCAGTGGCAAAGTTTATCTCTTCTCAGTCTTGTTTCCACTGAAATCTCCTAAAGTTCAGTCATTCCCATAGACTGCATTGCTATCTCATCACCCTTGCTGCTTTCTCTGCATTCATTTATTTCATTTGGCCCATGTAATGTCACCATGCTTTAGTTCAGACTGTCCAATCGTTGCAGTATGTTTCTTCTGTCTAGCAGCCTGTTCCCTTTTCTGTCTTAGTTTATTTTAGTGGTGTGAAAAGGTTGACTTTTCTTCTATGTGTGAGATGTCATTATGTAAATGTTTTTACTACAGCTCTGCCACTAGTGAGATGCTGGCCATCCTTTATTTCTGCAGTTTCTAAGTATAGTAATTATCATGGGAAATTATAGCTCAAAATGCTGAATGGAAATATATGACAAGTATTAGACATGTGACTTCAAAATTATATGTATATGCACAACAGAAAATCTTAACGCCTATTATTATGCATTTCAGAACTTGTAAAAGTTTTAGAGGTTTGAAAGCATAATATGCTATAATTTTTCCTAAACCATTTTACTACAGTAGCGTGTGTGTAACTGATTTAATTCAAGCTCTGTCTTGGGGTACACCCGAATTCATTGTAGGTATTATCACTATTCTAGAGAACATGCTGTCTTCACATCAGCAATTTTCTTCCCTCACCTTCCCACAAAAGGAATTGCTGACAACTTATCCTGATGACACCTAAAACGCAGAAGGAATTAAATATATATATACACAAATATGGCAATTTACAAAAAAAAAAACCAACAACACACAACAAGGCCTAAAAAAAGATCTGATATGTTTTTTCCAGAACATGAATTCACTTGGTGTGAAACTGTGATGTTTCCAAGTACTTTGACATACCTATGTGAAAGCTACTGGTATAAATGGAAACAAAGACCTCAAGTGTTAGATTCAAGGTGTTAGTAAGACACAACCCTTTATTTTTGGGCACAGGCTGTTTAAAAAAACTTTTGAGGGTCTGAAAGTGAGTTAATCTGCCTAAGGAGACAGCTGTCCCAAGAGTGTCTGAAGCTACTTGGCACATTAAAATTGGAGCTCTGTACAGACTACTAACTGTACTTTCTAGTTTATCCTCTTTACAAACTGGGGTGATACCAGACGTACACAAGGAAGGTGTAAATTCCTTCATAAATGGTAAAAATAAATAGATTAACTGCAGTTGGAAAGTCAGTATAAACTGATAATTACTGCCTGCATTTTCTTGAAGAGCAACAGTGCATTTAAGGTCTGTGGAAATGTAATGCAAACAAGTGTATGATCTGAATAGTTGATTATGCCTTATTTTTCATAGAACTTCAAGGGGGAAGTCTTAAGGGTGTGGGAAGAGGCTGTCCCTATGTCAGTGGGAAGACAGTTTGGCTGAACAGGTTGCTTTGGCTGGAACTCGGGGCAAAAAGAAGAGTCTATGGCCTTTAGAAGAGGGTGTGGAAAGCTGGTGAGGATTACAGAAACATAGTGAAGCTACACAAGGAGAAAATGTAAAGGGCCAACACACAATTAAAAGTCAACCTAGCAACCGCTGTAAAAGACAGTACTAATGTTACTATAAATGCATTAACAATAAAAGGAAGACTAGGGAAGGATTTCATCCTTTAGTGGATACAGAAGGAAACATGGTGACAAAGGATGAGGAAAAGGCTGAGGTACTCGATACCTTTGACCTTTAACAGCAGGACTAGTTCTTTGCTGGATACTCACTCAGGTCATTGGGTTGGGAGACAGGGATGGGGAGCACAAGAACTGTATAATCCAAGAGGAAATGGTTTATGACCTGCTGCACAACTTAGATATAAACAAGGCTATGGGAACTTCTTCATAGTGAGGGCAACAGACCATTGGAACAGCCTGCCCAGGGAGGTTGTGGAGTCTCCTTCTCTGGAGATGTTCAAGTCCTACCTGGATGTGTTTCTGTGTAACTTGGTCTAGGTGATCCTGCTGTGGCAGGGGAATTGGACTAGATGATCTTTCGAGGTCCCTTCCGATCCCTGGTGATTCTATGATTCTGTGATGGTTGGATTATAGCCAGGAGTGCTGCAGGAGCTGGCATGTATTCTTAGTAGTCCACTTTCTGTCATCTATCAGCAGTTCAGGCTAACTGGGGAGATTCCAGTGGATTAGAGAACAGCAAATGTGAGGCATATCTACCACAAGAAGGATCTGGGGAACCAAAGACCTTTATGTCTGACCTTGGTGCTAGGAAAAGTTATTAAGAAAATAATCTTGAGTGCCATTGTGAACCATTTACAGGATAACCAGGGGGACAGGAGTCTATTATCTTTAATAGCTGTATCTACAATCTGGATGAGGGGACTGAGTGCACCTTGACTAAGTCTGCGTAAAACACTAAAAAGCTAATATGCTTGAGGTTAGAGAGACTCTATAGAGAGATATAGACAGACTGGATTGATGGGTCAGTGTCAGCTCTATGAGATTCAAGATGGGTCCTGTGTCTGGAACACAACAACCACCTGCATCACTATAGTCTTGGAGGAGAGCGCCTGGAAAGTTGCCTTGCAGAAAGGAACCAGGGGTATTGATTGATAATCAGCTAAATATAAGCCATCAAAGTGGTCAGGAAGCCAAAAAGACCAATGGCATCCTGGCTTGTATCAGCAATAGTATGGCAAGCAGAAGTAGGGAAGTAATTGTTCCCTTGTATTCAGCATTGGTGAGGCCACAGCTTGAGTACTGGGGTCGCTTTTGGACCCCTCAAAAGACATTGGGGTGCTGGAGTGGGTTTAAAGAAGGGCAACATGATTGGTGAAGGGTCTTGAGGACAAATATCTTGAAGAGCATCTGAGGAAACAAGGGCTGTTTTGGCTGTAGAAAGAAAAGGATACTGAGAAAAGACCCTATTCCTGTCTGCAGCTCCCTGTAAGGAGGTTGTAGAGAGGTGGTTGTTAGGACTCTTGTCACAAGTAACAAGTGATTGGACTAGAGGAAATGGCCTCAAGTAGCTCCAGGGTTAGAATTTTATGCTGGACATTAGGAAAAACTTTTCCATGGAAAGGGTCCTCAGTCCTTAGAATAGGTTGCCCAGGGAGGGGATTAAATCACTGCCCTTGGATGTTTTTTTAAAAGTTGAGCAGACATAAAGCTTAAGGATATGGCTTAGCAGAGGACTTAGTAGAGTTAGGTTAATGGCCTTGATTATTTTAAGAGTATTTGTCAACATAAACAGTTCTGAGATAGTTTGACATTTTGCAATCTATAAAATACAATTTATTATAGCAATGTCATATGTATTACAGTTTGAGTTTACTACTGGTCCTGTTAGTTAAATGCTTGTGTTTTCACAAGGTTAAAGTCGAAACTGTCTCTCAAAATTTCCTGTTTATTTTTTGCCTAACAGTATTTCTGTTGACTTCCACATCAGGTTATCCTTTTTGTGCAGATAGGTAGCATTAATTGGAGGCAGAGATGGAAGCAATATTCTCACAATAATCCTTCAATTAAGATTAGGAGATAAGGACCTTAGCACTAAATTAAAAAAAAGTGCTTAAACAACATCTTAGAGGAGACTAACCTATTTGCGCCAAGACTTGAGCAGTTTGAAGAGAGCCTATTTGTCAGTTTGTACTCTCCCAGAAAATGTAATGACTTTTGTATTAGAAGATTTTCTAATATCATATTTCAAATTTGCCTTGTTTAATTTTTTGGTAATTTGTAGCAAATAGGACATCTGATTAATCAATTAGCTTTAGGGCAGTAAGGTCAATACCATCTGGTTTATTTGTTCAAAGTTTAATATTGAATGTCAATGAAAATTAACTGTGCTAATAAACTGCTCACGTAAGTACTTAAGCCATGAATCAGAAGTAAAATATTACCACAGTGTGCCTCCCATTTCTGTAAGAATCCAGGAGGAGTACTGAATGCTGAGGAACAGGCTATTTCATTGCAAATCTGTCAGAACCTTATTTATATTTTCACAAGACAGTGTAGCAGATACGGTTTTCCGTAATTTTACCCAGAAAGGTCTAAACTGAATTTACAATGTCACAAAATCCATACAATTTTTAAATTAAAATTTCACAGTTTTAGTGCTTGAATTCACAGTAGCCTTGTACACAGGCACAAAGCAAAGAGAAATCTTCCTGTGATTCTGTGTGTTGATGACATAGTGTTTGACATGGATTGGACATTGGTTTTAATAATTTTAATGAATTCTGAAAATGAGGTATGAAAATTGTTTTATTCACTGATATTTGGCAATATAGAAATATTTGATTCCCTTCTGTTCCTTGCTGAAAATGTTTAACTACCTCAGGTTTATTTGAAGATGGTAATTTAATAGAGCAGATATACCAGGTATTATTTATTTATCTTCTGTTCATTTTCTGTAGTTGCAACATCTTAGTCTTTTGCTCTGATTTAACAGCACTGCTGAAAGCACTAGTAACAACTTACATTTTAAATGACTGTAAAATTTGCACTTTCCAGTGTAGATGGCTGAAAGACTAAATGAAATATAAAGACAAGGTAATCACAGGTTGGTGAGGATTTTGCTCCAGATTTCACAATATTAAGTAATTCACTGCATTCCCAGGCCATTTTTGTTGCTCCTGCAAAACTCAGTGAGACAGAAAGAGACTCATGCTGGCTCTTGCAGTAACAACTTTCTCATGTTATTTATATGTAATTAAAACCATTTTTCTGCTTTTAAAGCTGTGCTTTAAACATCGCTGAGCTTAAAGTTGTGCTTTACAGATGCATTGCTTTGAGGAGGAAATGACTCGGCAACTCACTGAATCTTCCTATTGATTTCATATGCAAGGATCCTTCAAATATATAAATACACATCTGTGGCAACACAGCATGTGTAAGTAGGACAGAGATTTATTATAATAATGCACCTTGTAGCAGAAGAGAAACTGGACTTCTTCCTCATATAGTTTGAATAAAAGTGTTGTTGGCTAGATCATTCTACCGAGTTTTAAATTACCACGCCTAACACGTTGGGAGGGAACATTTAGGATGTTTCAGGTCAAGTACAATGTCTGAGCCAGGTGTGCGTGGTTTGCATTCATAGAATAACAGAATAATGGAATCATAGACTCAGAATAATAGAATAAATAAGGCTTCAAAAGGCATTTAAGATATTTGAATCCCACCACAATAAGAGATGAGATCTCACTAAAGTTTATTTTATAAAATATTTGTTAAAATTTAAATTCAAGGAGACGGAAACAAAATGTTACCACAGTGTGCCTCCCATTTCTATAAGAAACTAGGAGGAGTATTGAATACTGTGGAATAGACTATTTCATCGCAAATCAGTCAGAACCTTATCTATATTTTCACAAGACAGTATAGCAGATATGTTTTTCTTGAATTGTACAAAATCCATACAATTTTTAGATTACAATTTCACAGTTTAGAGCTTGAATCCACGGTAGCCTTGGTGGGTTTTGATGTTTTTGAATTCCTTTTCCCCATCAATTGGCACTTTGCTTCTATTCTCCTTGTTTTCCCGATTCTCCTGTATTGTCTCTGGAAAGGCTGAGGGAGCCGGGTCTCTGAAATAGAGGAGGCTGAGGGATGACCTCATTAATGTCTATAAATATGTGAGGGGTGGGTGTCAGGAGGATGGAACCTAGCTCTTCTCAAGGTCATCTGCTGATAGGACAAGGGGCAATGGGTGCAAACTGGAACAGAAGAGGTTCCATATAAATATCAGAAGGAACTTCTTCCCAGTGAGGGTAACAGAGCATTGGTATAGGCTGATCAGGGGGATTGTGGAGGCTCTGTATTTGGAGACATTCAATACCTTCCAATCTCTAATCATTCTATGATTCTATGATTCTATGTGAAAGAATAAATCCTGCAGTTCTCTGCAAAGGCAAAGTGTTGTGTAAAACTTCTCTGTGTTTATGGAGATCGTGAAGAAGGTCATTAATGCTACCATGTCTAATTTGGAAATGGTGAGTCCCATACCCAGTTTTCAGTGCATTTCACAGATCTTATTTATCTTGAATCACTAAATAACCAGTCACTTCAAGAAGGCTCACACAAACTGACTGAAACAAGTTTTCACACAGTCAGTTAAAAGAGCTATACCCCACCTATGCTTTAACCACAGAGTTTCAGTCATGCTTCATTCAGCCAGAGCTCTTCCACCTACTACACAGCCCACATCTTGGCTTAAGTACCCACTAGACAGGTTTAAATTAAACCCAGTCTGCTGCAGGCAGAGGGA
This sequence comes from Upupa epops, assembly GCA_013397515.1. Lineage (NCBI taxonomy): Eukaryota > Metazoa > Chordata > Aves > Bucerotiformes > Upupidae > Upupa > Upupa epops. The sequence goes on from VZRI01005889.1 coordinate 26,895, forward strand.
ACACAGTACTGCCTGAGGCCTCATGGTGCAGACATCTCTGCAACCTGGGATTCACGTTAGTTAAATTTCCTTGTGATAGGAGGTGACTAAATGAGCAGAAGTTGCTTGTTCAAGGAGAAAACCATATTTTAAGCAAAGTAGTATTCCTGTACCGTGATGTAACTAGCTGTGCTGGCATTGGAAAAGCTGGGATGAGAGAACGAGGATGTAAATTTACACATTCCCACTGCTCTGGGAGGAAACAGAAACTGAATTCTCATGGTTTAATCCAATGATTGCCTAATGCTGAATTCTTAAGGTATTTTAAGAATGTTGTCAGAAGCTTGATTTCCCATTTTCCTGATTAAAAGTTTCTTAAAGTCTCATTGGACCTCTGAGAGTTCTTTACTCTGTTGCTATAAGTAGATACAGCTCCCTGCTCATAACTGTATGTCTTGATCCGTAAGTATGAGTGTAAATGGCAAATGGGAGATGGGGCGAGTTCTCATCCTGTCAGATCTTAAGGGTTCTTTTGTAACAAGTAGGTTATTATGATCAACAGTACCTTCAGATCTGACCCCATGCTCTCTGTGAAAGTGTTTCCTTGCCCTCTTTAACATCATGCCATCGGTGGGTGTTCTAAATACACTGACACCTACAAGCAGCTTATTCAGACCTCTGTGCCGCTGCCTCAGCTTGCCAAAGTCACCTACAGAAAGATGTTTTTTTTCCTTAGTATTTTTGATGAGGAGGAACTCAGATTTTTCAGGTTTTTCAAGTAGGATTGAGAATTACAGGTTTGTTTATGTGAAACTGTCTTCGTAGAAACATGAAAGGTTTCTATTTTGGTGTCTCACATAAATGTCATATCTGAGAAAGATTAGTGTGACTGTCCTTAATCCGAGACCCTTGGTCTCTAAGGGTAAGATCTTAAGTTTTAATTTTTTTCAAGCCTTGCTTATGCATTTATGATGTAAATGACAGAAGTGTGTGGTTCATTTGCTTGTTTTACAGCTTTAGGAGTAGGAAAGGGCAAACGTCTTGTGAGTGAATATTAGGGAGGCTGAGCTAAGAAAGAGCAGTAGGGAAAAGGTCAGTAGAGCAAATAGCAGAGGAAGCTGTTCAAATGGGTGAGCAGTGATGATGCTTTTGGTACAACAAAGACAGTGACAAGGCAAGAAACACAGCACTGCTTTATGCAGAGAAACCAGAATGCCTCGCATGCCTGTTGGAAACACCTGTCATCATTAACTCACTACTGGTAAGCAGGGTGACTGTCTTTGGACCCATAATTATGAGTACAAACAAAACAAAGCTAAATCACCAAAATATCACAGAAAGCCAGAGCTTCTGTGTTTGATTTCATTGACCAAACTTAATTTAGTGGCTGAGACACAGGATAGGTATTTATCGAGCCTTCAGTATGTTTTCAACTTCCTGGGTTTGATGATCCAAGTGTAAATCAGGGATTACTGAGTATTAGAAGGATATCTGCTTGAGCATGGCAACAGAGTTTACAATTTCATAAATATTCTAGCTGAGTATTCATGGTGAGCAGTGTCTTTTTCAAGTATGTGCACAGCCTATGAATTGATTATCTCTGCCTAATGTTCTTCTTTAGGGCTTTTACTCAGCTGCAAAGTGGCAAACAGTTGATCAGAATCAAAGATTTTATAACGGATGAAAGCAGATGTCTATCTGGGAGACTGTGTGCATGAAGATATTAAACAAAATAACTTAACAGACATCTACCTATTTTATCACCAAAATGCATCCTACCCAAAAGCAGAAAGCAGTTGGCTTGCTGATTTGTACATTTATGAAAGAGGATTTTTTTACAACAACTTAGACATTCAGTAAGGAGCTTTCCAGAAGCAGATCTGTTAAGTCAATGCACGTCTGGCAAGATCACTCTTGAGAGTAGGAGAGACTGTAGTGATGTGGATTAACTTGTGAGGTTGACATGTCATTTTATTTTCTGGCCCTTGCACCCTACCTCAGCCTTTATCTTTATAGCTCAGAGGACAGGCTGTAAAACATAGTCATTTTAGAAGTGGATCTGTCGTAATTCAGATGCGGGGTGTGTCTAGTTGACCAGCTGCAAAACTCGGAACCATAACACTCTGACAGCTTTTGGGTCCTATAAATACCTGAAGAACATTTGGTATCAACCACCATTTTATAACTATTAATGTATAGAAATCTGAAAACAACACTAGAATTCCTGAAATTCAGTCTGAAGCACTAGAGGGGGCAGTCCATGCACATTAAAGATCAAATTAACATTTTCTCATGTTTTATCTCGTATTTTAGCATTTTTCGAACACTGAAAAAGTGTCTGAAAACTCTTGTTACACGTGTACTTGTTACAAGCAATGAAGAATAATCAGGAGATTTTCTTCATACAGATTTTTGTAAAGAAAATCATAGAGATTTAAAAGATATTTTCTCACAAATTATGTACAGCAGCCCATTATGCTACCTCAATTTTATTTTTTTTTATAGAATCATAGAATCATTAGGGATCAGAAAGGACCTCGAAAGATCAGTTAGTCCAATCACCCTGCCACAGCAGGGTCATCTAGACCAAAATGCACAGGAACACATCCAGGTGGGTCTGGAACATCTCCAGAGAAGGAGACTCCACAACCCCCTCGGGCAACCTGTTCCAATCCTCCATCACCCTCACTGTGAAGAAGTTCCATCTGATATTTCTATGGAACCTCCTCTGTTCGAACTTGCACCCATTGCCCCTTGTCTTATCACCAGATGACCATGAGAAGAGCCTAGCTCCATCCTTCTGATACCCACCCCTCACATATTTGTAGACATGAATAAGGTCACCTGTCAGCCTCCCCTACTCCAAACTCAAGAGACCCAGCTCTCTCAGCCTTTCCTCATAAGGGAGGTGCTCCACTTCCTTCAACATCTTTGCTCTACACTGGACACCCTCCAGCAGCTAATTGGTAAGCATGTATTTTTCAGGTTTTCTTTTTTCCAATTCCACTTAATTAGTTCCCATGTTACACAAGCAGGAAGGATACTTTGAGGTGGATAATGCTGAATGCAGGGTATAGGAGAAATATTACTGAAACCACAGAACTCCTAAAACAGTGAAAAAATTTCTATTCACAGTTTTCTACATTGTAAAATAGTGTTCTTTATTTGATAAAGAATAAGTTTCATCTATATGAACGTAACATTTTGCTCAGATTTCTTTTTAAATCTTGGGAGATGTGTATATATATAATATTTCGGATTTTATTTTATTGTTTTTTACCTGCTAAAACAGCTTTGACACAGAATTCACATCCAACTACACAACAATGCAGTGTTGTCAAGCTAAGGAACAATAATGATTAGACCTATTAAAGAACCCTATTTTCTCTCATATTTGTTAGAGTTTCAGTGTGTGGGGTATTTATGTATGATTTGTTTGCACATTTCTTCTACATCTTTCTCCAAGTTAAAGCAAGTTTCATGCGTTAACTGGACAACACCAGTATCATACTATTTAGTATTTCTCGAATCTGAACTTCTAGGGGAAATACAGGCATAAAGATTTTTTGTTGAAGTAGCAAGCTCTTTGAAAAGTACTAAATTCCTTGCCCTCAGGAAAGCTGTATAACCTGATGATTTCAATCTGTGTCACTTGTTAATTGGCACAAGCCGTAGTCTTGGTGTGTGATAACACTAATGAAATGTTTGAATGAGTGTGTAATTTTTCAATGTAAAGATGTACAATGTAATATCCAAAGCTTCATAGCAGAAGATTATCAGGTTTAAGAAACATTACTTAATATATATAATAACAAACAATAGGTATCTTGCATGCAAGATTAGTGAAAAGCAATCAACCCCTGCATTAAAAACAAACAAAAGACCTTCCACAAATTAAAACACCAACAAATCACCCTTATTTACACCATGTCCAAATTAACAAATTGGTTTCTTTCTCTTAAATACGGTATGTACTATAAGTTTATTGAGTAACCAGTGATAAAAAAATATAATAGATGCCATTCCATGGAAAGGAATTGTAGTTGCTAAGCATATACTGATCAGCTATTGGAAAGCAAATGATCATTAAGAATAACAAATAGCAGGCAGAGAAAGGAGAGAGATTTTCCTGGAAGTGGTTTTACTTTTTCTTCCTGGGCACTGTGAGGGATGCAAGCAAGCCATGCTGTTTTCTCTAAGGACACTTTAAGATTGGTAGGGATAGATAAAAATATTCCATTCTGACTGGTACAATTCAAATCTTAATGAAATTATGTTCTGACCCAGGCGGTAGTGTCTTCCCTGTTGTGTCTCAACACGACATTAATGTAGTAGGGAAATCAAATGTGGTTCTTACAGTTATTTCAGTAAATGATTATTGTTGTGAAGACATCCAGAAATTTGGTATATATGGGGAATCTGCAATGTCATATTAATTACAGAGGTTCTTCCCCTTGTATTATATCTGTTTATTTATCTAAAGAATAACAAGTCAAACATCTAATATCATCAGTGAGCCAATGTTACTAACACCAAGATATTTACAATTCAGCATTATATTAATTGTTATAGCAGCAAAGACGTTGAGTACTAGGCTTCACTTAAGTCACTTCTGTACAATACATACTTTAGCATATGCTTTACATTGGTACCTGAATATTTCCCTTTCATAGTTATACAAACTTAGGCTATGTATTTCTCAAACAGTTCTGAAAAAAATCCTTTGGGAAGGGTTTCTTTCGAACAATCAATAAACAAACAGTTGTGCAACTCTGAAAGTATTATTCATCCCACTACAAATCTATGTAAGTGAGAATCACACAGTATATTTCTAAGCAAACACTTTTAGAGGGCAGTTTATCTCCTGATTTGAGACACTTTAGGTATCTAACACGTACATTTTTATTCTTCACCAATAGAATTCTTGGGAAAATAAATTTTAGAGCAGATGACTAATATTTTCTTTCTGTGGACTTTCAAGAAGTGATTAATTTATCCAGAGGCAGACTCCAGGTGCTTCATGATAAAAACTATTAAATAATATTAATTATTCAATAGATTGGCCCTACATGCAAATGAATGGAGCATAAACATTTTAACCTATCTATCTGTGTAGCCACTAAAGCTCTGTCTCTGAATGAAATGTAGTAATGGCCTTAATGAATTTGTTTTGAGTGGCTTTTCAAGACAGCACAATTTATGGTTTAACTTATGGTCTAAGAATTAGCAACTCTGGACTTCTAATTCAGTTTCTGGTCTCCTATAAAAAGAAAATCATAGCGCATTTGACTTTGCCTTCCCTTTGTAAAATTTGTGGATTACATTATTGATCAGTATTTCTAAAACTATTGGTTAATGGATGTAAGAGTTTAATTTACAT
>VZRI01005891.1:0-10098 GCA_013397515.1 Upupa epops
GCCTCATGGCTACCAGCTTGCACTATCACCAATGGATAATAACCTGTGTTCTCTAAGAACTCCATTCAGAGCCTATAGTTCTGCCTGGGGTTATTATAAACAAAATGCAGAACCTGACACTTAGATTTGTTAAAACTTATCCTATTAGTTTGCCCAACTCTCCAGTCTGCCCAAGTCCCTCTGCAGGGCCCTCCTACCCTACAACAGATCAACATGGGCTCCATCCTCAAATTTACTCATGATGGATTCCAACTCATCATCAATATCATCAATGAAGATGTTGAACAGGACNTAGAGTCTTGCATGTGGGCAAGAACAACCCCAGGTACCACTTGGGGACTGACCAGTTGGAGAGCAGTGTAGGAGAAAGCGACCTGGGGGTTCCTTGTAGACAGCAAGATGACTATGAACCAACAATGTGCTCTTGTGGCCAAGAGGGAAAACAGCCTCCTGGGGTGCACCAGAAGGGAGGTGTTCAGCAGAATGAGAGATGTTCTTCTCCCAGTCTACTCTGGTCTGGTGAGACCGCATCTGGAGTATTGTGTCCAGTTGTGGGCCCCTCAGTTCAAGAAGGAGACAGAGCTGCTGGAGAGTGTCCAATGTAGAGCAACAAAGATGATGAAGGAAGTAGAACACCTTCCTTATGAGGAAAGGCTAAGGGAGCTGGGTCTCTAGCTTGGAGAAGAGGAGGCTGAAGAGTGACCTTATTAATGTCTACAAATATGTGAGGGGTGGATGTCAGGAGGATGGAGGCAGGCTCTTCCCAAGGTCATCTGGTGACCAAGGTTATCTAGTGATAGGGCAAGGGGCAATGGGTGCAAGCTGGAGCAGAGGAGGTTCCATATAAATATCAGAAGGAACTTCTTCCCAGTGAACATATGGGAGCATTGGAACAGGCTGCCCAGGGGGGTTACGGAGTCTCCTTCTCTGAAGACATTCAAGATCTGCCTGGATCTCTTCCTGTGTGACTTGGTCTAGGTGGTCCTGCTGTGGCAGGGGGATTGGTCTAGACGATCTTTTGAGGTCCCTTCCGATCCCTAATGGTTGTATGATTCTATGAATCTATTTATATGGAAAAGACAGAAAATGTGTTTTGTTGTAAATATGCTATACACTAATTTTAGATTAATCCATACATGAATTATTTGCATTGTATGTATTTGTAATAGATTTATTATAAAGTATTTGTAGGGACTCTTCAACTGAGGAGAGATACTGAAAAACTATGTATATTATACATTGATAGAAAGAAGATTGGAACTGGTTAGTTGAGCCTGTATGCTTTACAACCAAGTGTTCATTGGTACTGTTTCATGCAACTTTACCAATATTTGTTCTTATAAAGAAAAGAAGGACATAAATAAAAGACCATTATTAGCATAATATTACTAAGAACTACATGTAGTGGGTCTGATAATAACCTTTTTATTAGCATACATTTCAGAGATATCCCAAATTATCTTTTAGTTGGTTCCTTATTAATTCAGCTAGAGAAGACACATCATTACAAGATTAAAATGGCATTATTATTTCTGGCTGATATGAAGCTTACTGGAAACAATAGTTGTTGTGACAACAATCAATGAAAAAGAAAATTAAATATGTCTAAAAGTACTCATGATAAGGCTGCAGTCAGAATTCTCTTTTAATCTACATTATAACAACCATGTTTTTTTTTCTTTCATGTTGCTAAATCATATAAATATTAGACTAAATTGCACCAACATTAGTGCATTACTGCAATGCTTCATTTACATGAAAGTAGGAAATATTTACTAATTTTCTGAATACACTGTATCAAATGACTCCTGGAAATACTTACCCACATGATTCATGATAAAGAAAGTTGTTTCTAACAGGTAAGAACAATGCAGACAGAGAAATATTTTGCAATACAAATAAAAAGGATGGAACAAGCAAACACTTTCATCACAGTGACTATAATCATAAGACTGCAGAGTATGAAATGCATTATGCATAATTATATACGAATGCATACTTTGAAAAAAGAACATCAAAAGTGTGTTTACATTGCAGTGAAATTAAGCGCATGTCCCAGTTAATATTAATAACTTCCTTGTTACATGAGTGTTTTTATTTTAAGAGTATTTTATTGTTTAGTCTTTTCCACTGAGCTGAATTCTCTGTAACAGTTCTTCAAGCAAAACCACTTGAGTAGACCGCTACTGTGGGCAAAGAAGCCTTCCTGGTTTGTCTTCTACTAACACTAGGGTATTACAGAATCATCTTTATGGTGTTTACAGAAGGTTCTCTTACATACAGTGTTCTGGCTAAGGGGCATCCGTACAATTTGAAGACTACATACATCAGAAAATGCAAAAAAATAAATCAGTGGGACAGCAACACACTACAGAGGAAAATAGTTTGGAGTTATTAACCCTTTCAAGGTGTTATTTCATGTGTTTATTAGTTGAAATGAATGATTTATTAGAAAAAATACACCCGTGGGGACTGTGCTACCAATGAGGTAAAAATGACTGCCACCTGCTGAGTAGAGATCAGCGAAGCACCAAATACAAGAAACATAGTACAGCTAATTCACAGAAGACGGGGGAAAAAAACCTTTCAAGAATGCTGAGGCTGTGTTTTTAGATACAGTCTATTCTGTAACAGTTCTGATGCAACTACTGACTTCTGGGACAAGCCATGCAATAAATCCTTGAGGAGGTCCTGAGTTAGTCCATAGAAAATTGTCACAACATTGTTGTTGAAGAATCACTCTGCCACAGTGTATTTGATGTTGTCTCAACAGTTTTGTCTTAATAACAAGGGATGAAAAATTCTCTTGTCTTGTGATATTTAAAAAGGGAACAACATGAAAGTAAGAAGCTTGCTTTAAGAGTTAAAAATGCAGATAAAAAAGTAAAATCTTTACTGAAAGTTTGGGAATAATTTTGGAGCCTTGTGTTGGAGTTACAACAAAAACATGTACATTTTCAAAGATTTTAGAAAGAATAAAAGAAAGTCAGCATGGGCAGACAGCAGAGTAATGAAGTTATTAAAAACAAAAATCTATCCTTCAAAAACACAAAGTTTGGGTCAGTCTGAAGAAAGAAAACAGAAAATACAATATACCTTGATAGCTTAATTGTAAAAAGACTGTAAGGCCAATCTAAAATAAAGTATCTGCAACCTTATCAGGAGCAGAAAGACTGTCAGGCAGTCTAAAGGCCCAATGAGCCATCAAGGCATAAAATGAGTGCTTGTATGAGACGACAATGTAATGACAACTTAGCAGAACTAAAGAACTAAATCATGATTTTGAATGTCTCTGTATCATAGGTATTTGAAGATTATTTTTTTAATACCAGAAGTGTTTTTCAACTGCATCTGTTGGAGGTCCAGAAGAGTCCACAAGGATGATTAGAGGGCTGGAGCACCTCTCCTATGAAGACATGATGAGGGAATGGGGCTGTTCAGCCTGGAGAAGAGAAGGTTACAGGGGGAATTTATAGCAGCTTTCCTGTATGAAAAGGGGCTACATAAAAGCTGGAGAGGGACTTATTATGAGGGACTCTAGTGATAGGATAAAGGGAAATGTTTTTAAACTAAAAAAAGGGGAGAATTAGATTGGATCTTAGGAAGAAAATCCTTACTATGACGGTGGTGAGGCTCTGGAACATGTTGCTCAGGGAGGCTATGGAGGCTCCATCCACGGAAGTGTTCAAGGCCAGGTTGGATGGGGCTCTGGGCAACCTGGTTTAGTGAGAGGTGTCCCTGCCCATGGCAGAGGTTTTGGAACTAGGTCTTTTGGAACTTGGTCTCTGAGGTTCCTTCCAACCTAAGCCATTCTATTATTCTGTGATTCTTAAATGTATTCAGAAGTGTGCAACGGTTTCCAAGTGAGAAAAAGCTAAATAAAATAGGATGGTTCAAGCTAGACAGCAAAAAAAGGATGTACGATGGCATCTTTAAGTCCAAAAGTGGTGCTGCAGAGAAACAATTTTCTCTTCAGTCCTAGGATTATATGTAGTCAGACAAAACTACTTAAAAAAACAAAACCAAAACAATAAAAAAGGCTGATAACCTCAGAATATGCAAATTAGCTGTGGTAATTCCTGATGTGAAAGTGAGTGGAACACTACTGCTTGTTTGGATTAAAATAGCAACTGAAGAATATATGAAAGGAAATGTCACCTTCATATACCACCTCTACCTCCAGAAATTCTCTAAGTACATAATTGTTGGGTATGGTATGAAATTTTAGAGGAATTTCACAATATACTTGTCATCTTCTACCACGTTTTTCCATACATCTGTTCTTGTCTACTGTCAGAGACAGAATATGAGGCCAGACAGGCTTTTGCTGTGATACAGCAGAGCCATTCATATGTTCTTAGTGATAAAACTCACTATACTTTATGAAAAATAAATTTTTTTTTTCCCAGTTAAACTTTCCAATAATAGTGCAAAGTAAATGCTAAACTTTGCACATGAGCTTGAAAGCCCTTTCCTTCAGCTTCTTATACTGAATGCACAAGAGTTCTGTAGTTTCTGTCTTGACTACTCGGTTGTATTATGTATTGAGAGTACTAAAAGAGATTAGAAGTGTTCACTAGCATTGAAATCTTTGAAACTTAGGAAGGGTTTGTTTCTAATGGGGTTCCAAAGGATTTCCCTTTTAATTTCCAGACCTGTTTTGATGAATAGTTAGAGACAAAACAGTTACATTTGCAGAAGCTTTATGCTTAACTTTGCAGAAGACAGAAAATGGTCTTTTATGTATTAACTAACTCGCTCAGTTACACAAGAGTTAAGGAAGGTCAGACTTCTATAGCATAGGTACCAATTAGAAATTAGAAGTTTCTGCTAAGATTAATAACTGCATGCCTGTTCCTGATCTCAATCAACTGTAGTGTCAAATGTTTTCATTTAGGTTTGTCCACATAGGTTGCAGTTGTGTGACATTACAGATCAAAAAATAACATTATTTTTATATAAAGTTTCAGCAAAGAGAAACATTTCTTGACTTGTACTAGATAACTGCTCTAATAATCTCACTAAATATGCTCAGTAAAGCTAATGGCTTTCAATACTTTCAGAGTCTTTTGCAGTATAGACAACAGTAAATTTCAAAAGTTTTTTATTGCAACCTGATGAGGAAGTAATTCAGAAAACTGCACAAGAAGAAAGTGATGAAAGCCTTCTAGTTAACCCATAGCCTCCAATCTGCACCAAATCTCATCTCAGCTATAGAAAGATTACTGTCTATAAAAAAACAACACCACTTCAGAGGCTGGAAAGATAAATCAAATAGGAATATGCAAAGGAAAATTTAAGGATTTCCAGCTGTTATCTGGAAATAAAGATTACATTAAATAGCAGAGTAGCAGGAATTGTTGAGTCATCCTTCCTTACTATCAGCCATTGTCAATCACTGTACCCCCAGTTTAGATCTGAGAGCAGGAGGTGCTTTTGATTCTGTCATTATGAATGTGCAGGCAAAAAGAATTGTCACAGAGATAGAAGGGCCACAATATTCTTCTGAGAAGAGGGAAGAAAAACAACTGAATGTTGTAGTATAAGATTATTATCATGGCTTGATAACATGTTCTAGAATTGGCATGAATTGTGTCTAATTTACTTTGTATTTTATATATTGTGTGCACTCAGCACAGATTGAAAATGGCAATCGTCTTACCACTGGGAATATATATCTGTAGATTTGGTTTCTCATAGTTTGTATTAAAATAAACCAGTGTAATTTGGATGTGTCTGGATTGGCACTTCTCTTTTCTATTAGAAAGTCTGATGTATGACACTTCCAAAGAGATTTTTTTTCTGTGTGTGTTCTCCAATGCAGAGATAAGCACTACTGATGAGTGCTGGGAACTAATTTGAGAAATTGCTGCAGAGCCTGTAACTGAAACTCATCTCAGCTAAATCTAAACAGGGTAGGGTTACAGAGGTCAAGTGTAGTTATGTAGTATGTAAAGAGTAGAATGAGCAAATAATTGAAAGGCTTTTGTAAAATATACAAATAGTCTGGTAGAAAGACAGACTGAGGAGGGTTTACACAAATAAGCAGAAGAAAGTTAAACGGATAATTATAGGAGCAAAGAAATAATATTAAATGTCAACTGGTATGGAATATTTCAATTAAGGACTCTTCAACTATATCTGTATTAAAGACATAGGTCTAAAGGTTAAATTGTCCCATTAAAACAATGATGGGGGATTGAAGACAGGGCATAAGGAAATGTCAATTTGTTAAGTATTATTTAGCTTCTATTATTACAGCTGAAGAAGATGGAAAGCTGCTTGAGAGGAAAATGGTGCATCTTAAAAAGATAGGTCAGGTGTAGGAGACACAGGACATGCACCCAAACTGGCTACAAATTTAGATGGTTCTAGATTATTACCAACAGGTTATTTTGTATGTAGCCTTTACACAACATTTCACATAATATTGAGCTAGCACAAATAACTTTTTCCTCACTGAAGCTTATAACGGGCTTTTATAAAGAGAAGTAATAGAAATTATCCAAGTTGGTGGCAAATTAATACACCAAAACATATTACCCAAATCCAGGGGAGGAAACATGCAATAGTCAAACCAGTCCAAACCTTCAATGGAGAAATGTATGGAAATTAATGTTGAGAAAACTTAAGAAGATTCTTGCAAAAGGTACAGAAATTATTTTCTCAGATCAGATGTCAGCAAAGCAATAAAATACTAAAGGTTTAGCTGGAAGAGTATCACAGCATGTAGTATTTAAGCAAAATAGAAGTTTAATACCTTTTATTTCCAAAAATCCCCTGTTCACTATTCCCCCGAAGCTGGTTGGACATTCAAAAATATCTTCCATTAAAACAGTGTGAGTTGTGAGTTTTGGAGAGTTTTGAATACTTGGCAATTTGAGTGAATCATCTTTATTAACACCATATTTTACAGTGAAGAGTCAGACCTGTGCTGCCTTCCACACCCTTGCTTTGTCATTTTCACATTTTTTATTGCTTACTGCCATATTGGATTGATCGATCTCTTCTTTATTACAGCTAATAACTGCTAGAGCAGTTATCTTTGGTGCACCCTATCTCCTCTTTACGTCTTTGCCATAGTAGAAGCTATGAGCTAAACAACATGACGGAGGAGCCTTTAGAATGCAAAATGGAAAGTGGATGTCTTGAAAGCTATCCAGAAATCAATCTCCTAATAATAGGGGTTAAGACAGCTAAAATAGCAGATACAGCTGTGGACTGAAGGAATAGTAACAGTTTTGTCATAGGCACTATGGAAAAATTTTCCATTAGCTGTGTTTTGCTCTTTAAAGAGAGTCCTAGAGTTCTCTGAAAATAGGAAGTTTCTTTGTTATTTGATTGTTCTCTCTGTAAAGGATCACAATATCAAGGCTCATTATTGATACCTATAGGTTTATTTCCACTCCACTTCAGTCCTCATGGACTATATAACCTATATTTTCCCTGCCAGCTCTACAGAAAAATATACCTGCTTCATCATGAGACTTGTTTATTGTAATGTTATCTTTAAAAAGCTCTCATCAGATGAGATGAGATCTTTGAAAATAAGAACTCAGCTGCTATGATATTCTGATGATTTGAAAATATTTTATGATATGATTCTCTTTTCTACAGTAAATGCCTCTTAAATAGCTGATTTACTATGAAATTCCACTACTTTTGAAAGGTTTTTACATGTGGGCCCTGGCTCTGTTCTTGAATCTCATTTTGACATGTATCTGTGATTTGTGTATCTCCTATTGCTTAAATACCACACTGTCACCCCTTCAGAAGATTAAATGTCTCTTGCTTGCTTTGCTTCAAATTTAAGGTGGTTTTAAACTGTGTCTCAATGTATGTTGTTATGTCTTTATGTTGTTTAAAATGACAACTGTACCTGTGCAATAAGAGGAAAGATATCAATAAATTGCTATTATTACCATGGTAGCAACCACATTTATTATTTCAGAATTTTAGATACAAAGAGAAAACCTAATCATCAACAGCCAGTTACATTTATTATATGTATGCAAAAAGTTTCTGTATTTCAACAAAGTTCTCAGTATGAACAATATACACTAAAAGGTAAGTCTTGAGGCTTAAATCAGATTAAAGCACAAATCTGCTTTTATCATAGAAGGAGAAGGAAAAAAGCCCTTGATTTATTTTTCGTTTCTTGCTACATATCTCAAGCCATTACTGCCAAGCCATCAAATGAAAACTGCATCTTCTAGAAGCCAAAATTGCAAACACTACAAGTCATGTTGCAGTCGACATGAAAACAACCATTGCTGGCATATCTTGTATTTTTACAGCTGACTATTCTCTCACTGACATTTTTAGTAAAGTTGAGCAATATCCAGATTCCAGCCTTGATACCAGTCAGCACAGCAACATTCATCTTAAGATGACATCTGTTGAGAATTTTTCAATAACTTAATGGTTATAAAGCACGTGAGGAGGGGGATAATAGAGGGATTATGACATAAAAATGCTAAAGCCCTTGTGGGGGAACTGCTGCACATAAAGTTTTGATTTGGTAATTCAAACTAATGCAGTTTGTAGTCCTCTAGAGAGAGGGCAATAATGGTGCACAATATGCTCTTAAACACTGATGCATAACACATTGTGCTAGAGCCAAAAGGCACTGTATAATATCATTATGGTGCAGAGAGAAGTAGTAACTTGGGGAGTTGCTTTCACAAAGATTCAAAAGCACAGGTAACAAACAATGCTATTCTTCTCTCTAAGTTTCTTAACCTATTTGTTTGAGTACCCTAACAAAACACAGCATTTATTGTTAATGAAGTAAAATGATAAAGCTAAGAGTACAAAAATCAGTGTCATGCAGTACACATGGGCTCCATTAGTTTTATTTTTACAGGAGATGGACTGAACAAAATTAAAATTTTGGGTTTTTTCCCTTTGAAATATAATGAAATAATGAAAGCAACTACTTGAACAAAGCTAGAAGGTATAGACAATATTAAAGATCCCTCTACTTACAATGCTTATTATTACTGATTATTAACCCTTTATGGAGGGTAAAATGCATGTAATTATAAATTCTTAGAATACACAATTTTTCAATCATTTATAAAAATCATGTAAACCAAAATATACTATTTTTCTTTTACTTATTTTATTATTATTGTAAACCCCTCTCTATTATATTCCAAAAGTCATGGCAGTCTGGTGAAGTCCCCACTGACGGGAAAAGAGGAAACATAACTGTTATTTCCAAAAAGGGTAAAAAGGGTAGGAAGGAGGAGCCACGGAACTACATGCCAGTCAGTCTCACCTCTGTGCCTGATAAGATCATGGAGCAGATCCTCCTGCAGGCACTACTGTGACATGAGAATAGTGAGGAGGTGATCAGCTACAATCAGCATGGCTTCACCAAGGGCAAATCCTACCTGACAAACTGGTGGCCTTCTACGAAGGGGTCACAACATTAATGGATGAGGGATGAGCAACTGATGTCATTTACCTGGACCTGAGCAGAGCCTTTGACACTGTCCCGCACCACATTCTGGTCTCCAAGCTGGTGGAATATGGGTTTGATGAGTGAACCACTAGATGGGTAAAGAACTGGCGTGATGGCTGCACCCAAAGAGTGGTTGTCAATGGGTCCATGTCCAAGTGGAGGCCAGTGACAAGTGTAGTGCCTCAGGGATCAGTCCTGGAACCAGTCTTGTTCAGCATCTTTGTCAGTGACATGGACAGAGGCATTGAGTGCACCCTCAGCAACTTTGCTGACAACACCAAGCTGTGTGGTGCAGCAGACAGACTGGAGGGTAGGGATGCTATCCAGAGCCAGGACAGGCTGGAGAGGTGGGCACAAGTCAAACTCATGGGGTTTAACATGACCAAGCATTAAGGACCTGCATCTGGGTCGAGGCAATATTAAGTACAGACACAGGCTGGGCAGTGACTGGATGGAGAGTAGCCCTGAGGAGAGGGTCTGGGGGTGCTTGTGGATGAAAAGTTCAACACGAGCCAGCAGTGTGCACTTGCACCCAGGAAAGCAAACCGGATCCTGGGCTGCATCACTAGAAGTGTGGCCAGCAGGTCGAGGGAGGTGATTCTCCCCCTCTACTCTGCTCTGCTGAGACC
>VZRI01005891.1:10154-28081 GCA_013397515.1 Upupa epops
AATGGTTTTCTCAGGGAGGTGGTTAGGGTCCTGTGGCTGGAGTTGTTTAAGGCTAGGCTCGATGAGGCTCTGGTCAGCCTGATCTAGGTGGGGTCTCCCTGCCCATAGCAAGGGGGGTTGCAACTGGATGATCCTGTGGTCCCTTCCAACCATGACCAATTCTGTATCTTCTTCCCAGAGAGGGTGACAGGGCACTGGAGGAGGCTGCCTGGGGTGTTCGTGGAGTCTCCTTTTCTGGAGACATTTGAAACCTGCCTGAACTTGGTCTGGGTGATCCTGCTGTGACAGGGGGATTGGACTGGATGATCTTCCCACGTTGCTTCCAATCTGTAATATTCTGTTCTGGTTGGTCTATGTGTCCAGTTGTGGAAAAGAGATTGGACTAGATGATTTTTGAGGTCCCTTCTGATCCCTGGTGATTCTATGATTTACTTAATTTACATTGCATGGGCTGTTCAGTGCAGTGTAGAACACAACATTTAATTTTTGATTACTTCTCCAGGATTTCTGGCAGTATGAATTTAAGGTGACGAAACTTATCTCTTTGAATGATAAATTGTGCTAGAACAAAGCAAAATAAATAAATAAAACCTCTAACATATTAAGTGACTTTTTCTTCTGAGAAATCCTTAAAGAAGAACTTCTGTGACTTCACATAAGTGCAGTGTCTAGTACTATAGCATTAAAGGGAAGCCAGTGTGTCTGCTTTAGGTAGTCCTTTGTGTTTTACTGGTTCTACAGAGATCTGTTACATGAGAACCTGTTCCTCCTACAAGGTGCTCCTGAACCATATGGTAAAGTCATAAAGAAGTGTATCTTGACTCACTGGGCTCAGATCTTATCACAGCTGTTTATGTGCCATGTGATTGAACTTCATTTAAATTAATGAGGTTCTGGTATCCCAGAACATACAGTGCACTGTGTCTCCTCTTTTGTCATTTGGCTGCACACTTTTTTGTCACACATTGTTGATGACAATTACATGTTTTTGGGCTCCTTTCCTTTCCAGTTCTTGTATTTTATTAGGAGTGTGACCTAAAGGCTTGTTAAGCAAATGGAAGATTACCTATTTCAAGTCAAGGCATCAAATCAAAATATTTGGAAGGATTTTATTAATTTTTTTAAGTGAGGGGTGCCTCTGAATTCAAGAAAACAGACAACAAATTACCATTTATCAGAGGAGCTGTTCATCAGGGTATTATCCAACAATACAGAAAATAGGACTTTGGGACTCCTAAAATCAGTGTTCTAAGGCAGCTATCTGATACGAATTGGGTCTGATCTGGAATAAATTTGGTTTAGGTTCAAATGTGCTGGTCTGAGTGTCTCCCTCATAGATTGTTCCTGGTAGTTTCTAAGTTGGATCAGATAATGTCCATAAGAGCACATTTGTCTGGTGAAGCATAGATTTTTGTCATGATGAAGTCATAGTGTTAAAGAAATAGGCACAGCTCCTTCTCTGCTATCTGGAAATACTTAGAAAGATGTTCTTGTGTGGAAACATAAGATGTTTCAAATCTGTAAATAGTGGTAGAGGTAAGGTTTCATCCCCACTGTTCTTCCAGACAGCAACCGCACTCCTCCCACACAATCCATTTCTACTGTGCATGCAAATCAGGTGGTGGATTTGGGTAAGTATTAATGCTACCCCAAAACATTCAGCAAGATTTAGCCATGAAAACACAGCTTTTCTTTTAGCCATTTCCCCCAGCCTACACATTCTGTGATGTCTATCAAATGGGATCTATGAGATGCCTAGAATCTTGGAAAATAAAATGTTATAAATTATGATTGTTTAAAAAAAAATTGTGACACATTCACCAATTAAAATATTCAAAAGTCTGCTGCATGCTGAAAATGTAATAAGGGAAATTACATGGAATATATGTAAATCTGTTAATGTTTTCTTTATATATAGTATCGTAATCCTCAGAATGAGAATCTGCTGCATTGTTCCATTGCCAAAGTGATGTCTACAAATGAGGGCTCAGGGAATTGCTGCAGGCTGAGCCAACAAGCCACTGTGGACACAAGCTTGAGTTTTTGAATGAAGAAAGAAAAGGATTTACACATGCAAATATATTTGTCTCTCTTCCCTTTCAGATTTCCAACAAACGGTTTCTCCTTTCATTTCCTGGCATAAAATGCAAACTTAAAAACAGTTGCACATTTCAAGTCTTCATCTTTGTTGGCTATATAATTTGTCTTAATAAAATATGTATGCTACTTTACTGTTGCAACTTCTTAGATAATTAATATATTAACTTGAACATTCACTACCTTAGCCATCTTTTAAATGCCTCTAAAAAATATTTAAATGCCATTTTGTAGACAAATTAGTTGCAAAACTATCTATTGGTATGACTTTAAGTTCAAATTTTGTACAAACAAATATATTCTATATATTATTCTTTTCAAAGAATGTTTGATCTAATAGCTTCTAAAGATGGAAATCTGTTTGATTTCTTTATTGTTTAATACCTAAAAGAACCGTCTGAAGAAGATAAAAGATGTATTAGCTATTTAGCATTAGAAGAATCAATATTTTGTGAATTACAAAAAAAGATTCATTTTACAGATGAGATCTTCTTGGGTTTTTTCACCAATTGCCTCCCTAGTTGAAAATACTAAGTGACCTTAAAGAGCCAATGAGTTTTAAGAGTTTAATGTTAAATATTTAAAGTTCTTTTTACAGAAAAAAAGTAATGAATTCAGTATATTCATGCATTCAAAACTCAGCTACTTAATGATTTCTGTAACAGTTCTTACATATGTTAGTGGTACATGATGACTTGTATTATACAGGAAGTCAACAAAGAAAGAAAAATAAGACTTTTTTTTCCCTAGGTCCTTCTTGTTTCTACATGGTCATCTCATGCGCTGAGATTCAAAAGATGTAGTTCTATGACACGTTGCACCCTTACCTTTGTGGATTTGGATTAATATGTAGTTAGGTGCTCAGATACCAAGTTCAAAGGAGAAAAATTTCCTTAGTACGTTTCTATCATTGTTTCTGCTGTCAAGAGTTTATCTCAACTTCTTCCTGCCTCATTGTTATTGTTATCAGTTGATCAGATCTCAGACTAAATTAACCAATTCATTTTGTTAATGTGCTAATAGGCCAAAACTAGGTGCATTCAAAAGCCACTTAGAAATGTTGCAAGCAAAAAACAAAAAAACCCCAACTCAATTTGGGGAAAAACAAGAAGACATATTTAATTCACTCCACATAAAACACCCAACACAAAGACATACAGGGATTAATCACATGTTCTTACATAACTGGGCCAAGCTGTTATCTCCACCCACTCAAAGGCAAGAAAATTCCAGCAGTTCTCTTTTCCTGTTGAAACATTGAGTCCATTCATTCTGTGCATGCGCCCTTCTGTATGCAGGCATCTTAGGGTCTAGCTACCTATTCCATTGCTTCTAAGTAGATCCTCCATTTCTAGCACACTGATTCCTATGGTCACATAGGATGGAAAAAAATCTCTCCATTTCAGCAAACAATGGATTACAGGCAAAAAATATTCTCTGCTGGTGTCTGAGGAGATTATTCCCTTCATTCATCATGTTCCCAGGGTAAGATGGCTGCCATGCTCATGCCACATACATCCTCTCCAAACAGATGGAAGTCAAGAGAAGGAGAAGGAAACAGGAAGCAGAAAGCTCCAAACAAGTTGTACTAGTTCGGAGAGTACAAAAAAATTTCACAAGTTGTTTAGGACCTTCCCTATGCCTCAGGCAAGAAACCCATTCAAATTCAAACCACAACACTCTGCATAAGGCCCTGGTATTTACAGGTGTTGGGAAATAATAAATAAATATTAAGGAACAGTAGCCAGAAATAGCTAAGGAACTTTCAAGGTCATGGCTGCTGGAACAATTTCTTGTACACTATAAAGAGTATTTAGTTCTAAAAGAATGAGATAAAATATTTATTACAGTTTTACAAAACATCATTTCATAGTGTTTTTTGAAATTAAGTGCTACCTATACTGTAGACTCCTTCCAATCAATCAGGATGGAGTTCCTTTTCAGAAATGTTTATTTTATTCCACAGGAAAGTCATATATCATGAGAAATAATTTATTTCCAGCAGTTGTGCTTTGCTAGTCCACTGTCCAAGGTGAATCCGAGATCAGTTATGGTTTGAATATGGTCATGAAGTATACAAATAACCTTTTAAAGGCACTATTCTTGCTTCACTTTATATTCAAGGGTTTATAACTGAGGTGGTATATTAAGAAAAATTTGTAGTTAAAATTCTGCAATGGAAAATATTCCCCAAGTCAGAAGGCAGGACCCTCTCTATTGAGTTTATAATTAAGCAATAATCCCGAGAAACACAGTCATTACCAGCATTTAATGACTACTTTGTTGGTTAACAGCTCAATGCGAAGTTGAGGATTGTTAACACTCTATCAAACTTCTTGTTAAGTGTGCTAAGTTTTTATTTAAACACACTTGGATAGCAGCTGGAAAGCTATGGGGGGAATCAGGTGTTCCCAAGTGGCTAATGATCAATCTTTTTCCATCACTCAGAACATTGGGCACATTCCTTTATGTTTATATAATAACTGTTAACTACAGATGGCTGGTGCCACCTGATTTTGGTACTTTCTTTGACCTTAGTGATGTACTGCATTGGTAGCCATTTGATGTCCTTCTGCTGAGGTTTTTTGGAGTAGCTGAAAATTGCTTTAGAGCCTTTTGAAGAGTCCAGCCAAAAAGACATGATAATTACCTCAGTAATCAATAGTAAGGCAGAAAATATATGTACTTTTCTATGTGATCCTGCTGTGATGGGGAGGGGGAGAGGGGTGGTGGTGTTGGGATTGGACTAGATGATCTTTAGATGTCCCTTCCAATCCCTAACATTCTGTGATTCTGCCCAAATGCTATAGGAATCTTTGCTGAAGTCCAGAGGCACTCCTAAAATCTATGGAGATATCATGCAACTTCCTTAAACTGTATGAATCAGTATTTGCCCGAAAAGGTTTCACTAAATCTCCCATTGGCAGTAATCAACAGTAAGTACAATTTTAACCAGAAAATAAATTATTTGACCTTGTTGGGTGGGATGACAAGAAATTAATATTACAAAGCTAATTCAGTCTAGGAACATTAGCTGAAAAGCAAAGTCATACTGCAACTTTTCTTCTGAATTATCTGCAACAAGCAGCCATTTTCTTCCTTTTCATGCTGTAGCAGAGGTGCTGGTACACTGGCAGTAGTTTACTGTAGAGATAGCAGCAATTTCACTGCATGTGAAGAACTATAAAATAACAGCATGGGTTGGACTTGTCAAAAAGCAACGAGAAGGAGAGAGGATAAAAGAAGTAATGTCATGCGTGGGTTTGTTGACTTTGTTGAAATACCCACAACAGTCATGGAGGCAGACAAATTCCACCTAATCAACCCAATAACTTACTATCAAAAGAATCTATTTCTTTGTCACATCTGTCAGGGTAATCCGGAATTCATTATCATATTAATGTCCTGACTGGGCTCCTCTGGACCTCTGAGTTTTGTTTGTTGAAGAGCTTCCTGGGGCGTTTGGAGAAACAAAGCGCGCTCTCTGGAACACGAGGCATTCAGAGCAGTGTACAGATGGGCCCAGGCTCTTTGTTCCTCCCTGCCTGGGAGGCTGTTATGGGAAGCAGCCAACCTGCAGTCTGTCACAGTGAACATTGTCAAGTCATTGTGTACTTTTAATTGTTACTATGTACATGGAATCTGAAAGGTCGCTCTGGATATATAGTACAAGTGCACAGAGCCCTTTGCCAGACCAAACAGCTGTCCTGTGGTGTTCCCATATTCAGCTCCAGTCACCTTTCCCACATTGAAGGATCCTTCTGACAGAGCAATTAAAACATACGATTTATTTACTAAACAGTCAATAAGGAAATCTTAGAAGTGCACTCTTTCACTACTTCATTGCTTCCCATGTGGTTGTCTTAACAGGTCCTTTTATATTTAAGCAATTATTTCTGTGCCAATGACATTACAGACACAGCAAGATTAACTAAAGAGCCAACAGCAAGGTACAATAACAACCCCAAAACACAATCAAAGAGGTGAAACTCTTGTATACCACAAGGTTCTTAGACTTTCCCAGATAAGATAAAACTCCCAAAGTTTGGCTGACATGCAAGACATGGATTACATTCTTTTCTTTATTACATATATGTGAATATTTCTTTAAAGACTTTGTGTAGCTTCTCATTTTTAGATGTATAAAAGAATCAGCTTAAAGGAAAACATAACTGTATATGGTGTGAACAATCCTTGGCTGTAGAAGCACTACTCACTAGGGAGTCTACAAGCCATGTTCAGTCTACATATGCTAATATTTGTTCTCCCATCATGTACCTCAACTTTTGTTTAGAAAAATTTGAATATTGCTAACCATAGTCAAACACTAATATGATGATATTTCTAAATCATTGCTAAGTAAATGTGGCTTAGCAGTACTGTTATGCCAGTGAAATCAATAATTAATAAATACTTTCAAATAATTAAGTCTAGGACACAAATACAAAGAGATTTCCTGGTCCTGCCTACTCTGATTATGTCAGATGTGCAGAATATGAAGAAGCTATATAAAATATATTGTGAGGAATATGATCATTCTCCTATGACTGTGCTGCCTTAAAACTTGATGGTGAATAATGTGCATGCTGTATATATGTAAAAAAAATTAAAATATATAAACTCATAGCTGTGTGCATGTAGAAAAACAATAGTGTCCTTAAAATATAACTTCACATTAAAAAAAAATCAGTCTTTAATCCAATTTCCAAACTATTATACAGATAGCTCTTCCTGATTTGTTAATCAGAGGGCCTTATACTGCTGAACATACACATCTGGTTGTATAATAAACCAGGTATTCTTTAACTTGGGACTCATTTACAGCTTCTTTTGGTGGTGAGGTCTTTTTCCTCTTTCCTTTCACTGTTTGTATGCCCTTTTCTTTATCTCTTATCCTTACCCTTATCCTTATCTTTACCCTAATTTTTTTCCTTGAATATAGAATACCAGAAAATCTGGTTTAGTAATGTAGTAAAATATGATAATGGAAATAACCTTCAGAATTTCCCAACACTTGTTTCATAAATCCATTTATGATAATGAGATATATTTTTATGATATTATTGTTGTTTTTTGTTATTAGTATTATTGTCATTTTCCAGTGCTACCCTATGATCCTGGCTATAGGAGTGAAAACAGTGAGACTTAGGCAATTAAATTTGTGAAATTTATTACCGTGAAAGTCATTCCAGCTAACATTGCTAACATTCATTTAGCTAAGTGTATTTCTCAGTCACTTACATATTTAATGTTAGTTTAGGTGTCACTAACAACTAAGCTTCACTCAACTCATGCAACTTTTGGATGAAGGACATTAGCACACCACTTCAGCTTGCAAATCTTTTTAATTTCCCCGAAAAAGACAGAAAACCCAGGTTTTCTTGGCTTAGGATTTGAACCAATTGGTCTGAGACTCAGATCATTCAGACCGCTGAAGGCAGCTTACTAGAATCACAGAGGAATAATTATGAAAAAAATATAGATGATCCAACAGCGGCTGCTACAAAAAACAATCTCTAAATTTGGTGTCTGGGTCTTAGACTATAATAATTCTTACTCCACTTGCATAAAAACCTGTTTCTTAATAAAGAAAAAGTAGTGGCCATCTCAAATATTGGTTGTTTCTGAATACTCCTAAGAAGTGGACGTAGCTAAACCTATGGTGAGCTTTTGTTTTGAAGTTCTCAGTACTGATCAAGAAACTTCTTTAGGCATAGAAGTCCACAAAATACAAAACAGAGGAGGCCAATGCAGAACCCTGTGCAATGGCTGATAGAGTGGATTTTAACAATGAATTTTTACCCGATGCACTTTATCAGTCTTTCACCTGGGGCTATTTGATTAACACCTTGCTTTTTCACAAAAAATAAATGGACAAAAGTTTGGCCAAGAGCAATTACACACATCACAAGTAACAATTCCATGTTACGGGATGTTTTATTTCACCTTAGCTACCCTGGAAAACTTCATGAACTGAAATTCATAGGGAGCAAATCTGTGCTGAGCTTGAAGAGCCTTAGGGCTTAGTCCATAGAACACCAAACCCAGCAGGCAATACTTATACACTTATCATAGAATCATAGAATTATAGAGTTGGAAGGGACCTCCAAAGGTCATCTAGTCCAACCCCCTGCACATCACTCACTAACCAGATTGGCCAGAGCCACATCAAGCCTGACCTTGACTGTCTCCAGAGATGGAGCTTCTGTGTAAAGTTCTTGGTAAGTCTAAATGTATTTTTGACATTTTTCAGAATACATTTCATGGCAGAACAGTTTCAAATTACATGTTTTTTGAGAGGCCTGATAAAGTAACGAATAATGAACATTTGTATTTAGAATGTCAGACTGCAACAAATGCAATAACCTGCTTATACATTACCATAGCCTTTAATAATGATGTTCTTCATATTTTTCATATCTGTGGCTATTTATTTATTTATTTTTTAGATAATTGTGCAAGTAGTGAACACTCAAGAACGGCTACCTAGAGGTCAGCAGTGGTACTGTTGATTTGCTGTACTGCATCACAGCAGGGTCTAAGTACAGAGAAGGGAACCTCGGTGTGTTGCTGATCCCACCCCTCCTCTTGGCCTGTCCTCAGCTTCCACTGAGCCAAACTGGGGGACAAACAGGATGCCTGGAAAAAAAAATAAAAATGAATAATTTTCTCCCCGTTTACTTAACTCAGCCATCCTTCAAAGGAGCTAGACAAGCAGCACTGTGAGGCCCAGGGAGGAGGCATACACACAGCCAGGACTGGGAGGAAAGGCAGGGCAGAAGAAAAATCTGTCTAGTGGCAGTTAGCTGTCAGCTCGGATTAGCTGTATCATAAAACAGTATACTGTGGCTCAGCTCCAACCTAAACAGATCAACCCAAAGCTGAAGCAGTTGAAAGGAATGAGGATGCTTATTTTCATGCTCCTGTAATTGAGACATGATTCCATGTGAACTGATAGTGAACTGATCTATATAAAAAGCAACACAAAGTGAATCAAAACAAAATGTAGAAAAAGGGTGCTACTTAGAACACCTCAGGAGGTTGACACATTTTGCTACACTACCTGGAGTATTGACATGCTGCAAGCAAAGCCTAAAGATTGGGATAGGGATGCCTTCCACCAGTGATACCACCCAAACTCCATTATTGTAAAACTAAAGTTTAAATCCATCTGTTTTCATAGCCAAATACAGTTTGGTTCTTTGGTTAGTAATGTGAGTCATGCAACTGTCATTATATTTCTGTGATGATTATTGTATTTAGGAATAGTTCAATTTATCTAAAATTATACTATACTTGAAAATATACTCTGCTCATGCTTCCTCTTTGGAAGAATATCCAGCCTGTACTGCTAGTTGTGTTGTCACTTCAGCTCTACTGCCTTTCTCCCCTTGTATCTTACATCTTACATCTTATGTATCATAAAGCTTCTTTTTCCTTTCTCATTCTGCCCATGAAATCACTTGATTCTACCCCTGCTACCTTTACAAATATCACACATCAAATGTGGTCATCTGTCTCCTACAGAATTTTCTTAGATGTTTTTTAAAGATTTTTTCATGAAAATCATAGACTTCTGTGATTCTATGATTTTTGAGCTTCTCATCTTGCTCCCTACAGAAAGAGCTGGATGTTCTTCAGCACATGTGTCTGCTTGGCATATCACACAGCAAGAGCCAAAATTTGGGATGAACAAGAACTTATGCAGCAAATTTCCTTTTCAAGGAAGCAGAAGTGCAAATGAAAGTCTAAGAATCAGTTCTGACTAGCTAAACATGAACAGTAAAGAACAATCTAAAGTATTATTTTTGTCATTAAATATTTTCCGTGTAAATGTTGAGGGGAGATGGAAAATCCACAGTTCATGAACAACACAATAAATAGCTCTGAAACAGTGTTTCTGATTTTGTCAAATCAATTTTTTTTACTTTTTGTTTTATAAGATCTTGGAATACAGTATACTGAAAATTAGGATGGGCGTCATTTTGAAATCAGTGTACAACTGGTTGCATTTTTATTCTGCAATGTCTTCTAGACCTATCGTGCTAAAATACTAATATATGCATATTTTCAAATTAAGATTAACAACAGACCTTAATAATCAGTGCACTAAATAGAAGGTATAAAACCAGATAAATCAAATGTTCATTCATTACAGCAAGTTACATTTAAAAGACATGTTCTGAACAAGTATGAATTACTCAGTATTCAGAACAGTTTGTGTTGAATATTATTGAATCATAGTACTTTATAAATATTTCTCACCAGGATTGCAGAGCTAAAATGCATCTTTGTGACCCCTTCCTAGAACATATTGTATGTTATTGTATAATATAAAATATTGTACCAACCTGAAAAGTATAAAGAAATAAAAGTGATTTATTATGCTAGTCACAATGCTAATACATTACGGTCCCCACTTTTCAATTTACTGATTATTACTTTTCCAATTTATCTAATCTTTAAAATCAAAGGTGAATTCTTTGCTGAGCATCCACCTTCTCATATTTTATTTAACTTTACCCATGTTTCTGCTTTATGTCCGCCAGCTACTGTAGTTTCATTTCACTCTAATCCATTTGATGCCTCACAAAAAAAAAAAGGAAAAAGAAAAAGTAGATAGATGTAAAGACACAGATTGAAAGAGAGCAGAGAGAGAAAGAGAGGAGAGAGAGAAAGAAAGAGAGAGAGAGGGGAAACTTGCAGTGGGCAAAATATATCAATTAAAAATTAGGGTAAAAACAATCTTTCATGTGCAGTGCATGTCCCTGAGCTAGATTAACATTGCTGTAAGCATGTTGCAGTAGTCAGTTCATTGCCTGAGGAAAGTTTGCAGGCAAAATTCATCCGCACAGCTAGTACACTTGAAAGACTCAGGCACAGAGCTGTGTTCATGGCCTGGCAACAACAAAACACCTGCTTGAAGTTGAGACGGAATAGTAAGCTGGATGGAGTTCAAAGGAATTGAATGATAATCACACCCTGATTAACAAAAAAGTGAGTTACTGTAGTCCTTTGTCAATAGCTGACTTATTTGCATACTATCTTGCAATGCCCAACAGGTTAGAACTTTTTAGTTACACATGATCAAATAATAAAAAATGGAAGGAAAAGCCTTCACGGCTACACATTGCATGCATATTGTGAATGTTACATCTTCTTACTGACACCCATTCTGATACTGGCAAGAGCAGGGAAAACTCCACCTGCTGTCTTTCTTCCTTCTCTCATTCCCCCACCTTTCAAAAATACACCAGGCAAACAATACAATCTTGTTTTTAAAATGTATTTGACAACAAACAACTGTATATTAAACTAATTTGTTTCAGCAGATGGAAATGAGTAATTTTAGATTCAGTCTATTAGAGTTGCACTTGGCAATGGCAGCATTTTGAAGTTTATCGGCAAAGAATCCCTGTAACAATCTACAATGTCAGAACATAAAATACAGAATGTACTTCCTTAATTTCATACTGGATGTCTTTTGTTTTATAATTGAGTTTTCTCTACATACACTGCGTTTTATTTAAGATTCGTATCAAAACTGAATTTTGCCATGATAAACTAGCACTTCTGTATTCATATCTTTACATTGCTAATGAGGAAGTCACGCATGGCAAAGTGGAAATAGAAAATATAATAAAACCAAATTAATACTGCTGCTTGTTGTTTTCCTTTGTAGTAATATTACTCCATAGGTATTTATTATTAATCTACTTTTGCTGCAGTATAAGTAATTCCTGCTGGACCATGTGTTCTATTTATCCAAAGGATAGGCAAAGCACAGTTGTATATTAAAATTCACTTTTTTGGTAAGAATATGATCGGAAGTGACCTCCTGGGATCATTTACCTACTGTGGTTGAGATTGTGTCATTGCAAATATGTCACTTGTCTAGTTTGTTCTTAAAAGTGTTCACAGCTGCAAACTACAGTCACAGAAGATATTGTTTAGAAAAACACCTAAATTGCCGTAATTCCGGTTTAAATGTAGTGTGTATTTATGTGTGCCTATTACTTCTTGTGGTCTTTATCTTGGATGATGAAAAGAGATCATTCTGCTTTTCACTGCAATGACCATCTATCCAGATTAATGATTTATCTCCACTTCCTTCTGCAGCCTGATGAATCTTCAGTGTTCATCTATGGACAATGCTTTTTAAAGTTAAGTTCCATGTTTCTCTGCTGCATATCATCTCCAACTCGTTACCTGAGGGCTTAAAAGTAATAGAGCAGGACAAGTTCATGTGTTTTATGGGTTATCCTCCTGTTCCCTTTTTTTGATTATCAATGATATAACATTGCAATTCTGAACACAGACTGATACTCATCCTGCTGTCTACTATGAGACCAAATGTCTTTCTCAAAATCTTTATTATGACAAGTTAGTATTGTTTTTACAGCAGACAATGGCTTACATTGTATAAATATTATTATCGTATTACTTTTTTGCAGATAATTGTGTTTCAAGACAATTTTACTTTTCCTTCTTGTTCTCTGAAGCTTTTGTGGTTGTGTTGATTCCCACGCACTTAACAGGTATTCCATCATTTATGTCACAAAAAACAATCTTGAAAAGGACAACAATCAGTTTGATTTTGCCAGTGAACCATAACCTTTGATTCCTCCCTTTTCTTTAGTATTTTTCACTAAAACATGTCTTTCTAACTGGCTTAGGAAAATGTCATGCACACAGTGGTAACAAATTTCTCATGTACAAAATATATCTACTTTTCTGCTTTGTCTTCAGGGCCTATAACTTTATAATAGAAGGAAATTATTTGTTCTTGACAAGTCTACGCTGGCTACTACTCAGTTTTTCATTACCTTCCAAGTTACAGTTTGTTGCATTATTTGGTCCAGCAGTTTTCTGAGCACTGAAATTAAAAATCAAGTGCATCACTCTTCAGTGTACCTAATACATATTTCAGGTTGACTGCTAAGTGTCTCAACTTTTTCAGCTGTAGTAACTACAAGTGAAAAAAAAAAACACCCAAAAACCCCAAACTGAAACCACATTTACAAGGTTTAAATAACATTTAGAAAGTAAAGTCCGATTAATCCAATGTAGATACTTGTCTACATTTTTTCAAATGTATGAAATCTTATTTATTCCAGCCATAGCCATGTATTTATTAAATGTTAATAAAATGCTCTTATAAAGGACATGGTTATCCATTATTTTTTGTTTTTGTTTTGACAATACCTGCTATAATTAACAATTATTTACATGATATAAATTAATCTCATCAGAGAATAGCTCAGGTCAGAGACTTTTATTTTTATGCTGCTCTGTGGTATCAATTTCAGAGCTCAATCAAAGCTTCTGCACAACAACTTACATGACAAATGTTCCTTGAGGACGTGGACAAGCAAATACAGCACAAGCAGAGGAAGGCAAAGATCAATGTCACACTTGCATGACTATCTAAATGCAGACATTTCTCAGCCTTCATATTTTGGGGAAGTTAGTTGCTAAGGAAAACTTGTGAAGAAGGGAGATCAATGAGGTGTAATTAACTACTTCCCATTGGCCATTACTGTCATGTAGCACTGTCATTATTTAATATTATTTAATCCCATTTAATGTATTTAATGTCATTGCTACAGCATTAAATAATGGTTTGAAGGAGAAAAAAGATGTATCTACATATCTGTGTTGCTTCAGTGAGAAGCTGATCACAGGAAAGTATGCTTGGAATCTTCTAGTAGACACACCAGTGCTGTTACATTGATTTCAGAGAACTGCACACTGAAACAGCATATGAGGCCATTTTAAAACCAACAGTGTTGCACTGTGACATAGGATTTCCAGACAGGACACACAGGCTTTTTCATATCACATCAGCTCGCAAATTCATCAAATTTCTAGTTATTGTCTCAATACTGACATTCTACATTGAATTTATAGGTGCAAATGTCATAATATTTCACATTATGAGATGAATACATCAAAAATAGTTTAAGCAAGAATAAGAAAGAAATAATGTAGCATTTATGATTTAATAATTTTTGTGTAACTCACCCTAGCCCTTAACTCATGGTACTTCATTTTTAGGTGCTAAAATTGACTATTTCTATAATCTGTTGGTGCCTTTCCCACAGGTTTTCTGTAATTATTTAAATAAAATAAAATAAAATGGGCTTTGAGAGCAAGACATGTCTTGCATGCTTGTTCCTGATTAGTTTCATGGAAAGAAAGTTTTTCTCTTCCCTGACCAATTCACTTTCCTTAGCTTATTTTAGAGTTTGTAATGCAACCGACATAGTAGCAGTCCAGTGTATCTAAAACTGAACACATCTACTGGTGCGAAACTGCAGCACTGAAAAATACTTATGATCAGAAACATGCCCCAGATGAAGAGAAGCTCCTCTTTCTTCTGGAATTCTTTCAGGAACTGAACTGTTGCAACAAGAAACACACCCCTGTTCTCTGAATGCTGTGTAGCTTCTGTAACTACTGATGGCCCTAGAAAGCCATGACAGCAGAAATTTGTGGAGCAAACATTGTGGGACTACTGAATGATGGCACTGTCAAGGGGCAGCTATTCCTGAACACTGCAAGACCTAGAAATATCTGTAAACTCTCTGGGATGCACCCACTCAAATAATCATCACCCAGAACTGTTTGCTGTTTGCTTTCCTAGTCTGATTTATTTCTATTAGATATCAAAGACTCAAGGATTCATATGAGATGCTTTGCAACACCTATTATTGGATTTTACTTGGAGCAGTGCCTGTGTTTATTCAAATGGGTTGAAATTATCCTAATGGATGTGACCTCCACTGCTGGCATTATCAGATTCCTGCATACACTATTCTTCCATCACTAGAAGCAAGTTATTCTTGTTTCCACTGCCTCAAAAAGGTTTTGATTTACAGCCAGGCAGGTTTTGTGAAGCTGATAGGTTTGCAATACAATATCTGGATAATGTCATTTTCTATTAAATGGCTTGGCTGGGAACTTGGTAGAATGATTCAAATAGGGCAGGCTGAGATTGAAGCTTTCAACTGAGCAACTTTTCCTTAATTTCACCAGAGTTTCTCATAACATCTGCATTTCCTGTATGTAGATATTTGGGTCATACAGCACATTACCTTGTGCCTTTTAATTTAAAACTGTTGCTGCTCATTTCATACTTCACCTGCATTCTGCAGTTTAACTTTCTCATTTTAAATATTTTTGACATTTAGGGAAAGAGTGATGGTCTAACCACGAAAGCACAGAGGGGACCAGCCACAGATATTGTTCAGGCTGCACAGCTAATATGATCACTTCTGCATCTGCATGATATCTACTGGTAGAGTCTTCTCTTTCCTTCACCCTAATCCTTGTGACCTTCATTATTTTTCAATGATACATGAATTGGTCCCACATGTATACCCACAGTATGAAAAGGATAGCTCCTCCACAGATCTTGATCCAGCCTGAGTCTGCAGATGTCTGTGTTATGCTTTGCAGACATACTGAAGTTCAGAATCAATTTCATACAGTCCAGAGTGAGTTTTGTCCATACTGCTGAACAGCCAGTCTTGTTTTCTGCCAGGATGCTTGCCCAGAGAGCCAAACGGAGAGGCAGAATACTCAGTTCAGTTTTGAGCCCCTCAACAACACACTGAGGTGCTGGAGTGTGTACAAAAACAGACAGCAAAACTGTGAAGAATCTAAAGCACAAGTCCTAATGCGAGTGGCTGAAGAAACTGGGGTTTTTTGGCTGAAGAAACTGGGGTTTTTTAGCTTGGAGGAAAGGAGGCTGAAAGACCTTATCATGCTCTACAGCTCCCTGAAAGGAGGTTGTAGTGAGGTGGAGGTCAGCCTCTTCTCTCAAGTAACAAGCAGTAGAACAAGAGGAAGCATCATCAAGGTGTGCCAGGTAAAGTTTAGGGTGGACATTAAGAAAAATTTCTTTACAGGATTGTACAGCTACCTAGAGTGGAGGTGGTGTCACCATCCCCAGGAGTATTCAAAAGACATATAGATAGGACACTTAGGGACATGGTTTAGTGGTGACCTCTCAGTGCCGGTGGACTTGATGATCTTAAAGACTCTTCCAGTGCAAATGATTCTGTGATTGATTTTGTGATAGCAGAATATCAAGGAAATAGAGCTTCAGAAGGTGCTGTGGCTGGGAATGCAAGGTTTGACTCTTCTCTAATAAGCCAGAGGTAGAAACCAGCAGAAACCTTCAACTATGTCAACTATACATTTTGGGGAAGATTAGATTACTGTGTGCAGATAAATATAGAAGACTGTATCCACATGGAATCTGAACTCTGCTGGCATAATGTGGATACCTACCTCATCTATAATCCAGTCATAGTATTCTTTAATTTAGGCTCCCATCTTCACTCCTTAATACAGAAATACTTCAAATGCTCTTATGCATTCTTTTGGAATAATACCAGAAGAAAATAAATTAATAGCTTCACTTCTGAGTGACCTATAATTTTATACAATTACACATTAATTTCTTAAAACCTTTGAAATTATTTTCTTCCTCAGCAGAATGTCAATATAAACAGTATTCAAATCTCTATGTCAAACTCCTGTTGGTCCATTAGCCATAAATAAATGTATTATGCCAATATCTTAGCATGCATAAAAGGCTCAGAATTATGATTGCAACATTTGTGAAAGTGCATACAGGGGTTTTATGTAGCCTATAGCAGTTTGTATCTTAATGCAGTAAAGTGTATGCTAATTTAGTAGTATGCATGGACATGAATCCGATTCCACTGTTTACCCTTTTTTCCCCATCTTTCTTCTGCATATCTACTTAAAATCAATTCCTACCCAGATTTCTCTATCCAGGAAGGTATTTGGAAAATCAAATGTGAGTTTTGAGTAGATCTAATTATTTATCAAAGAAGGCAGTCAGGATTTTTTAACTTGTGGCAAATATTATGGCTAATTTTTCTACTAGAATTGCAAGCAAGGCATTTTCCAGTCACTAACATATACTTTCTGGTCATAATAGCCTTTTTGAAGACAAAGTTATGCCTGTAAAGGACAAAAGAATGACAAATTTATGCATTCAGTGTAAATCATTGTGTGAGGATTATTTACTTGAATGAGGAAAATACACTAATTTTCTTTATTCAATTATATTCAGACTACATTTTCATTGCAACGTTTCATCTATTTATGACATGACTGAATTTTGACCTTGGCATGTGAAAACATCTCAGCAGTCCAAGTAACTATAGGGGTTTCCTGTCATCATATAGCTTTCAATTGCAAATAGTGCGAGTGCTGTGGAAATTTATTCTTCCTTAGCATGATCATATTTGCACAAACACAGGAGTCCAAAGTCTGTTGTTGCACTTCCTTGCTAACTTTTTAGTTATGTTTTCTTCCTTTCAGTTCTGTTAACATGACCTGAGCCAAGAAGAAACTATTTTAACTAATCAGTTACCCAAAACTGATTAGTGTTTTTTTTTGACAGACATCACATTATCACAGTAATGATAAGGTTAGAAAAGATCTTAAGGATCATCCAGTCCAACCTAAATCCAAATAAACCACTTAAACCTAACATCTAACATCTAGATCATGCCACTCAGCACTTCATCTAGACTAACCTTGAACACCTCCAGGGACGGTGACTCAACTACCTCCCTGGGCAGCCCGTTCCAAAACCGGATCACTCTTTCAGTGAAAAGCCTTCTCCTAATGCCAAATCTAACCCTCCCCCGAAGGAGCTTAAGACTATTACCCCTTGTCCTGTCTCCAATGTCCAGGGAGAAAAGACCGACCCCTGTCTGACTACAACCACCTTTTAGATAGTTACACACAGTTATACGGTCACCCCTTAGCCTCCTCCTCTCCAG
>VZRI01005894.1:4143-26691 GCA_013397515.1 Upupa epops
GCTGTCTATCACTATCTTAAAGGTGGTTGTAGTCAGGCGGGGGTCGGTCTTTTCTCCCTGGACACTGGAGACAGGACAAGAATCACAGTCTTAAGCTCCATTGGGGGAGGTTTAGACTTGACATTAGGAAGAGGTTTTTTACTGAAAGAGTGATCCGATTTTGGAACGGGCTGCCCACGGAGGTAGTCGAGTCACCGTCTCAGGAGGTGTTCAAGGTTAGTCTGGATGAACTGCTGAGTGGCATGATCTAGATATTAGATGTTAGGTTTACTTGGTTGCTTTTAGGTTGGATTTAGGTTGGACTGGATGATCTTTAAGGTCTTTTCCAGCCTTATCATTACTGTGATACTGTGAAACTGTGATACAGTCAGTGGAACTACTTTGTCTGAGAAAGAACTGTGAGGAGCTGGATGCAGATTTCCTTCTCAGTTCACTTACTTACACCTGTTCAGAGTGTAAAGTAGTTGCTAGCTTGGAGCAGTAGTGCGTCACACTTCCCTTGCTCAGTGAGCTGACAGAGACAAAAATAAATAAGAAAAATGAAATCTCTCAAACAGGTCAGTAGCTTGTTGACATTGAGGGCTGTACCAGTTCAGCAAGAAGCTGCTTGCATTCCTCCTATTCTGGGGCAAATGGGTTCATTCAGCCAGTGATGCAAGTTAGGAGAAAGCTTTCCCTTCCTTCTGCTACAAAGCCATCAAGTTACAAGATCTGAATTTCTTCCTCTTGTCCTGGTCTTTTCCATCCATCATGGCTTTAAGATGCTACCCAAAGGAGCATCTTAAAACACAACACTTCTTATTGTACAGGAGCTGAATCACTACATTCCATCACAGTAGATTTTTCTTAGGGTTTTGTAAAAAGCTCTAGACTCTTGTTATTACCGAGGAACCCAAGGATAATGCAGAGGCTTATTAGCTCGTCTGAGGCATTTATCTCAATTCAAGCAACTCTCAGTGATGACACATTTACAAGTGTGGTCTACTACAGCTGTAGTAATCAATACCAAGCAAAGTCTAATACTATATTCCATGTATTCCATGAATTGCTCTATACTTGAGATCTTTCCAACAGGCTAGAAGGCATTAATCTGTTCCAGCACAGCCTCTTTCTAGTTCGCTCTGCGCTTCTTCTGTTTCTTTGTAATGTACATTGTACAGCATTTCATACATTAAATTTTTATAGCATGTTTTAAGTCTCCATTTTCACTTAAATCCTTTATTGGCAATGCAGCCTGTAAGGAAAAAACCCATAAATGAGGGGTTCCACCTGTGACTCTCACTTATGAGAATAAACCTCACTTGTGAAGTCACATAATACTGATTTCAGAGTGTCATGGCGCGGAGAGAAAAAACCAGTTTGTATCACCACTCTGTTCCCTTCTCCTTTTCTTCTCTTTTCAGTGTGTAACGATGAGTTAAGTGCCCCTATTTGGTGGGACAAAGCTGAGCAGGGGAGTGAGCAGGAAGGTGAAGGAGGGAGGTTTCCCCTGGAAGCCGGAAAACTTCTTAGGTTTATTTTTTACTTTATTTTTGGGCGAGAGATTTCCTGAGGTTATGACTGGAAATGATCTGTGAGCGGGAGTTGTGGGCTCTGTGATTGGTTACTATTTGGAGCGGGAAATGTGTTCAGCTCTGGGATTGGTTGCCGCCACTGTTACAAGGGGCTTTCGGGGACTGGTTCAGCTTTCTTTGGTGTCTCAGCTGCTGCGTTTCGCTGCTTCTGGACCCTCTGGAAGCTATCTCCCCACCCCCACCGTTCACTGCTGACTTCTGCCTTTCCGCCCCCCTGGATCTGTGAACTTACGCCTGCTCGCTGGTCGCATGCTGGAGCTTCCCTCTCCCAGATCCTGCTGTAAGAACCACTGCCTGTGGAAGCCGCTTTGCCATTTTGTTTCATTACCACTTTTTTGCAGCCACTTTCCCCACGGATTTCATCCAGACTCCAGCACTCTACCCCCTGCTGCTTCTCCGGCATCTGATGTTGACACTTTCAGGTTTTTGGGGGGTGGTGGCTTTTTGGTATAGGGTACGGATTTTAGGGAGGGGAATTACCTTTGTTTCGTTAGCAACGTTATTTACTAAGCCCTCTTAATAATTTATTTTTTTCACTTGCATTCCGGGTGTCGAACTTTCCTTATCATAGATTGGGGGAGGGTAATTCCTAACTGGGTCTCTGCCCTCCAAATTTGTTCCCAAACCAGAACACAGAGTTTGCCTGGAAGAGTTTAATTTGTCTCTTAGACACCTTCCCATATAGTTCTAATGCTATGCGGAGACTGTTCAAATATATATATATATATATATATATACACAGAGAGAGAGAGAGAGAGGGAGAGACTTACATGTGTATACACACACACACAAACATGGCCAAAGCATTCAACATAAGGAAGATTCCCATATAGTTCCAAATCCAAATGTATGCAAATGTATTATTTTTATTTCAGTTCAGTAGATGCACAGTTGTTCAGCCCCCAGAGTTTGCTTGGGTTTCTGGATTAGAATGGCAATTGACTACCTCCATGTCTCATACACTAATATAGTACTTCTGGAGACTAGCCCAGATGTTTCATTATTTCACAAAAGCTTCCCATTAGCTGCCTTTATATTAACAATGCTTTTCTTATGCTGCAAATCCCAGAAGTTTTTTATTTAAGAGAGAAAAAAGGACCAATTAAAGTATCTGTTATTTTCTGAAATTGGTACCAGATGTGTTAACTAGTACCAATGTCTGTGACAGCAGTTCTATGGGAAGAAGAAATCACCCGGATATATGTTAAGTCATCAGGAATTATTTTAGAACCAGAATGTAACAAAACCTAGCAATTTGAAATTACTTCCAGCTATAGGGTTTTTGTTGTGTTTTTACTGTAGATGTGAGTGTTACCAAACAATTGCACTGGTGAAAGGAAAGTCTGGTACTAAACAAAGTTAAAAAATAGAGCCTTTGAACCTAAAAGGGATTATGTTGCTCTGTGGCATTTATAAGTAGCTATAAATGTAGCTCCAGTGCTGACGAAAGATTAAAACTCATGAACAAGCTATCACAGTGATCAAGCAGAAAAGAATGTGTCCTTCCATTACATGTTGCAGGTTGTTTCCATGTCAGTTTTCTTTGAAGTGAGCACAGTGAAAGGAGGGGCCACAGGACCTGTTCACATCAGCACCAATGCTAAGAGATGCCTGAATTGCCTAAAGCGATTCAGAACGACATTTAAAACCTCATCCTGCTTTCACTTAAAGCAGTGTCAAAGCTCTGGTTCTTTGAATGGGGATGGGATGCCTGTGAAAGTATGAACCACCTTCCCAGAGTGCATCCAAAGATGTCTGCAGGTGTGAGACTACCCAGCCAATCACAAAGTTAAGTGGTTTATATTCATCATCTTGTCACAGAACACTAGAAAACTAGAAAACGCCTTAAAGGCTTTGCCATGGCCATCTGATGGATCCTATACATATGTCCAGTTGTAGGAAAGCTGCAAGCTTTAAATATGGCAAGGTTCCACTTGATGCCTATTAGGACACAGATGCTCCAGTTAGACGGCAGAAGTGTCTTCATTATTTAAACACGAAGTTTATGTAAATATCTACCACCTTTCCTAAGAACTGGAAGGGAACAGACAGAAGACTGGCAGCACCATCTTCTGGCAGACTAGGAAATAAGGACTACTTCGTGTCAGAAAGCTAGGACCAAGTAATCTCTCTGGATTTTAACAAGACTGTAATAGGAAGTAACTTCACAAGAGTATATTCCCTCCCTAGGAAGATTAACTTTGATCTAATTCAGGGGAAAAAAAGCATTATGTATTTTTATAATCATGGAGAGCATATGGTCACAATTACAAAGGAAAAACTGAAGTTTCTTCTACCTTTAGAAAGGTCTATCATGCTTGCTTGTTTTCTTTTATATTTCAGCAATAGCTGATTTCAAAGTTAGCATAGCAGGTAAGTTAGTCCAGTTGTGGTGTGATAGTGTAGTCCCGGAAGGCCACAGAAGACCATAAAAGTTCCTTGAGGTCTGAAAATAATGCAATATGTTGACTTCAAGAGTCGTAGTGAAGATTCTGTCTTGCTAAGTAG
Source organism: Upupa epops (assembly GCA_013397515.1). NCBI lineage: Eukaryota > Metazoa > Chordata > Aves > Bucerotiformes > Upupidae > Upupa > Upupa epops. Next base: position 8,226 of record VZRI01005894.1, read on the forward strand.
GGAGAGAAGATAGCCAGAAAAGACTACTAGTATTGTAAACTGACAGACCTTAATGTGGCTTAATGTGGATTAGTATTCCACATTGTTAGAAAGTGACAATGGGCCAAACCACACTATGTAAGGGTGAGGACTTCAGAGTCACGAGAGGCCATAAGGAAAAAACTAATCAATGGAGGTAAAAGAGAGAAGACTACGTCAAATAACTTGTACAAAGCAAGCCATGTAAGAGAACAGAGGAGAAGACAAAAATAAAAAGGTGATGAAGAGAGCAATTGTAGAAACTTCTGCAATTTTTCAATTTTTCCTTGAATGCTACAGAACTGGTATACCACAGGATCCCAGTCTCAATCAGCAAGAGGGAGAAGGCAATTAAGACCTAACTATACCAGTCTTTTTGTTTGTTAATTCTTGCAGACCTCTTCTTACTATCAAGTCCCACATTCCCTCATTCCATTTCTTCTGTGAAAAGGTAATCAAATGTTGGAATGGGCTACCTGGGGAGGTGGTGGAGTCACCAGACTTGGAGGCATTTAAAAAACCATGTGGATGTGGTGTTGAGAGACAAGGTTTAGTGATGACCTGGCAGTGCTGGATTAACAGTTGGACTTGATGATCTTAAAAGTCTCTTCTGACCAAAACAATTCTGTGATTCTATGTAAGCAAACACAAAGCCCTTTTTGTGTCATATAGGCAGGGATGATGGTTTGCTGTTGGGTTTTTTTTCCATGTTTTGATGGTTATTTTACTTGGAGAAACTCCCAAGTGCTTTCAAGACATTTTTTTCCTAGATGATTTTGAAAGGCCTATGAATTCATTCATTCCATCGTCCCAAAGGAAGAACACTCCTTATAAGACACGGCACTACTCAGGTCTTTGCCCAAGTTAAATTCAAAATCTGCAAGTAATAGAGGCTCCAATAATTCCCATGGGAATATACACAGCTTTATGCAGCCTATCCTCTCCTGTATGGGTGGGGTGGGGCTCTGCTTATCTCTTAAGATCAGAACCCAGTTCAGGCCTTCTTCCTCAGGTCATCATTTACTATTCAAACATTCATAAAAAAGAAGTAATCATCCAACCTCCTTCAGGGCCTGCCACAAAATCTACTTTCTTTTCTAATTCTTACACTGTGTATTTTAGGAATTACTCTGGTTAATGGCTGAATGTGTCAACTGAAGGAACAGACTCCAGAGATCCATATGAAGACACTTTATTGTGTGCAAAGTGCTCTTTCATACCCTCAAGCCTGCAGCGCCACATCACAATAAATTTCCATTACATCATCGTGGTTAGTATGTTAGTTTTCCAGAATTCACTACAATTATCTTTGTTGCTTCAGCTTTCTTATCTCCTGTTCTGTATATTCTTACTGCATCTCTAAGCAGGCTGAGCTGACCTGGAACTTTTACCATGGTTTAGCAAGTACTGTTAATTTGTCAGACATTTGATTTTCTCCAGTTTTCCCCATAGGTGAACCTCTTCTATCAAATACTTTTTCCTAAGGGGCTCTTCTTTGGAATAGGGCTGCCTGTCCAATTAGCTCTCTCTGCACTTCTCTAGCTTTTGTAATTAACCTAAGGAAACATACTTTACTGGCTATACATAGTTTCCTTTTTATTCAGTGTGCTGTACCTGTGCTATTCCTCAACAAAACACACTACTTGCTGTTTCCCATTAATTTATAGTAACTTTCAATTATATAAATTATTAATACTAATACACAACATTGGTTATTAGCATGATATAACCAATATTGCCACATGGATTATTCTTCTCTTAATTACTATTTATTGGTTTATTATATTGCCTAAACACCATAATATAGCTATTCCATTGTGATGGACACTGTCAAAACACAATTCACAAGGAGGTTATAGCCTTAAAAAATATTTACAAGCAAAAAACTTGTTAAGGTGTCCTTGTAAGATAAGAAATGGAAGAAACAAATATATTCAGCAGGAAAATTAAATCAATAACTGAAAAAGAAACATTTTTTCTGGTTTTCTGTATGCTGATTACCAGTTACAAAGTAGTGGGAAATAAAAAGTCCACCCATTGATTACAAAAAAAGTTGTCTGTACTGAGACCTCTGATCTGAAAATAGAGATTAAAAGTTTTCACATAAAGCAAATCTATTCCAAAAAGTTACATCTAAAGTTAATTCAGAGTTGGAGAAATCTCCTGCAATAATAAATGACATCTGATAACCTCAAAATGAAAATTGGAGGTTATAAATGCCAAGTACAAACTTCAACAAACATGATGATGAACATTTGTTGAATTGTTAATTTGGAATGAGATCTTGGAAAACTAGTAGAGTGTAGCTACCTGAAATCTCAACTCTACATTCAAAGGAGGTGAAAAAGTAAGGAAGTCACTAGAATTCAGACAGGAGCAGAGGAAAAATATATATACTGCAGAATAAGTATACTATAAAAAATTACAGAGGGGGGTATATAGAATAACACAAATATGAAATAACTGCACGCATGGGAAGAGTAACCAAAGTATAGACTTCAGGGAGAAAAAGAAAAACCTCAGAGGATTATGATAAATCTCACGACTAACATCAAAGAAATGAGTTACAAAAGGTATAAAACTCAACAATAAATCCTTTCCAAGAGGATTTGAGTGAATTTAAATAATCTTAGCATACAAACTGCCAGATGCTTACTAAGTTCTGAAACCCACCAACTGATCTTAGATGATGATAAGGCCACAATGGAAAACCTAAGAGAACTTCCAGTGTCCGTGTTCCTCTGCTGGAACATTTCAACTTCAGCTTTCTGTTTGATATGCTTCCAATTGACAGTGGACTTAAAGATTCATTAATTAAGAATAGACTATATGAACAGTAACATATTCTCAGCAGGTCTTGTGTTCAGCCAAGAAACTCCAGATGCAATAGCTGAAATTCTAACTCTGGTGGTGTAAATTCTTGCATGACAAGGATTCTTCCTTGGCATCTATGGACTGGATTGTATCAAATGTTATGCTATTTTAAAAAATATTTCCAGGTAAAAGTTGGTTTGTTATTGATCATTAAAACTGACACCCATTCTGCACAGATTAGTAGCAACTAGAATCAGGGTGTGCAAGAACAGATATAGCATTTTACTAGGCAAAGGTCAACATGGGTTTCGTCAACATTGTTTTGCAAGAAGACTTGCCTCATAAACTTCACATGAAGTTTTCTACATGTGTCAGCAAACACATGTCAAATGGAGAGATTGAAGAGATAGAATTTGCTGAAAATACTAGAAGACTTTCAACACTCTTACGCATCCATGGGATAAGAAAGAAGACCCCTGCACAGAATAAAATATGGTTAAAAGACTAAGAATAAATAGCCAATTCTCATACTGGAAGGAAGTCACTAATGCATTTCCACATCACCCTCGTTATTCATAAACAATTCCAATAAGGAGGTGAGGAGTGATGAGAGAAAGCTTGCTGATGGTATCATGTTATTCATGGAAGGAAAGAAAAGGTGTGGCCAAGAAGAATTGCAGAAAGACCTTTCAATACTTGAGGTTCAATTACTCACGCTTGTGCTCTACAATATGGGACATCTTAATGAGTATAGCACAGGACCTAGTGGAGACCCACACTCTTCTGAAGCCTCAGTAAGACACCCTGCGTCCTCAGGATGGGGACAATCTTTTTAGCAGGACCTGTTGCAGAAGGACAAGGGGTGATGTTTTCAAGCTAAAAGAGGGTAGATTTAGACTAGATGTAAGGAAGAAATTTTTTATACTGACTAGGTGAAACAATGGAACATGCTGCCCAGAGTGATGGTATATATCCCATCCCTGGTAACATTCAAGGTCAGGCTGGACAAAGGTCTCTTACAACCCAAAGCATTGTATGATTCTATGATTTAAAAAGCGCTAAATACCTATATACAGGCAACTGAACTGAGCCTTCAGTAACTGTCAGTAAAACAACAGATGATCATGAATACAGACAGATGAAAAGTAAAACAGAAAACAGAACTCTACACTACATGTAGAATAATGGTGTAGGACAACATCAGCACAGTAGAGAAGAGCATGTTGGGTGGTAGAATTATTTAGGAACAATACTGAGAATGAGACAGGAAATACTGTTATGCCACTTCATAAATCCACTGTATGCCATTACAATCCCTACCAACAGGAATAGTAGAATTGATGAAGATGATAGAATAGCAACAAACATCTTTCGTCAAAGGAGAATTAAGTTTCACTTGAACTTGTCAGTCTGCAGGAGGAGCTTTGCCAGACTGAAAGATGATCCCATCAAAGCTATGATGTGATGACTGGCATAGAGAAAGCGCAACTGTTTGCTATACTTTCCAAAGCAAGAAGCACAGATCTTTAAATGGTGTCATGAGCTGTCAGGTTGAAAGCAAAGGAAGTAATTACACTGTGGAAATCCCTGCCACAGGATACTACAAGTTTACAAGCATCAGAGAATCAAGTGGACGTATGTCTGAAAGACACTGAGCACTACTAAGGAAGAAGGCATGACTTCTGATTTAAGGAGTCAGTAAATGCAAATTGTTGGAAATTCAGAGTAGACCCCCTGGAAGCTTCACCAAATATTTGGTCTTTTATAATCTTCCCATCTTTGGGACAAGAAACTCTTGGTTTAAGCACTATGCCTGTCCTTATATTCTTATGAAAAATTGAACAAGGAATAACTTTATTCATCCTATCGCTATTTAAATATTCAAGGTTAACTAATGAGCAGTGTGGCAAAAAGCAGATGGATGATGGTGGTGGTTCTCTGTTTTTGCCATGTACATCACTTGCAATCATCTTTACTAGAAGCTTCTAAAAACAGGTGAAAGACCAGGGTTAATTCTTAAGAACATGAACTGGAATACTGGATGCTACAGCATCAAAGTATCACAATAAGGTGGGCTGTTGACTAACAAACCCATTAGTTATACCAAGTTCCACAATTCTCAGCCATGCTAAGAAAACAACTCAAACCCTAATGATGTTGTCTAGTAAAGCTGTTATCCCAAATGCTAGGTTCTTTCAGGCGGTGTGCTAGCAGCCAATCCACTCACTGAGCCAAAGTATCCCTTTATTGCAGGTTTGTGCAAGTCTGGGATCTAAGTGCTCACCCGCAAACGTGCCCAAATTGTGAAAGTAATCACTCACACAACCCAAACTAACATCACTAATATATTTATTATTTACCAGGTTTCTACTGACGATCACAACTTAAGTCCTAAAGCTAAACAGGCTAATTCCTTGCTTCCAATTGAAGCGGCAACATACTTAGTTTCTACTATGCATGGTTAGGAGTGAGAGGCTTCGCCTGGGTCAGGCCTGTGAGTGTCGTTTTTAGTATTATAGTGAGGTTATCGTGAGGAATGTTCAACTAGGGGACACAGAGACCTTGAGTTGCATCACTGACAGCATCTCAATACACACACCCTGGAGCCTTACTTGCCAGGAGGTGCTGGTCCGTACGATGTCAACCAGTCCTTCCGTTCAGGGAGGATTCAGTGTTCAACACAGACTAGAAACATCGCGACTTAGTAAGACCCTAAGGTATTATTGCAAGTTACAAAAATGGCCCTTCAACAAAGTCACTCGCACGGACTGACTAGGAACTGCCTTCTGTGAGATACAAACACAACTGTGTGAGACACCACTATGCGCGTGATGAGATGTGGGAGCGCCGATGCCCCTAAGGCAGGGTGCTCGCTGGACACCCCTAGGGTGAGCCCGCACCACGCACTCAGCCCAAACGGGCTACAGGGACACCACACGTACTCCTTTTGCGGGTGACCGACAGAAACCCACCTCCTCACCGCAGAACCAGGCTCAGCCTCTGGCCCCGCCGCCCAAGATGACGGCCCCGCCCGCCCCCACAGTGCTCCGCGCCTAGCCGCAGCGTTTCCGGGTGTGGGCCCAGGCAGGCGGCGGGTCTGGCGTGGGGGGTGAGCGGTTGCGGACGGGATAGGAAAGTGCCGCGCCCGGACTATGGGGCTCCCGCTGTGGCTGCTGCCCGTTCTGGTGCTGCTGTGGGGGCCGGGCGGGCCTGAGGCACTGGGGCGCTCACCGCGGCGACAGCGTTACGGTACGGGAACGGGCGGGGTGTGGACCGGGGGGATCCGCGCCCCGCTGTGCCGGCGAGGGATGGGACAGCGTTCGCGGAAGCCGGGGCCGCTGTGGAGTGGCAATCCCCCACCCAAGGCCGCACCGTGACGGTAGGGGAGCCGTGGCCTCTTGTGTGTCCCTCTGGGGTTGTTTGCGCTGGAGAGCGACCAGGGGATCCAGGAGGCCCTGTGGGCCTTGTCCTGTCGCCCCTGTAGCTGAAGGTATCACTGGAGGTTAGTAATCGGGGTCATGGCTCTCTGTAGGGGGTGAGGAGACCGCTTTACACACCCGAAATCTGCCAGAGATTTTTCCTCGCAGGAATTTACATTCTGTTACGGCAAGCTAATCATATAAATGGCTTCCTTTCATAGTTAAGGTTGGAGAATCATAGCAGTAGAGAGAGCCTGAAGCTGTTAGAGGTGAATATGACTTATAGAAAGCTGAACACTGGTGGATAACCGTTGCTTTATTTAATTTCTGTGGATGTAGTTTTGCATCTAAACTTTTGCTTTGGAGGGAAGAAGTTGCAAACTTAACTAATCAAAAGCTTATCACTGAAATGGCAGAGATGAAGTCTTGCGAGAAGTGGTGACTGTACCTTTTCTAGTTAGATGTCCTCTCACTAGTTGTTGTGGCCATTGGCGACTGCTTCAAATCTCCTTTCTTTTCGTAGGTATCTTACCAGATTTTTCGGGCTGCATTTCTGTCCTGCACCCGAGAGGATTTGTGGTTCTGTGCAGATCTCAGCAATTACTGTATTAGTGACTGCCGGAAGCTGGGAAAGATAGGGGTCAGTGGTGGATGCTCTGGGAAGTGTCTCAGGAACAGAACAAAGAGCGTGTCGGCATCAGGCAGTTTCTCAAACAGGTTGCATCTTGGGCTGTCGGATTTTTATGCCTTCTGAAGGACTTCTTTGCTATGAATGGATATAACTTTAATCTGACACCATTTACATTCTTGTCCTCCATAACTACAGTACCTGGAGTGTGAGTTCAATTTTGTGAAATAGTGCATAGAGGGAGAACTCTTCTGTTTCTAAATTCTGGGGTTTTTTGTTAGAAATGGCAAATTTGAAGAATTATTCATTTTTGTTACACCTCTGGTGACTCTCATACTTCTATAATTTGTCTGTCTTCTCTTTTTTTTAAAGTGGGGAAAACCATCTTAATCTATATAATAATTCTTAAAATGCAGAAAATTATGTGGCCTTTGTTAACTTTTGTCTGTATGCTTTCTACTGGATTTTAATTCAGTTTATTTGAGGTGTATGACAAGGACCATAGGCAGTATTTGTGATGCAGTGGTACCAGGGATTTACAGTGATGGATGCTTTTGTATTTCTTTTCTGCATTTTCTTTTGCTTTTGTTGGCCGATAGTCACTCCAAGACATATGTTTTTATTCTTGAGTGATACCGACTATGCTGAAATACCTTGTGCAGATATAGTGACAATTTTTATTCCTTGTCATGTTTTTCACTTACATTGAATTTCAACAAGCATTTTGTTGTCCTGTTATTCGGTAAACTAGATACATAAAAGATGTTTTATGAGAGAAATTGAAGCATCCAGGTGTGGTCCACTGTGTTACGTTCATAGATATACTTCCTCTTTGCAGAACACTAATGTGTATGATGCACTACTTCTCTAGTATGTAATTTAGCCACGGGTCTAATATTTCACATGATGTTTGTTTTTTTAATTATTTTCCACTTGTCAGATAAGGAAGTCAGGTGTATTTGTTGACAAGATGATACCTGGAGTGGAAGTTGGTCCTGCCCTTACCAGCTGCAGCAAGGCCTGTGGCACTGTACTTACATAGTAGAATCATTAGGGATCGGAAGGGACCTTGAGAGATCATCTAGTCCAATCCCCCTGCCACAGCAGGACCACCTAGACCAAGTCGCACAGAAACAGATCCAGGCAGCTCTTGAACGTCTCCAGGGAAGGAGACTCCACAACCCCCTTAGGCTGCATGTTCCAGTGCTCTGGTACCTCACTGTGAAGAAGTTCCTTCTGATACTCATATGGAACCTCTTCTATTCCAGCTTGCACCCATTGCCCCTTGTCCTATCACCAGATGAACTTGAGAAGAGCCTGGCTCCATCCTCCACTGACACCCACCTGTCACATATTTGTAGACATCAATGAGGTCACCCCTCAGCCTCCTCTTCTCCAGGCTAAAGAGACCCAGCTCCCTCAGCCTTTCCTCACAAGCAAGGTGTTCTACTTCATCATCTTCATTGCTCTATGTTAGACACCCTCCAGCAGCTCTGTGTCCTTCTGGAACCAAGGTGCCCAGAACTGGACACAATACTCAGATGCGGTCTGACCAGTGCAGAGTAGAGGGGGAGAAGAACCTCCCTTGATCTGCTAACCGCCCCCTTACTGTTCCCCCCCGAGGATGCTGTTGGCCCTCTTGGCCACAAGAGCACATTGCTGGCTCATAGTCATCTTGCTGTCCATTAGGACCCCCAGGTCCCTTTCTCTTACACTGCTGTCCAACATGTCAGTGCCCAACCTACACTGGTCCCTGGGGTTGTTCTTGCCCAGATGCAAGAGTCTACACTGACCCTTGTTGTACTTCATTAAATTTCCCTCTGCCCAGCTCTCTAGCCTGTCTAGGTCTCGCTGAAATGCAGCACAGTCTGCTGGAATGTCAGTGATACCACCCAGCTTTGTGTCATCAGCAAACTTGCTGACAGTGCAGCCTAATCCCTCATCCAAGTCATTAGTGAATAGATTGATAAGATACATGATTGAGGAGTTACAGGTTTTTCCTTTGCTTTCCAACTTTTGGGTTAATACATTTATGTTGTGTTGAACAAATCACAAAACAAGCAGTATGCCCAAAGTCCCTTTTTTGAGTCTAAAGACCTGTCTCCAGTTCAAGATTTATGCAATCAAGACAAGCTTTTGGGGACCTCTGTAGTCACCTGTGTAGTGAGTTATTTGCTCAATTATTGTCTTACTTTTTGTTACTACTCTTTAGCACTTGTTGTTAGGGTCATCTTTGCAGCTTGTTTTACGAGCCTATTCTATTATTTGGCTGGGTTGTTTAATTTTGATATATTTCAAGTATTAGCTTTATACCTTTTACAAGCTGTGTTTCACAATATCTTTGCTTGCTTTGCCATGGTTCTGTGTTCATCTTTTGCTGCACTTGTGTTGTCCTGACACAAGCAGCTTGGTTTTCTGAAGTACTGTTGTTTCCTTCTAGTAACTCCATCTTTGCTATTTTGAGAGGTCTGTTTAACTGCAGTTTTGTGAACCAAAATTAGATTTCTATCAAGCAGTGTCTTTCAGGAAGAACTGTTTTGCTTGTTCCTCTGAAAGTTCATTTTTTCAAGAAAAAAATTTATACAGTGACAAGTGGAATTTGATAAAGAGTAGAATAAGTGGATAAAAATGCATGAGTTTTTCAGCCATAGCGTTTTTCAGCCGAATGAATCTGTAGGGTGCGGTGCTCCAGAAGTCTAAACCAGTTTAAATTGGGACTACTACAACCCTGGCCTCAACTTTCCCTTCCCCATTCCTGTGAGCTAAGCTATCTGGAAGCTAGTAGCTTCCTTTTCTGTTTGTTAGCTTGTTTCCAGTAAGGGGTAGGGTGCCTGCACCTGAGTGTTTTCTGTTTGTAGAGTTCACTCCCTGAACTAGCTCACAGAATATCTGTTGAAGTACCTGTCCTATGTGGGACCTACGAAGGTAGTCATGGTTGTTCCCAAGGTGAACGATAAAAGTGGAATGTTATCCCCTAAGTTTGTTGCCTTTAGATGATCTGGAAGCAGTGTTCTTTTAATAAATATTGGCACCACAGATTAATTTCTGGGACATGTAATTCTGCTGGTCAGTACAATGACTGTCATTACAGATTTGCCTCTGAGAAATCAGTGTCAACTTTAAAAAAGATAAAATTATTCTTGTTGGTGTTTATCTCTGAAGATAACTTTTTATAACTGTTAAATATTAATTGGTTTGTCTTGGAACTTGCTTGTTGTTACTTGAATAACAGCACAGATACCCAGCATCAACAACTGCTTGAATCTGTTTTACAGCGTAGTGGTAGTATTAGTAGTGTGCTGCCACTGAGCAGTATGTATCCAGGATTGCCCAGAGAATGTAAGTAAAATATGGCTTAGTTTACTGTTACTTGTTTCAAATTAGATCTTTTTATCACAAGCTAGACAAGGAACTAAAAAATAATACAAGTTTTCGTATCTGGGCAGATGATACTCTTTAAATCACTCACTTTGTAGTCTTTTTCTGCCTGCTGTAACATGTTAATAAAATCTAAGACCGGTAAAGTAGTCTTGAATTGTTTTTTCTTCCCACTGGTCAAGTATCACTCAGAACTCAAACTTCATGGGCTGAACAAATGATCCATTATCAGTGTTTGGTACAGACCTATGTAATGCACATGACAGGATCAGAATTCACATGTTGTTGAGTGAAGAAAACCAAATGATAGTGGTGTTGTTTAATAGACTGAGGGAGCCTGTGTGATACAGAAGGCCGTGTGAATCATTCATGGTTAGCTCTGAATTTTGCTCCACACCTGGTGTGATAAAGTGCTAGAGACATTCAAAACCTGCCTGGACATGTTCCTGCGCAATCTTCTCTAGGTATTTTAGGTGATCCTGCTTTGTCAGGGGAGTTTGACCAGATAATCTTCACAGGTCCCTTACAACCCCTACCATCTTGTGATTCTGTGAAATCTGGGAGGCCAGGAGCATAACTGGCTGCTGAAGAGTTAGGGGGTTGGAAGTTCAGCTTAGTTGTCAGGAGTGTGCAGTGAGGTAATTAGTGACAAAATCCTTATCCCTAGGCCTTCTAGATTGAAGCGTTTGTTGAGGACTTGGGCAAAACCTAGGTAAAGGCCAAATTTCACGGACTGATTTCCCTACTGTAGTCTGCTATTCTTATTACTGTTTTTTACCCCTTTTTGAAATCCTTTGAAGCAAGATGATTGTTTTGGATTGAGCCATTTATGTGGGTCGACTCCATGATCTGGTAGTAGGGTGTGTATTTCACACACATCACGTGGATTAGAATTCAGGAACACACAGCTTGATAGCAGTGTGATGTGGACTGTGCTGCCAGCCCAGGTTGCTACTGGAATATTTCAAAATCATTGCAGGAGTTTGTAGATGCTGTGTTTCCACAGGTGATATTACTAAATGATAAAGATACTACTCTGTACTCTTTGTCTCCATATAAACAACGTGTGGACATGGCCTGACTGAAAGCAAATTATTAATGTTATTTCTTTTGTGCTGTGGATTAGCAGTCAGTTCTGTGGGGGTACTTGGTATCAAGATTGTAAACTACTTTTCTCAGGTTTGTTTTCTTTCTTTCATGTGAATGTTTCCATTTCCAGCTGCAAAAAAAAAAAAGTGATAGAAGTGTAATTCCTGAAAGAAGTACTCAAAGTCAATAAAGTGAAGAACGTCAACACTAGATAAAATTCTAATTAAGAATTACCTTTAACTATTGCAGCATTTTTGTAATGGGAGCACAACCAGATGCTCAGTGTGGTTTTAGTTTTCAGTAGTGCAAATTTGGTCTGCCCAAAAGGAGAATTCTTGTTGACCTTTAAGATTTGCCACGGTGTTATTTTCCATTCCCCCATCATAAAGACCAGCAGCTTCAGTGCTGCTGTTTGTTGCTGATAGAATGAGATGAATCACTGCTACTCACACTTGTAATACTTGGGATTTTGGTGTGTGTACGTGTGTGCAGCTCTGGCATGGTTGGGTGCTCTATGGCTGGAAGGGATGAGTGAAGAAAAGCTGCCAGCCAGCTCTTTGGTGTGGAGCCTCCCCTCATTTCACTCTAACATCACACCAGGATTTAATGTGTTTAATAGTACAGATACAGCTTTGAGATGGAAATTAAATATAAACTGTTATAAGCAGGTTGATTATTTTTTTCCACTGTCATCTTTCTGTAAGCTGTGGAGTTCAAAGTTTGCCTATTTTCCAGACCAATCAGGGGAAGTCTTTTGCTGTGTATAATAAAAGGTTACCCAAAAGCCAGATTTCTTAAAGAGCAGTACATCCTGCAGTCCCGTTCTATAGATGACATATGCTATACTCAGACTTGCTTAGTGTGGGGATATCTTGAAACCCCATCGAGGGTTCTGAATTTTTTTCCTCATGTGTTTTATTTTTGCAGATATTTGTGACTGTACCTCCTACATTTGTCATTCATGCCCTGCATCACTTGGCAATGTCCATCATTGCCTTCCTGTGCATGATTTGTAATTTTTTTTTCCTTCTTGATAATTACATTTCAAACCTATAAACTATGTAGTGAGGGGTGGGATAGGAAGGGGACTCTCTTATGCAGGGGAACACCTATAGGTACTGAGTACCCTACTGAACAAGAAAGAACATGTTATCCCTTGCATTCTTTGGTTTCATTTCCCACCTGTTAACGAAATAATAAAGTTCTGATCTTCAGTACCTTTGGCAGGTCCTGAATTTTGGAAAGTCATGTCTGAATGAGTCCAAAGTTATATCTGAGAAAGAGATGCAGTCAGATGTGGCTAAGAGATTGGTCTTACAAGTGTAGTAGAGACAGGAATTGCTCTCTACCCAGAATCAGCTCCACACAAACTTATTTTGTGATGCATCAGGATTTTGGGGTGAGGTATCTAAGCATGATAACGAAGCTGATTGGAGAATCAGACAGTGCTCTGTTTCCAGAGAACATTACGTCCTGTGGTTTGGCAGATCTTGTCTCCAGGATATATGAAAGCATGTGATTTTTGTATTGGGGTTTTGTTTGGTTTTGGGTGGGTTTTTGTGTTGGTTTATTTTGAGCTTCTAGTAATTTGATATTGCTCTGGTTGAGACAGCTGCAGTGCCCTGGTTTCACTCTGAGTAGAAGAATGCTACTTCAGTGGGTTTCCTTATTTTTAATATGCCAATATTTGAGCATGATAATGCTTTTTTTTTTTTTCCCCCAAAAATGCCTTCTGCTTTCACTACTAGGACAGACAAGTTATGAAATCAGTTAGATTCAACAGAACAAATTCTGTTTCTTACTGATCTGTAAGATGTTTAGTGGAGGAGAAATAACATGTAGGAACTGTTGGGGGTTTTCAGCTGTATTCAGAAGCAGCAGAAATAGCAATTTGTTTCTCAATATAGCTTTTGCTGAAACAGAATTTGCACCCTTGGGAAATATTGGCACAAAATACTTTTGTCCACAAACAAAGGTATCTTTTACTGCTGGGGGGAAAAAATCTTGGAGTTATATAAGGGTGCAGCTACATGAACACCCTAAGCTGTAAAGGGTGTCTGTGGTCTTCATCACTGGGCACTTATGAATGTGTGGCAAGCAGGAAAAGTGTTCTATGGAGTAGCTGGTAGGTTTGCATTACCTGCCTCCCTGTGTGAGGTCTGTGTAACCACACCCTGAGGCTTTGTGCTTGAGCTGGTGACTAACTGAATTTGGGCTTTAACCTTGTTTTCTCACATGGTTTAGCAAGTTTAGTGCAGTCGGGATTGAGTCAAAAACACATTTTAAAAGCATTTAACACAGCTGATATGGCTGGCCACTCATACTGACAGGTTTGTTTACAAATGTGTTTAAACAGAGTGTGAACTTTTATCCTGTTGTGGTTTATAAGCAGGCTGACATACTTTTGGTTCTTGCTTTGAAACCTTTTCTTTCACATGTACTTCTGTTCACATGTACTTGATGAGCAAAACAACAGCCATTTTTTGGTGTAAACAATTAAAGATAATTTATCTGAACCCCTAAAAGCACAGGCTGTTTTGCACGGGATAAATTGTTTCAAGTCCCTTTTTCTGTCCTTGTCAGTGGCTCTGTACCAGATGTGCTGGAGAAAGATATGTAATGAGCTGATAGGGAACAGCTTTCCCATAGATGGATCATCTCAATGTGTACTCTTCATCAGCAGTCTCCTGAAAGCAGTGTAAACTGTAAGGTGAAGATACCCATAAATATTTGTGCATGACTGCATCACCTCCTGACTAATGAAGACCATTTGCATGCTCTGTTGAGATATGAATGCATTTGCCTTCTCCCTGAGCACTCCCTAGAATGGTGCTCCATTCTAATCCTGCTATATTGCTTCTGATAAATGGCTGTTACCACAAACATTTGCTTTATGTGGGGTGATGAAGACCTGCTTTAGTTCATATGGGTAACGTTGGAAAGACTCTCATCTGTTTCCTCCTCCAAATTCTGACTGAGGCTGCAAGTTTTATTTGAAGTTTACTATATATGTTTAGTTCTAATGAAAATACTTTAATGTATGAAGAAGCGCATAGAGAATAAAAAACCCGAAACAATAAAACCCATGAAGCACTTCAACAACTCTGTCACATGCCAACTGAATCAGAAAGATTGTTACGTTTCTGACACCCACTGGAAATGAACAACATCAGTACTCAGATTGTAGTTCATGAGTGCTACACAATACAAGACAGAGCCTTTTTTTCAGTCTTGGAGATGCCAGTGATTTAACAGTCACCTGCAAAGTCTTCCCAGAGTATGTTTGCTATGCCTGTTCTAGGACCACGCTCTGTAAGCTTGTCATCCCATCCTGGTGTATTTGGCAGGAGGTTTCTGCTTTTACTCCTTTTGGGACGGTTGTAGAAAATACTGCAAACCCCTTTGATGGTCTTGTTATTTTAAAATCCTGGCAGTGATATATTTTAAAACACTGCTTGATCTTGTGTTTTAAGTAGAGACATCTATCATGGGATAGTTGTGAAAAGAGTTTTAATAATAGTAAACTTTCTAGTTTAAAAACTTCATGCTTCTGAATAAGCTTAACTTTTCTATAAATTATGCAGTGCAGAAGAATGCTTATGAAATGGCTGGCTTGCCACATTTACTTCTTGCTTTTTGGGCAGTAGATTGTGCACGAGATCATGGGAATTTACCGTTCTGCTTGTGAAAACTGAGCTGGTTGGAGAAGGATGCCACTGGTATTTGAATTTGTAGCTGAGCACTTGAACTGAAACCTCCTCTTTTAAAATATATGCAGTGCCCTTTAACTCAGCGAGCTACGCTGTTTCCCAGAACATTCCTGAGCTCTTTGCTGCTGGAATAGCCAGCTACAGTGTGTATTGGCCTATAATTTATTTAAAATATGCTTTCCCGTGTTAAGTTGTAAAGTCCTAGTGACAGTAGATTTTTAGCCCTGAAATTAAGTAAAAGGAAGAAACTGAGTTCTGGGTTGGGGGCAGAAGCAGTGTTGAATCTGGATTTCTTCTCAAAAACTTTGAGGTATCATCTTTGTCAACAATGTTCCTTCCCTGCTTCCTTTACAAACCTGAAACACGTATGTTCCGGGGATGTTCTCCCCCAAGCAGAGAAGATACAAGAAAGTGAAGGCTAATAAACACATAGATGCTTGGGATATAACAGGATGGAATCAGGAAGGTGAAGGCTAATAAACAAATAAATGCTTGGGATATACCAGGATGGAATCAAGGTATCTTCCTCCAAAAAGAGTAGATTGCAGAAATCTAGAAGGGGCTGGAAGGGAAGGAATCACAGGAAAGTGTTTTGGGAAAACCTGAATCAGGTCGTTGCTGTTGAAGCACATGGGAAATTTCTCTTGAACCAAAATGAAGATAATGAGGAAGGAATGGCAGAATGATGATTAGACTTGAGTAAAAATAGTCAGGTGTAAGCTTGCTGCAGCTCCTATCCACAGTCTGCAGTGCAGTTCTGTTTTGTTTAAAGTAATGACACGTTAGCTTTCATTTTTAGTAAGCTCTAACCATGGATTAATTCTAGCAGTATGAAAACTTTACAGAAAAAATATAGATGTATTACC
The DNA here is from genome assembly GCA_013397515.1 of Upupa epops. Taxonomy (NCBI): domain Eukaryota; kingdom Metazoa; phylum Chordata; class Aves; order Bucerotiformes; family Upupidae; genus Upupa; species Upupa epops. The sequence continues at coordinate 24,148 of VZRI01005894.1, forward strand.
AATATATTTTGTCTACATTTGTTTTGATACCTTAGTTCACAGATTCATATCTAGCAGTAGCATGTCTTAGGTCTTTATAATTTTACTTGCAACGTAAGTAAGCAAACAAATTTAGGAAGCAAATTTCTGCATCTTCCTCCCTTCCAGTGTATAGAAGCACATGTGTGCACGTTAACAATTCTTTCCACTTGCCCCCTTGCAAAAAAAAAAAAAGCGAGGTGCTTGCTTTGGCCTTAACAGTATGCCAATTCTTAAAGGTTTTCTTGGGCTTGAGGTGTGTATTTGATAGTACTGTGTGTCAAGGTTTTTTTTTAAAACCCAGTTTACACTTCCAAAATAGGGAAATCAGAGGAGTTTTGCATGATGGTAAGGTATTGGGGAAACCCAGGGTATCTGGAAGTGCCTCATCAGTTAATTGATTGATTATCATGCTTGAACATTTTTTCTGTCTGCTGTTGGATGGAAAGGTAATAAATACAGTCCTGATCTGCAGGGAAGTTTGGTAGAAGTTCCTTAAGTTATTTTCTTCCACAGACTTGAGGTAGGGACCAGCAGGTGAGGAGAGTGATTCTCTCCAGAAAAATGGGGATGTTCTCTCCCACTTAGGTTCTGGGGACAACCAGAGAGGGCATCAGCTCTGCCCAGCTGTGGCAGTAAAAATGAGAGGTTGGTGGCTTAAAAATTTCTGTTAAACGTAAATTCTTTGCCTCTCTCACATCATGTCTTTTGCACAGTGATTTCTGTTTGCCTACATGAAATGCACCTTCACAGAAATAAATACACAATAACTATTCTAGAAGTAGTGTTCTTGCTGTTGAAATGGGATGTTCTGATTTACTGTTTTATATGTACCTTCATAATAGACTCAAAACTAAACTTTCCATGTTGCTCTTCCAGATACAGTTGAGTCCATGCTCTCAGACTATGACATCCTTTCTCAGTCAAGCATCCAGCAACATTCACTGAAGAAGAGGGACCTGCAGCCTGAAACACACATAGAGAGGCTCTTAAGTTTTTCAGCCCTGCAGAGGTAATTAAATCACCTGGTTTTCTATTGTGACTGATCAGTTCTTATGAGTGAGTGATCTGCATGGTTATCTGACTTCAGAGAGGCTCAGAGGAAAGAGAAAAATAAGTTGCATTGTATTGTTCTGTTTGCTGAAGTGACAGTGATTGAAGATTTCTTTTGCTTTGTTATTAGTTTTAGTTTTGAGTAGATTACTTCATGATTGGGTTAGATCCCATTTACACCTTGTCTGGTAGCATTGTCATACTGACTGTCCTCAGGTGCTTGAAAAGCTCTGCTTTCAGTTTGGAGAGTGTATGTGATGTGTTGCCTGAGAGATTGATCCAGTTGCTTTTCAGGAAAATTTAATCCTGTTCCTACAGAGCATAAATTTCTCATTCAATAAATTACTTATTTTAGTCAATTGTTTTGTAAGACAGGAAATAGACATGAAGAGGGAAGGGAAGGAAAGGTAAGAGAAAGCAGGCATGAAGGCTGTTGGGATTTTGTTCTGTCAGAAAGTGCAATACAGCAGGTACTTGAGTGCTGAATTTGTAAATATATAATGGGGAAGCAGGGTGAGAATAACATTTTGTATTAACGAGTATAGGCTGATATTGTTCATTTGACATCTTTGCAGTGTTCTCATATGCCTTCCCTGTCTGTGTTCTACAGCTCTAACTGTCATGCAAGTTGAATAAATTTTGGAAGGGGTAATTTTTAAGTACCAAGTTTAAAAGCTTAATGGGGTCAGATGTCAGGCTGCCCCTGTTTTGCATGCCTTGTGTATGATGTCTTTATGGTGAGGTTGCAGTACTGCCAGAGTTATTAACACAATAATTCATAGAATCACAGAATCATTAAGAATTGGAATGGACCTTGAAAGATCATCCAGTCCAATCCCCCTGCCACAACACGATCACCTAGACCAAGTCGCAAAGAAACAGATTCAGGCAGGTCTTAAATGTCTTCAGAGAAGGAGACACCACAGCCCCCCTGGGCAGACTGTTCCAATGCTCCATTACCCTCACTGTGAAGAAGTTCCTTCTGATATTCATATGGAACCTCCTGTGTTCCAGCTTGCACCCATTGCCCCTTGTCCTATCACCAGATGACCTTCAGAAGAGACTGGCTTCATCCTCCTGACACCCACCTGTCACATATTTGCAGACATTAATGAGGTCACCCCTTAGCCTCCTGTTCTCCAAGCTATAGAGACCCAGATCGCTCAGGCTATCCTCATAAGGGAAGTGTTCTGCTTGCATAGGGACAGACAGTACCACAATATCACACCAGTGATGAGGCTGGAAAAGACCTTAAAGTTCATCCAGTCCAACCTAAGACCAAATAAACCTAACATCCAACATCTAGATCATGCCACTCAGCAATTCATCCAGACTAACCTTGAACACGTCCAGGGACGGTGACTCAACCACCTCCGTGGGCAGCCTGTTCCAAAATCGGATTACTCTTTCAGTGAAAAATCTTTTCCTAATGTCAAGTCNCAAGACCGTGACCCTTGTCCTGTGTCCAGGGAG
>VZRI01005896.1:0-31925 GCA_013397515.1 Upupa epops
CTGGGGGTCCTACTGGCCAGCAGCGTGACTCTCTACTCTGCACTGGTGAGACNGGGCTCTGGAGCTGGGAGAAGAGGAGGCTGAGGGGGGACCTCATTCCTGTCTCTCAATCTGTGAGGGGTGGGTGTCAGGAGGATGGAGCCAGGCTCTGCTCAAGGGCATCTGGGGACAGGACAAGGGGCACTGGGTGCCAGCTGGAACAGAGGAGGTTCCCTCTCAATCTCAGCAGGACCTTCTTCCCAGGGAGGGTCCCGGAGCACTGGACCAGGCTGCCCAGGGGGGCTGTGGAGTCTCCTTCTCTGCAGACGTTCCAGCCCCTCCTGGCTGTGTTCCTGTGCCACTGGGTCTGGGGGATCCTGCTGTGGCAGGGGGATTGGACTGGGTGATCTTTCAAGGTCCCTTCCCATCCCTATCAATCCTATGACTGACAGTCTCCCCTCAGCCTTCTCTTTCCCAAAGCCCCCACAACAACACTCCAGCCATGAACGCCACCCCACCGCGTTTCCATGATGGCTCTGTGTGCGCACCCACATCTCCAGTTTCCCCTCATTCTCCTCCCTCTTCCAGCCACCGGATTCTTAATTCTGAATGACAGGTTCCACCTTGTTAGCAGCTCTATTCTTCACCGGCCTATAAAAGCCCTTTTGTTCCCTTTCTGAAGAGACCTAGCAAACAGAACAGCAGGGACAAAAATTCAAGCTGGAGAGAACTCCTTTGAAGGGCCCTGACCCTACAAGAGCCTTTGGAATTGCTCCCTCAGGTCCTTCTTTTCTCTTTGCCTTTGTGCAGAACACCAGGCTCCCGCAACCTAAGGGATGCAAAGCCCTGGCAAAACCATTTTCCCACTTCTGGGAACAGGGGAATAGGACCTTCTCCCTGCTCACAGCCAGATGATTCCAGTCACGACAGACAAACAGCCACTCTCCAAGAGCTGGGTACCAGACAGAACTGGTAGCTGGTACCAGATACCCCCCGACACCCCAGCTGAAGGGCAGTCATGTGAGGAGAAGCTGAAGGGAGGCTGTGGAGGGGTGGCTGTTGGCCTCTGCTCCTTGGTGCCTGCTGACAGCAGCAGGGGCACTGCTCTGCAGCTGAGGCAGGGGAGGGTCAGACTGGCTCTGAGGCAGAGATTCTCTGCAGCCAGAGTGGTTGGGCACTGGCAGGGCCTTCCCAGGGAGGTGGGAGAGGCCCCCTGCCTGGAGGTGTTGAAGAACCCTGTAGCCATGGTGCTTCCTGCCCTGCTCGAGTGGCAGCAGGGAGGGGGTCAGGCTGTGTCTGTCAGTCTCTCAGGGACTGAGGGGTTGTGTTGGGGTGGGGATGGTTGGACTGGGGGAGCTGGGAGCTCCTTTCCACCAGGATTACTCTGCGATTCTGTGATTATTTGCTTCACTTTGGAGATCTCTCTTCCCCCTCTGCTGCCCATCTTTCCTCTCTGCTGCCCACTTGCCCCCAGTGGTGGCAATAAAAGCCCAAGAGCCATTATTTCTTTAAAAGCTGCTGTTAACATTTGCAAACCCATATTATTCGGGGGAAAGAAAAGATCCTTGTTGCTCGCAGTGATCTCCTGCAGACATCTGCCAGATGGGACAATTCCCCAGCCTGCTCTGCTTTCTGATTCTGTTTGAGCTCCCCAGCTTTCCTAAATAATTGTAATTGTCTGACACGAAACGCCTGGCAGTCAGTCCCAGATATTCCTCCTGTGCCTTGCCATAAAAACTCTGCCAGTTCTCACTAGAAGGAGAGTTGTCATCATCTGCACATTTTTAACTACCCCTTCCCTTCTGTCAGCTGCTCCTTAGTGCTTTAAAAGCGCTACCCAAGGGTTGGGAGGGTCAGCAGGTCAAGCAAACAGAGCTATACAGGGTAGAACAACAGCCCCACGGCCTCTCTCATAACCACAGCAGGGGTAACTGGCAGCGCTGCTTTCACTCGATCTCCCCCTCCACGTGAGAACACCCCGCTACGCTCAGTGCTCACTGCTGACTCTTGGTTTTGAGCAGGGTAATGACTGATAAAACCTCTCTGAAGAAAGACTGAGAGAGCTGGGGTTCTTTAGTCTGGAGACAAGGGGCACTGGGTGCCAGCTGGAGCAGAGGAGGGTCCCTCTCCATCTCAGCAGGACCTTCTTCCCAGGGAGGGTCCCGGAGCACTGGACCAGGCTGCCCAGGGGGGCTGTGGAGTCTCCTTCTCTGCAGACGTTCCAGCCCCGCCTGGCTGTGTTCCTGTGCCACTGGGTCTGGGGGATCCTGCTGTGGCAGGGGGACTGGACTGGGTGACCTTTTGACATCCCTTCCGATCCCTAAGGATCCTGATAGGATTCTATAAGAGAAGGCTGAGAGGGATCTCACTGCTGTCTGTAAATATCTGAGGGGTGGGTGTCAAGAGGAAGGGGCCAACCTCTTCTCTGTGGTTCCCAGTAACAGGACAAGGAATGATGGGGATAAACTAGAAGGTTCTATCTACATCAACATGAGGAGAAGCTTCTTTCCTGTGAGGGTGGCAGAGCCCTGGCCCAGGCTGCCCAGAGAGGCTGTGGAGTCTCCTGCTCTGGGAACTTCCAAACCCCCTGGCAGGCAGCCCTGTGTGACCTGTCCTAGGGGACCCTGTTCTGGACTAGATGATCTCCAGAGGTGCTTTCCAACCCCTCCCATCCTGTGATTCTATGAGGGTCTACTCCATTACTTTCTCTTCCTACCCCTCAAAACCCTGTGTGTTCAGGGCTCAGAAAGAGAAGAACGAACAGCAACCCAAGCAATTCAAGCAGAAGCCTAGAAAGAGCAATTAATATTGGGAGATGGAAGAGCCCAGCACACTGTGTATCTTGGCTGAAGAACAAATGAGGGGATCACGATAATCATCTACGGAGCATTTGAAGGACACAGACCCAGGAGGAGGAGAGATCCTGTGAGGCTGCACAGTATGAGAGCACCAACCTGCACAGACAAGAGAGCCCCAGCCAGCCTGACCCTGAATGGCTCCAGGCATGGAGCCTCCACCACCCCTCCAGACAGCCTGCTGCAGGGATCCCCCAGAAGGCTTCAGCCCATGGCAATGCTTTCTGGGATGAGAATAAACCCCACGTCTGTAGGATCCCTTTCCATCACTAACGACACAAAGCATCACTGAGTGGTTTAGGCTGGAGGGGATCTTGAAGATCATGTAGTTACAACCCCCCTAGCCTGGGCAGGGACACCTCTCACTAGACCGGGTTGCCCAACACCATCAAACCTTACTATCCAGTCTGGTTTTAACTGACGCTGGTTAAAAAGCCACTGGTGCTATTTCAGTCGGCCAACACAACCATCAACCCACAACGGGTGGGGAGGAGCTGGGGGTGGCAGAGTGGCACTGCAAGGCAGTCAATTAGAAACCAAGATTAAAGAGAGTCGGGCTGCTCCGCGAGCGTGACAAACGGTGAAGAGAGAAGCAGACTCGGTTCCTAACACTCCGGGCTTGGCATCTGACCAAGAGATGCCTTTCTGGCAAGGAAATAAAGCCCTGCAAGCTACCAAGCACTCGAAACATCTGGAGTTATAAACTTCTCCTGGACATGCGTTCATCCTCAACATCTGCCTTCGTTCCCTTGTCTCTTCTCACTGCAGTCTAAAGCAGGGGGTTTTGTTTTCCTCTTCCACCACGAGGCAGCTGCCTGACTCTTTCCAGCCCATTAGGAGAGTTGACATCAGGAGCACAGCCAACCCCAGAGCTACTGAAACACAGGTTTGCTCTGTGCACTCAGGCGGCTGGAACTCGCGCGGTTCATTTTATCCCTTGAAAAAGTAGAGTTGGTTATAGAAACTTCCAAACTTTTCGGGTCCTCATCACCTCAGACATCTCTGTGCTAAATTCAGGCACTCCTCTCCCTTGGCAAATCACCGGCTGAAAATACAGGCTGCCTTCAAGGCACAGTTCACGTTGTAATGGGTACAGAGAAAGTTAAACTGGGGAGCGAGCTTCCCTCCCTGTTTTTAAGCTGACACAACCTCTCCCTACCCTGTAATCTCACTTGGAGAACGAACACAGCCCTTCGATTACTTGTGGATCGGCTCCCTGCACAGCAAAGCCGCCAGCATTTCAGGAACTTGACAGATTATGGGGTTCACGAGAAAAAAGTTAACTCTGGCTTTGCATCACATCCCGGCAGAGCGAGGGACAAGGCAGTGGAACTTCTCATTACTCCTGCAGAAGCGTTTCTGCCTCTTCTCTGTGTAGCCCCTCACATCACCGTGCCATGAATGCACTGCCCCTCTCATTAAGGGGAATCCCTGCTTCTCAGCTCTGGAGAAAGCAGAGTAGGGAGTGGGTTTTATCTGTGGGTCTTGGGAGATGACGTGATTCCTAGCACACCATCCTCACGTGGGCCTGCTGTCCCACACCCTGACACCACGCACCTCTTCACGGGGACGGCTATGAGAAAGGAGGAGGCTGCTCAAGAAAGGAAAGGTAGATCTGGAGCATCACCTGCTCAGAAGCAACTGCGCTTGGAGTAAGGACCTTATGTCTACGAGCACTTCTGACACACATTAGCAACGGATGGGAGCGCTCCCTGCCCACCTTCTGGACTTGCTGTAACTCAAGCATATGCACAGGGAGGGTGTCAGCTGCTAGATGACAACAGCGCCCTGTTCCACTCCTCCAGCACAGGAGCACCGGTGCGTTTGACTGTGGAGGCACTTGTTGTGCAGATGAGCCCTAGCTGCTTCGTTACAGAGGAAGGAGGGCAGCAGGAATGGTGTCCATCACTGCCTTTGGAAGCCTGGATTTGAGGAAGCGGGTTGGTAACTGCAAAAAAAGCAAAGCAAAGCAAAAGGAGAAGGGCAGGGCTGTGTCCTGCTCTCTGTGAAGGAGGGATAGGGGGAGGACTGGGAGGGAGCCCTTCCAGTAACTCCAGAGCCTCTTGTTGTGCAGCACAGTCACAAAGGTTGGTTATTTAACCCACTGTGTGGAAGAGAAGAGCAAGAAGACTCTCTATCAAAGACGTTCGAGGGTGTTTGGGTAACGCTGCCATGAGTCCCTACGTGGAGAAAATCCCGGGGAACATCTCCCAGCGTTGGCCACATCTGGCCAAGGTTTGCCACGCAGCAGAAGCAGCTCTCTGCAGATAACCGAGCTGACTACTCAAAAGGATGACATGAACTCCACACGGCCTTTCAGCAGCCCTGGCCTGTCAGGAGATTATAGACATCCCAACGGTCAGACCACAGGCAGCACTAATGACAGCCTGGGCTCCCCGGGCTTTTCATCGTCGGGGAGCTTTGCAAACACCACCACAAAAAACCCATGGGCACAGAGGTCCTGCCTAACAAACATCTGCCTGGAAAAACATGAAAGAGCTGTGAACCATGACATCTTCCTCCTGACTGTCCTTCTTGACCACATCCCTCTTCAGGCTCCAGCTGCCAAACGCACACGGTCACTCGAGTCTCTGCTCTCAGGGAGAGTAAAAGGTGACTGTGCTGATGGAACACAGCGGCACGTGTCCTCTCTGGTGCAATGTTAACCCTCTGTCAAAGCTCTGAACCACTCCTACCAGAGGTTTCCAGCTCTAACACCGGGAAATGGAGGCATGAGGCTTCTCTCAGAGCAAGGGACATCATCCCATGTTCTACAGAATCAGCTGGGAAAGCCCATTCCCCCGGGAAAGTCGACTGCAGTGGTGACCCAGGCCTTTAAAACTGGTCTGGTGGGGGGTGTCCCTGCTCATGGCAGGGGGGTTGGAACTGGATGATCTTTGAGGTCCCTTCCAAACCAGTCTGTTTTGTGAATCTATGAATTGAGCAGGCAAAGGGTACAGACAGCTGGGTTCTATGTGAGCTCCAACCACCTAAGAGCTCATGTTACTGTGTAGAGACTTCAAACCAACAGCTCTACCTGCCTTTACGTAGCCAGAGGAACAAAGACATGAGAAGCTGATGTCTTCTGCTCACAGCATGATGATTCCCCCCCACACCAAGCCACCTGCCCGTTAGGTCATTTCCTTGACCAGTACTTTTTGCGACACCTCCGCACGTTCAGTTATCACAGGCTGCAGGTTACACCAGCAGAAAATCCATCCACAACAGCAGAATTTTACCCCCGTTCTTCTTTCAGCTAGAAAAGGATGCCCTCAGAAACACGAGACAAAGGTCAGCCACTCCGAGTATGAGAAGACACGGCCAGCGTTTCGATCTGCACTTCTCCTCTCCCTTGAGATCTTACTTTTGGCTTCAGTTTTGATGGGGAATTTCACTTTTGCTTCTCAGTTTTACTGAACCCATGAGACAGCAGTGCCTAGCGACCAGCAACCCAGCCAGCAGAAAGGACAGCGAGGAGCCGCGTGCTGCGCTTCCTGGAAGATCCTCGTCACCCGCAGATAACTTCTCCAGTCGCTCCCACTCCAGGCTCCTAGAGACACACAGTGCTTTTTGTTTCCTATCTCCCTTCTGCAGCCAGAGATGGAGCCAGGGGGTGAAAATAAACCACAGCCTCTTTCGTCTGGAGGGGACCAGAGCTGCCTTCAACATCTGAGCTCAGCCCAGCAGCAGAGGGATGGTGCACTGGGTGTACGGCACACGGGCATCTGCACGGCCAGGTCCTGCTAGTCCAGACACTGAGGTGACAGCTAGAGATAAGGGCCATCAGCTCGGTGCCACCACGCTTATGTCACTGGCTCGAAATAGCCTTGGTATCAGGGGTGTTCAAGGAGAAGTCCGACGGGCATGCGTTTTGTGCCCTCACACTCGATTCACCCCCTCCCTCCAGCCCTTCTTAGCTGTCTTTCAGAACTGATTCAAAAGCCAGGCGCTGACCGGGGGGAGCAGCAGAGCTTCCTTCTCCAAAGCAGAAGAGTAGATTAAGAGAGACTGGAAAAACTAGAGGGAAAGGAAAAAAAAACCAAAACCCAACCCCAGAAGAGGCTAAAAAAAGCTAAAACCATTATCCTCAGCTTTCTCTGGGCTAAAAATACTGACAGCAAAAGGTCAGAGGGTTCTGAAATCTCTCTTCTGTGAGTTCAGCTCGGAGCCTCTGCTGAGGTGAGAGGGGGTTCCCTTGGTTTTGCCTGCTTTTTTCTTCACACACGACTGCTTCAGCCAAACACCAGCAAAGACCTTACAGTGGGGGTTCCTACAGTGCAGTGGGTGATGCTCTCCGAGTTCTCTTCCTCTCTAAAACTCTTCTTCCCGAGATGGAAGCTTATTCTCTAGCTAGACCCTTCGTTAATAAACAGGTTCTCTTCTCTGGGACCCTCTTGCTATTGTTTTTTGAACACGCTTTCAGAAACACATCTCGAATCACCCGACACGTTGAAGACCGGGAGATGAGCCCTGCGAAGGTGCAGCACAGGTCTAATCTCCTTAGGCAGAGATTAGCCTTGCCTGCTAGAACGGGTGGCACGCTGTGCCTCAGTCAGCCCGCTGCCCTCCCTCCCTGCTCACAAATGTCACCATGCTGGGGTGCCTCTGCCTCCAGTATCACGCCTGTCGGTGGGCAGCCAGACCTCACCAGAACGAGCTGCTCTGTTCAGAGCCGGCTGAGCCCAGAGCTCTCTCCTCAGCCACAAAGGTTTCTCCATCCCCACACGGCTGAAATAAACCTTGCTGGGAGCAGCAGCAGAGCAGTGCCAGTAGGATACGGAGGCAGCACGGTACAGCAGCACGGTCTCCTCAAGTTCTGGATCAAGTATTCACCAGTGCAACACCCAGGCAGACAGCAGGCTCAGATGAGGAGTCCGCTCTGCTCTGCCTCTGTCTGAAAGCTGCAGATCTACTCGCACAGCGTTCTCAGATCAGCACCAAACACTGCAAATGGGATGGAAAAATGACTCCAGAAGCTCTCCCTTTCATTAATGCGTTGACTCGACAGTGAAAGCTTCCCCCTACCCACACCCAGTTCTGCTTAGGAAATTAAATCTATTGGCAAAGCCACCCTGAAAAGCCCCCTCTGGCCACAGCTGTCAGCTTTTCCTTTCAGGATGAGGATGTGGCCACGGGCACCGGGATGGCTTGTGGCTAATAGGCTCAAGTCAAGGGCAAATGAACAATAATAATCCATGTAAACCAGTATGAAACACTAATGTAAACTGGGATATTGAGATTAGGCTGTGCATTGCTGTTCTAATTAGAAAGAAAAGGTCCTAACTAACAGCCAGCTTTACTAGGGAAACGCTCAACAAGCAGCACAACTCCTGACCACGTGCTCAGATGAAAATAACATTAGATATTAAAAAGCTTTCTCTGCAGCAGCACTCGATGGCATCGGATCCACTGCTCTCTCCACCACACTAATTAGTGTGGAGTGCTGTCTCCAGAGGCACCCTTATTCCCTTCTGTCCCTCAACAGCAAACCAGCATCACTGTCCTTCCCTAACGCTCACATAACATAGAACCACAGAACGTGAGGGGTTGAAAGGGACCTCTAGGCAACCCTCCTGCCAGAGCAGGGTCACCCAGGACAGGTCACCCAGGGCTGCATCCAGGGGGGTTTGAAAGTCTCCAGAGCAGGAGACTCCACAACCTGTCTGGGCAGCCTGTGCCAGGGCTCTGCCACCCTCACAGGAAAGAAGCTTCTCCTCATGTTGAGACAGAACCTTCCGTGTTCTAGTTTATCCCCATCATTCCTTGTCCCATTACTACGTCCCACAGAGAAGAGGATGGCCCCTTCCTCTTGACACCCACTCTTCGAATATTTAGACATTAATGAGATCCCTCTCAGCCTTCTCTTCTCCAGACTCAGCAGCCCCAGTTCTCTCAGCCTTTCCTCACAGGAGAGATCATAGAATCATAAGGGATCTGAAGAGACCTCAAAAGATCATCCAATCCCCCTGCCACAGCAGGATCACCCAGACCAAGATGCTCAAGTCCTGTAATCCTCCTCATTAGATCCTCACATCCAGTGGGGAGCCCTCCACTGGACTCTCTCCAGTAGACCCCTGTCTCTCTTGAATTGGGGAACCCGCTACCACATACAGAAAAACTAACCTGCAAACCTTTTCCAGAGTGTAAGAGCTACGGATGAACCTGCAGAAGCTCCCTTTTCCAGCTGAGATATTCCAAAGGAGCAAAAAAAAACACCCCACTAGATGCTGCAACTGTGGGGTTGATCCCGCAGGAGCCAGATCTGCCTTGAATTTCAACTATTCTCAGCAACCCCAACTCAACCTTCCTCTTTCTAACACCACCTCTATACTTAGGGAAATCCACCAGCGGGGATGCAGGGCTTTGACACTGACCACTAATTGAAGAGGAGAAGGAGGTTGTGCTATATAAAGACGGTCGCAATAGCTGGTTTGAAAGGCTGTTGTTGGGGTTTGCTTTTTTCCTTAATGAAAAGCTTTAAAAACGCGGTCCAAAATCACAGCCTTCAGCTGAAAAGGAAGCATTCAGCTGTTTTCAAACCCAACTTACCAAACTGATTATTACAAGTCACAGGGAGCGCTTCTCTTTCTTTAACCCAAATGAGAAAGAAGCCTTTCAGCCTCAGCTGGAAAGCAGCGAGCCCTGCCATCGCTGCAACCTACTGCAGAAGACTGCTCGAGACCCTCTTGTCACGAGTGCTTCAGAAGGTCCTGTGATCACACGGGGAGCCCTGGGGTTCTTCTGCCTCTCCCCAAGAAAATCCAGCCATCCCCGGCCACCCAGACAGCTCTCTGCTGAGGGCTGGGTTCAGTGAGACCAGACAGAAGGGCACGTGCATGCTGTCTGGCTGCTCTTCCGCTGCTGCCTTGGCACCAGCACATCTCTGCTGACAACTCGCAGGAGGCTCTGACCCTCAGAAAAGAGCCGGGCAGGCAGCCTGGGTGATCAGCCCTGCTGCAGGATGGCAGCCGCCAGCAGAGAGCCAGCACCAAGGCAGGGAGGCAGCTCAGGCTACAGCAGTAGACTCCAGCAGAGCTGTCCCTCAAAGGTCTTTGCAGAGAAGACTCTGAGGAGCAGCTCAAGTAGACTGTCGTTTCTTACATGACCCCAGGTGACCGAAGAAAGAGTTCAACAGGGAGTACTGGCTACTCCTATGACAGCCTGCATTGCTTGCTTTGTTTTATCTTATAGATTTGCAGCGAGACCTATGGCTTCAGGCCCGAGGAGACTGCCTCTTGTTTAGGGAGTGACTGGATCAACTGGAACACAGAGCTCGGAGTCCTATGTGAGAAGACAAACCTTGCCCCTTCCCCTCAGCAAAGCTGCACTGGGGGTTGTCATGCTCTGCCAAGCGTGACTCACATCACAGTACCACGCAGTCCCTCATGAAAACAGCTCCTTCCCCTCATCCTCCTGTCCCCCACCCTTTGGTCCTGCTACCTGACACAGTACCAGAACAGGGGCCAAGCTTTACTGTAGCCGCCTCATCCGCAGCAATGCCTGTGCCTCAGCACCAAGGCACTTGGGTCTGGGAGAGGAAGGAACAAGCAGGACTGGCACCAGCAAAGCCTGTTTTACAGCACTAGGAAGATCCTCTTCTCTACTTGGGGGGGGCTGTTCTGCATTTCTCACATGCCCTGCATCAGTGGGAGCTGTACTATTAGTGTGAGGGAGCTTGGGGCAATCCACCTTATAAATTGACCCCCTGGCCCTTGTCTATAGACCCAGCAGCATCTCTGAAGGCCTTCAGTCACCTGCCCGTACCCCAGCCCTGACTCCCCCCAGCACCCCCAGCTCTTTGTGACGATGGGTTCATCATTACTATTTCATTACTAAAGACTTTCCCTTCAGTTGCAGGCAAAATTGGCCAAGGTACCAGAGAGAATGTGATGCAAAATGAGGAACAGTGAGGGTAAGGAGCACTGGACCAGGCTGCCCAGGGGGGCTGTGGAGTCTCCTTCTCTGCAGACGTTCCAGCCCCGCCTGGCTGTGTTCCTGTGCCACTGGGTCTGGGGGATCCTGCTGTGGCAGGGGGATTGGACTGGATGATCTTTCCAGGTCCCTTCTGATCCCCAAGGATTCTAGGATTTATCACATGAACGTGACCTCTGCTCCCCCTGCTTTACAGCTCCTCACGCTCACAATCCCACGTAGCCCGGGGTGGATCCGTGCAGGGCCAGCAAAAATTTTATAGCGAAGGACAGCGAGTTTAACTGATAAAGAGATCAGACAGCCTGGAGAAGCCTGGCACCAAATAAACACCAGGATCTCCAAGCAAATAACCCACGCTCTGACCTCCTGCCATGTCCTGACAGCCCCGCAGCCTCCCGTGGGGCTGACAGGCACTGCTCAGACACTACGGCAGAGCCTTCTGCGAAGGCTGGAGAAGAGGCTCCACGCAGACCCTGTTCCACTCTGCTCATCTGCCACACTCACAGTATTTTAATTGCTTGCAAATTAGACTCTGGCCCAGAGGAATAAACCCACAGCACTTCCAGCTTCACTCAGGAAACAAAACGATGACAAAGGATTCCAAACCTCTTCCTGATTTCCTCCTAAGTGGAGAGCTTTGCTAAACCATGACGCTACGTGCTAAGAGCATCGCTCTCGTGGGTTAATACCCCCTGGCATCACGAGAGGCCCTATGAGGAGCAGCTGGGGAACTGGGGTTGTTGAGTCTAGGGGAGAGGAAGCTGAGAGGAGACCTCATTGCTCTCTACAGCTACCTCAAAGGAGGTTGTAGTGAGGCTGCTGCTGGGCTCTTCTCCCAAATTCCTAACAACAGGATGAGGGGCAGTGGCCTCAAGCTGCTTCAGGGGAGGGTTAGATTGGATCTCAGGGAGAAGCTCTTTGCTGAGAGAGTGGCTGGGCACTGGACCAGGCTGCCCAGGGAGGGGGTGGAGTCCCCATCCTTGGAGAGGTTTAAAAAACAAGTAGCTAGAGCACTGGAGGCCACAGTCTAGGGGCTGGGGAGCTGTTGGGATGAGGGCTGGACTTGGTGATCCTGGAGGTCCTTTCCAGCCATGAGGATTCTATGATCCTATGGCNCTCCCTCTCTCCAGCTCCCTGAAGGGAAGCAATGGACAGGTAGTGGTCAGGTTCTTCTCCTAGGCAAGTAGAGCCAGGATGAGAGGGCAGGGCCTGAAACTGCCAGGGGAGGGTGAGGTTGGCTGTCAGGAAGCCCTTCCTCAGGGAAAGGGTGCTCAGAGCCTGGACTGGACTGCCCAGGGCAGTGGGGGAGTCCCTGTGTCTGGAGGTGTTGAAGGAAAGACCAGACATGGCCCTTAGTGCTCTGTTCTGGCCCATGTGGTGATGTTAGGTGCTGGGCTGGATGAGCTCAGGTCTTTTCCAGCCTCTGTGACTGCACAATCTAGACTCAGAGGCAGTGACCACCTTAAGCCAGCAGACAGGAGCCGCCAGGCAAAGCCTGGCTGGGATGAAAGCACCTATTTCTTCCCTTCAAAGTCAGGTCCCAGGCCAGGTGCACCTGCGCTTTTGCAGGCTCTGCTTCCTTGAAATAACAAACCCAAATCAAACCCTTTCATTGGAGCCACTACTCGGGCTCTCTGGATGGGGATTTGTTTTGGTTCAGCATCTTTAAATCACAGCCTTTGCTGCAGAAACCAGGAGGAAGGAAGTGCCCCATCATCTATAGCCATCCCAGCTGATAAAGCAGCCCTCTCCAAGGAGAAGATGCTCCACTTCATTCACCACAACACGTATCGCCCTTCAATATTCCACAAGCAAACCAGCACGACGACCAGGTTTTAACTGAAAGCTGACACGGTCAGAGGAGCTGCCGGCAACACAAGAACAAGGGGGGCAGGGGGGGGTGTTCTCGGGTTATTTGTTTGGGTTTGAGTTTCACTACCATAGACTTCATTTCTGGGAAACACACTGAATCAATTAGAGGCTGGCAAAAACACCTCCAGCACCTGAAAGGCTGGGTGTGCTGGTTGCTCCGAGCTGTTAGAGCTGCTGCCCCAACCGATCCCTCCGCTCGGAGATAAAATTTCACTGCATTTTTCCAGACGGTCTGGGATGCTCTGTGATCCCGACCTCGTGCAGCTGCCTTCCACACACCAGTGCTCCCTGCCCACATCTGCTGCCCCACTTACTTCAGCAGCGTTTCTGTTCAGCATGGAGAAGGGGAGACTCCAGGGAGAAATTAGAGCAGCCTTCCAGTTCCTGAAGGGGGCTGCAGGAGAGCTGGGGAGGGGCTGTTTGCAAGGGCTGGGAGTGGTAGGAGCAGGGGGAATGGTTTCCAGCTGGAAGAGGGGAGGTTAGACTGGAAGTCAGGAGGAATTCTTCATGCTGACGGTGCAGAGACCCTGGACCAGGTTGCCCAGAGAGGTTGTGGCCGCCCCCCAGCTCCCTGGGAAGTGTCCAGGGTCAGACTGGCTGGGGCCTTGAGCCCCCTGGTCTGGTGGGGGGTGTCGCTGCACTGGATGATCTTTCAGGACCCTCCCAACCTNTCTGGTGGGGGGTGTCCCTGCTCATGGCAGGGGGGTTGGCACTGGATGATCTTTCAGGACCCTCCCAACCTGAACCCTTGTGTGATTCTTGGGTAGGAAGCACCTTTTCACACTGACTCCTTCAGAAGGAAACAGAGCAGCCAGGGCTCCCCTTGCATAACGTGCTCCCGTGCAGCTGGGGGTTAGCAGCTACCGGCTGCAGATGACAGAAGGGATGGGGAGCAGGGACCTCCGAGGGCCTTGCACTCTCCCACCATTAGCCATCCCCTGAGAACGGAATTAATCAATTTTTTATAAAAGCACAAGCACTGTAAAGGGAAAATTGCAGTGATTTGAACAGAAAAGCACAGAGTGAAGGGGAAAGCCAAAGCCTTTTGCTGATGTATTTCTTTCTACAGTGCAAAAAGCCTACCAGCTGCTCTACAGAAAACTCCTACCACAAGGTTTTGGGGGGTTGGCTTTGTTGGGGTATTTTTTTTCCCCTGATAATCAGCACTGAAGGTTAAATCTGTGCAAACAGGAATTGGATTTAAGGAACGCAGAGCGATGGGGGGTGATTTACCCAAGTGTGTCTCAAAGCACTTTCAGCATAGGTTATAAGCAACAAACATCACCACAGCTAGCTGGAGGAGTGCACTGGGATGATGAAACCACACATCTGACCCACTGATAACAGTCCCACTCCTCAAATCAGCTCCTCACAGGCAGAGGAAGAGAAATCATTGAATCATCAAGGATGGGAAGGGGCCTGGAAAGATCACCCAGTCCAACCCCCTGCCACAGCAGGATCCCCCAGACCCAGTGGCACAGGAACACAGCCAGGCGGGGCTGGAACGTCTGCAGAGAAGGAGACTCCACAGCCCCCCTGGGCAGCCTGGTCCAGGGCTCCGGGACCCTCCCTGGGAAGAAGCTCTTTCTCATACACATATATATGTATATGGAACCTCCTATGAAGACAAACTTCTCAGTGAAGAGCTCTTTCCTAACACCCCAGCTAAGCCTCCCCTAGTGCAGTGGAAAACCCAACAACACGAGCACTGGTAGTATTTCATGCATCCCGTTCCTGGTACAAGGCTTCAGAGTTAAACGTACCATACAGCAAGCACTTCAAACACAGACATGAACATCATCTGAGCACAGAGAAGTCAACAGAACCATAGAATCTACAGGATGCCCTTTAGGCATCCCTTCCAACCCCGCTACAACAAGCGGGACCATCTCTAACGAGCACAGACTGCCCAGAGCCCCATCCAGCCTGACCTTGAATGGCTCCAGGGATGGGGTCTCCATCACCTCTCTAAGGAGCCTGTCCCCCAACCCCAGATTCAACAACTTTTTCCTCCTGTCCAGCCTCAATCTCCCCCTTTCCAGCTTAAATCTGTGATCCCTCATCCTATTGTTCTCTGCCCTTGCCAACTGTTCTTAGTGAACTCCTACTTCCACCGCCTCAGCCTCACACCAAACACAACCAGCTGACAGAAACAGAAAGGAATGAAGACAGGAAAAGCCTCACACACTCTCAGTATTTGTTACTCGTGTTCAAAAGCCAATCCACTCACGGAAAAAACAAGGTTTGGAGCTTTTTTCACCTGTTTGAACCTAACACCTGAGTGAGGTAGCAGCAGCCGTGAGTAACCGTTAGTGCAAACCCCATGGTGCAGAACCACTGCGAGCTCAGCCTCCCCCCACCCAGGATTCTGACACAGGTAGCTGAGGCAGAAATCAAAGCCTATTTACATAGATGTTTTGCTTGGATTCGATTGCCAGTTTACTTGTATTTGAATATCAATTTGCCAGCTAATTAGAGAACACTGCCGAGCCCATTACAGAGAAAGAGCGTTCCACCATTAACCGCGCCGCCGTCTCTCCCGTTCCTTCAAACACCAGCTCCATTCCAAACAATTAGTGTACATTTATTTCACGTTTTAAACTTCAGAGAATGGAATTTGTAACCACTTGAACAGATCGCACTGCTGTTGAGGTGGATTTTATGTCACAAATTATGCTTTCAGGGACTCCTAGCTTTCCTACTGAGTGTTAAACCGGCATTCGCGGAGGGGCTGGGGTGATTCCTCTCCTCTACACCCTGAGAGGCATGTGCCACTGACTTGTAAAACCAAAGCCTACTTCTTCTTCAAAACTTCTTCAAAACCTACCTTCCAACCAAAACTACTTCTTCTCCAGAGGCAGCACAGGAGGTCGCTCAGCCACAGCTACTGCTGACGGGGCTGCGGCAGCAAAGGGAAGAGAGAAAACCCCAAGCAGGACAAGTCTGGGAGGCTCTGCAGGCAGCTCGGAGAAGGAAGCTCTGCCTGGAGGGAGCATCAGCGCCCAGCAGCCATGGGCAGTGCTGGGTGTCCTGGTTCTCCAGGATTATCAGCAGCCGGGCTGGCGGGTTAATGGGATTGCGCGCTCGTCATCTGCAACCCAGCTAAGAACTGCCGGCGCAATTTGCCACCCGGCCTGAAAGGGGCTTTGATGCAGCAGGCAGCGAGGGATGCGCTGGGAGCTGATCCTCAGCTGCCCTATCCTGGAAAAAATTAAAACAGCAGGAAGAAAGCTCCTGGTTGCACTGCAGAGAGATAAAAAAGCACAACAAAACAACAAAAAAGCCTGAGAGGAGCTGCAAGGCAGCGGAGTCTCATTCAGCTATGACCTCCTTTTCTCTCATCACCCCCACCAGACCCCTCTCCTCATTAGCTTATCTCTTTTTCCACAGTAGGTCCCAGTAAATCCACAAAGCAAGCTGACCCCAGGGAGAATCAGCCCACCACAAAAAGCAGGGGTCACTCTCTGTCAGATCAGCTCAGTGATTTCACTCGGTGATGCTGCAGCTGCACCACTGCGATGTCTCTGTAACTCAGAGAACACAGCTCTCCTAGGCTTTAGTTCGAGCTGGTACTGTCACGGGCACTTGCACTGCACATCAGTAATCAGGGTGAGAGACAATGAAACCAACGTTACTGGTACCAATTCACCTGCATGAGAAGCAGCAGCAGGTTTCCAGACCTCTCTAAAGATCACTGATGGACTCCTAGCGCTTAAACCCCATGCAGCTTCCAGAGCTGCTGACGATGACAGAGTCATTGAATCAGTCAGGGTGGAAAAGACCCTTAAGATCCTCAAGGTTCAACCAGAAACCCTACTCTGCCACGTTAGATGACGTGCAGCTACAGATACTTCTCGAGTGACCCTCACAACCTGCCTGTAAGATCAGTTTGTCTCCAAAAGGGCTCTTCCTTGTGGATGTCCTGATCCTGGCTGGATAACCAGGTAGTTGTTTGTCATTAGTATAAATTATGTATTAAAAAAGAGAGAGATGGGCATCATCCTGTCATTCTGGTGTAGAAACAAAGCTACTCAGCACTATCTGCTCGCTTAATTCACTGGTGAGAGCACAGGGTCCCTACCATTTCCCTCACAACAAGCATCAGATACCCATTACTAGCTCCAACTCAGTGTCATAAAGAAATCTGAATGCACTCCAAACCACTTGCCTTCCCACCCCAGGTAGCTTCTGCCCCCTTCTTTTAACCAATGCCAAGATCCTCTGCTCTTTCCAGAGCTGTGAAGAACCTGTGTAGAATTTCTACTCTCCCCTGAACTACCTACACAGGGTCCCTGTTCATTCCTCCATCCAGCACTCTTCATCAACCAGCTGGTTCAGCCTGGAGAACAGAAGGCTCTGGGGGGGACCTTCCAGTCCCTGAGGGGGGCTCCATGAAGGCAGGGGAAGGCCTATTCCCAAGGGTTTGGATGGAGAGGACAAGGAGCACTGGGTTCCAGCTGGGAAAGGAGAGATTTAGGCTGGAGATGAGAATAAAGCTCTTCAGTGTGAGGGTGGGTGATGGCTGGAATGGGCTGCTCAGGGAGGTGGTGGGGGCCCCATCCCTGGAGGGATTGAAGGTCAGGCTTGCTGAGGCTCTGAGATAGGTAGAGATGTCCCTGCTTGTGCAGGGAGGATGGACTAGATGACCTCTGGAAGTCCCTTCCAGCCTAGAGCATGCCATGAGTCTANTGCAGGGAGGATGGACTAGATGTCCTCTGGAAGTCCCTTCCAGCCTAGAGCATGCCATGAGTCTACGATGACACCAATCCTAGAGGGTTTCCTTTCTACCCAAAATCTCACACTGCTCCCTTGTACCTTCTCAGCTCAGCAGAGCTTAGTCTGACACTGTGGGACGTACCCTGAGATTCTGGAAGTGAAGACCCCCAAGAGTTCTTGTCACTGATTAAAAACACCCCCATGCTGAACAACACGAGCTCAAACTACAGCGATGCACTCAACCACTTCGACATGCGCTCAGACACCCAGCTCTTCAACACAGTAGTCAGGGAACGTTTAAACACCACTGAAACGTTCTCTCTCCTTACTATGGCACCACGTTGTGTGAGCGAGGGCATTGTCCTGCTCCAGGACGCTCTAGGAAATGCGTTTTCCTGATCGTTAGAAAGCCAGCAGAAGCTGAACTATGCTCTGCAGAGCAGGGATCTGACTGTGTAATTACACGTACCACGCATCTTGTGTTCTGCTAACACAGATGGCCTCACCTGAGGTTCTGCTCCACGTATTCCACACACCGATCGAGCCCCATAAAGAATTCTTCATTTTCTTTAATGCAGCTGTTGCAAGAAACAGCAGCTTCTCCGGCTGAATCAGCCTCTGGCACCTAAGGGCTCCTCGGCTGGTGGAGCGTTCTGCAGAGCTTTGCAACCACCATTCCCCACAGCCTCTCCTAAAGCGACTCTCAGCCTTGGAGAAGGCTCTAACTGGAGCGATTCCAGCAGAAGTAGCAGCCCCTTGGGAACCAAAGCCCAACGGCAGAGCTTAAAACTGAGCCAAGGCTACGCTACGCGGTGTTAGGAACCGCTAGAGCTGACTCCAGAGGCAGACACAAACATCTTCTTTGCCACCCACTGCTGAGCCAAGGCCAGAGCTCACCCAGGCAGCTGACAGTGTAATTCAGGCTTCCGCACACCAGGACATCACACAGATCCTCCTAAGCAACCAGTGGAATGCAGAGGGAGTTGAGGCCCCATCCCTGGAGATCTTCCAAGGGGAGGCTGGACCAGGCTCTGGGCAACCTGATCTGGTTGAGGCTGCTCCCTGCAGGGGGGATACCCTGTGGAGGTCCCTTCCAACCCAGGCCAGGCTATGATTATGAACTCGGAGCACACCCAGCAGAGGCACCATAAACAGAAACGACTATCAGAGCTGGACTAGTTGCAAAGACAATCATTTCCACATCCCAGCACACTGCAACAACTCAGGATTGCTAGAGTTTCTCTGTATTTTAATGTTTAGCAAGAGGCAGCTGGAAGAGTCTACACGGGAAACAGAAACAGCACTGCTGAAGGGAGGTTGTGGTCAGGTGCAACCAGCACCACACAGTCCCAAGCACCCAGCACCAGGACAAGAGGGCAGGGCCTGGTGCTGCCAGGGGAGGGTTAGGTTGGCTGTCAGGAAGCCCTTCCTCAGGGAAAGGGTGCTCAGAGCCTGGACTGGACTGCCCAGGGCAGTGGGGGAGTCCCTGTGTCTGGGGGTGTTGAAGGACAGCCTGGCTGTGGCCCTGAGTGCCCTAGGGTGGCCACTGGGGTGATGTTAGGTGCTGGGCTGGGCTGGAGGAGCTCAGAGGGTTCTGCCAGCCTCAATCATTCTGGGATTCTACCCTGCTTCTGGTGGAGTCAGTGAGCTCTGTAAAACCTAGGGTGTATTCTACTTTTAAGAACTGTAGAAGAGGGAATAAGGGTACCACATCTCTAGAAAAACAGTACCCTGCTTCATAAAGAGACAGTTTTCAGAGGACAAGGACCTGAGAACAGGACAGAACCTGGCACATGAGAGCAGGTATCATATAAAAGAGGCAGTGAGCAGGTGTAGTTCAACAACCAACAGCAGCTCTTCCATTCCAAGACACTGAGTTCCTAAGATCCACACCGATACAGGAGAATTTAGGATGCTGTGGGGTAGAGAAAGAGGACAAACACAACAGCTGCTTGCGGAAAGGATTAAAAAGGCAAGAGGACTGAGAACTGAAACGCAATGGCAACACAGACCAAGTCCACGAGGCACAGCATCACCGAGTAACGGCATTCAAATTTACTCCACTTCACAGGGAGAAGGGCAAAAATAAACCTACTAAATGTTAAACAGCACTGGGGAGCAACTGCTCCAAATAAAAGCTGCTGAAAGGGGAAAAAATCTCCCTCCCACTGAGGCTTTAAAGAATAACAGTGGATTGGGGGGCTGGGTTTGATTTAATGTTGAAGGGGGGAGGACAGAGGAAGAAAATTCCAGGAAGAAAATAGAAAATTGAGGTTTCTTTGCCCTGTAGGAACTAAGGGGATCACAGAATCACCGGGGCTGCTAGAGACCTCTGAGCTCAGCCTCTGACCTCACACCATGACAGACATCCTCACATCTTCCCTTCTCCACAGATAAACATACAGCTGACTGTTAGATGGTCAGAGACCTATAGAAGGAGAGAGGGGAGTGTGTTGGCTGGCCAGAGTGCTCTCATTCTCCTATGGAGCATCCTGGGCAACACAAACAGAGAGGGGGAGAAGAACCTCCCTCCATCTGCTAACCATCCCCCTTCTGATCCCCCCAGGATGCTGCTAGCCCTTTTGGCCACCAGAGCACATTGCTGGCTCAGAGTCACCCTGCTGGCCACTAGGACCCCCAGGTCCCTTTGTCCTGCACTGCTCTCCAACAGGTCAGTCCCCAGCCTGTACTGGTCCCGGGGTTGTTGTTGCCCAGGTGCCAGGCTCTACACTTGCAGGACAATAGCAGAGTGGCTTCAGCTGGGACAGAAGTGCCCAGTGCAACCCCCTCCACCTCACGAGAGGACGATGAGGTACTGTCCAACTGCGGGCAGTCCCCGGGTGCCACAGTCCCAGCAGTGGGTGGGTGTCTGGATGGTTTCAGACCGACCAGTATTTTTAGTGCTGGACTACAAAATAAGTCGGTGGGAAATACCCAAGCATCGAGCTCTGTCAGCCCCTCTGAAGGCACCAAACCTAATCTCATTCACTAATCCTTTCGCTGCTGGGAGAGAAAAGGCAGCAGGGACACTCGGGCTCTGCTTCAGCATTCAAATTCCTCTGCACTGCCCTAAAGGAGTAGGAGGGTGAGCTCCCCACCCAGTAAATCAGTCCACCCTGCTCGTTTTATGGTTTCACAAGCACTTGGTACCAGGCTCTAACAGGACGGAAGGAGTCAGGGCTCCTCTTCTGGCAACACTGTCTGCTCTGAACTGCTGGTGGATGAACCGTGCTGTTCCTCATCCGCAGTCACCACTCGCTTATCTCGCTGACCAACACCAGCACAGGCAGTGATAAATAAAATCTCTAACTCCAAGAGCTTTGAGGAATCGTTGAGCTACACAACGGTCAAAAGGAAGCATGCAAGAGCCTTGTCTAGACAGGGCATTTGCTCAGTGGAGACCAACAATAATGAGTTTAGTACCAGGACAGAGGACGTTGCCATCCCTGAGAGACAAGAAAGTAAACGACCAGAGTAAGAACTCTACCTTTAAACTAGGATTCTGGAAATGACCACTCCAGGACCCTTCCTCGGTGAATTCTTCTAGCAGGAGTGCATTGCTTGTACCGCAACATCCACAAGATGGGGAACAAAGATGAGATAAACAGGTTGGGTACACACACACACACACTGAACTGCCACAAGAGCTTCTTCCTGGAGGACTACAGAACTGCAGCAAACCCAGCACAAGCCAAGGGCATTGACTGACTCAAGACAACTCCCTCCGACTTCTCCTCCAAACACCCCGTCTTCTCTAGGGCTCCTGACGTTAATCATGGTTTATTGAAGGGGACTGTAAACGTGGGGTCGATGTCTACTTCTCTTAGGTAACGGCTGGGGAGTTATCTGCAGGTAGCATTTCTTTTCCTTTTTACAGGTCAGACTTTGAAGTAGTTCAGGACTGAATGTTCCATTAAATTCTGCAAAGCTCTGAAGGCCCAAGTAACTGCCATCTGATCAGGAAAACACCCGCATGAACGAGGAAAACGAGGTTCATTTCGTTCTGCTTCAGCTGTTACCCCTTTCTTTCCTCTCCTTTATAGAAAGGAAGGTGCTGGGTCTGAGTTCCTCGATAAAAATCACCACGGCAGTGACTGGTACCAAGTGGAACAGCACGTGAAAGGTCCAGACGAGACCCACAGTCCTTAGCTTAGGTGTTTCCAGCGCCCTGAGAGCGCTGCATCCTCCAGTCACGCTTGGAATTTGTGTCAGACACCATCAGCTTTGAGACGTCTCCAGTGAAGTCTGACCCAGCAATGTGGGAGCAAGGGACACCAGTGACGCTGTGCCAGGAGGAGGCAACAGGACACAGCCTATACTGCAGGCTCCCTCTTGCACAGCTCGCTCACAAGGTGCTAACAGAGTAGTTTCCAACTTGTGACTTCCTAACCAACCACATCTTTCCCCTACATGGGAAATTCCTCATCCTGACGCCAAGGACAGCTATCTTTACCCTTCCCTCTTATCCACACTAATAAACGTGAGGTGCTTTTTCCCTTTCCCAGTTTAGATTGAATTCTTCACGTGAATTCCATGAATTCTTCACACGTTGTGCCAACTCAGCACGTACTGGCCTCTCATGCCCTCATCCAGAGGGGAGATCAGCAGAGGCCGATGCACTGCCCTAGCCTCACACATGGAAAGCAAAGCAAAGCCAAGCTTACACAGAATTCCTTCCTTTTGAATGCAGTAGGAAGTCCAGCCTCCTCTCACACAAAAGCACCACCTGAACACAGAACGGGAAGGAGAAGCCTCCCCAGAAAATCCTTCTCTGTAGCGCACGGTGGAACCCAGCCCCACAGTATAAACACCTCACACTTTAGAACTGGGTATCCCGTGTTCCTGCAACAGCTGAAAGGCACAACAGGTCCTGTAACTCTTAAGATCTGGGGAGTCAGATCGAAACTGAAGACCTTAAGAGAGGCTTCTTCCCTGCTGCACAAGAGGAGAGCAAGAGAACAAAACAAAGTAAGCACAGGCATTCTCCTGGTGTCAGTGGTTTCAGGAGCATCACATGGAGCAAGCCAGGACCACATTACTCTGCAGCTAGCCAAGAGGACTGTACAGCCCTGTGCTATCGCTACTAAACCGAGCAGGAAGGCTCCAGCTGCACACCTCACGTCTCGATCCCAACCCCTATCAGGCTGCAGCTAGATGAATGAGGCAACCAAGATGAGAATCAGGCCCAGGGCTTTCCCTAAGCAGCAAATGTCACGCGTCTGTACTTAACTTGCCGCGCCATCTGAATCCAGTTTAATAACCAGAAAACAGGCTTTTGACAACAAGAGTATTCCAAAACGACAGTGTCAGTGCGTTTCAGTCAAAGCTACACGACAGCGGGGTGTAAGCAGCACGCCAGGGTCCTCCGAGAAATTAACCACTGCAGTAATGCAACGGAGGAAACAGTGTCCCCCACCCCGGTCATTGTTCAAGCAGCTGATGCGATGCGATGCGACACACACTGTGTGCCCCACACAGCTCTTCCAGTTCCTACTTCCCCAAAAAGCAGTGTGTTTTAATGCCATTCAAGGACAAACCAACTGTCATGCTTCACTCCTCTCCGAGAGGCAAGGGGAAGGCACCATGTGAATGCGATGAGGAAGGAGCACGGAGGTCAGCGAGCCACGCTGCTTTACCAGCCCAGCCTCAGCCACGGCCAGTCACTCACTGTCAGCAGATCTGCATGAGCAGTGCCAGCAAAGAGCTGGTGAGTGAGCTGTCAGCCCACTGCGGTTCCTAGTTGCTGGGGAAGAGCTGCAGAAAGGGGCTGGATTCCGTGAGGAGCAAGAGCTCTCACAGGACAGGACAAGGCAGGTCTCGAAATGAGTGTGATCTCCATCCGAGAGACACAGATGTTGAAAAGGACCACTGAGGCCACTGAGTTTCACCCCTCCCTGCTCAAGCAGGATCATAGAACAGTCGGTCAGGTCACCCAGAAATGCATCTTGAAGAGTGAAGGAGAACCTCCCCGGGCAGCCCATTCCAGTCGTCAGGGACCCCTACAGTAAAGAAGTACTTCTTGATGTTGAGGTGGAACTTCCTGTGCTCCAGCAACACCCAGTGCCCCTTGTACTATCACAGGGCACAAGTGAAGAGAGATTGCCTCTTTCTTCACACCCAGCCCTCATGGATTTACAGACAGTGATTAAGGCCCCTCATAACCTTCTCCTCTCCAAACTGAGAAGTGCCAGGTCTCAATCTCTCCTCACAGGGCAGGTGCTCCAGTCCCCTAATCATCCTCATGGCCCTCTGCTGAACTCTCTCAATTGGAGCTCTCTGTCCCTCTCGAGCGGGGGAGCCCAGACCTGGACACAATACTCCACATGTGGCCTCAACAGGGCAGAGTAGAGAGGGAGCAGAACCCCTGGACAAATTCTTCTTGATCCATGCCAGGCTTCCATTGGCCTTCTTGGCCACAGAAAGAGCACAGTGCTGCTCCACAGAGACCTTGCTGTCCACAAGAACTCCACGCTCCCTCTCCACAGAGGTGCTCTCCAGGAAATCATTCCCCAGCCAGTACTGATGCAGTCCATTGCTCCTTCCCAGCTGAAGGACTGTGCCCTGGTTCTTACTGAACCTCATTAAATTCCTCTTTGCCCAGCTCTCCAGTCTGTTCCAGTCATCCTGAGTCACCAGGTGAATCAGCCAGACCATCCAGCTTAGTGTCAGCAGCAAACTGACTGGTTTCAAGACAGCTCCTCTGGAAAGCACTTGCCAGCCTCCTGGAGTAGAATCACCAGTAAACTCCCATTCAGTGGGAAAGCAAGGAGAATTCTCTCCCTTATTATCTTCTCAACTGGCAGAACACCCACGTTAATACAGGCATTTCTGAGCTACCCTTTCATACGAGGGAACTGTGTGGTGATAGAATACACTCCCTCAGAACCGAGCAGAAGCAGCTTTAATAACTCCAGCTTAAATACACTAAAGCTAATCAATTCATTCTGCATTCGAGTTCCCATTATACTCCTCTTAAAAAAAATCCCAAATAAAGCACAAAACAGGTCTGTAAAATATAATTAAGGAGCCTGCTCCACACAGCCTGTAAAATCACGGGTACAGCTTTCACTTCATTTGTTTTGCAGACTCATTAGAATCTTTTTTCATTTCAAATGTCTTGATCTGTGTAACCCTATTTATGTGTGAAACCAACAACAAATTAAATTCAATTAGTCCTTATTTAAGCTGTATTTGAAGCCCTATAAAAGTTGACTCTCTGCGTTTCACAGTTTCCAAATGAGATGGGAAAAATAAAAATAATGGTGGTAGCAGTTCAGAAAGCAGACAAATTACTGCACGGGTCTGAGGATGTTCTACTCACACACTGAAATGGTTGGGAAAGGCTGGAAAGATCCAGAGCCTGTGGCTCTCTGTGCCTTACGCGTGGCTACTCTGCCCTTGAAATACCAGAGCCACAAAGAGAAGGACAAACCCGAGCCACCCCAACAAGCCTGGGTGACCCACGGGCAGAGGCTGTGACTGCAGGACATCCCCGGTGGAGGAGAGGGCTCACTGGGCACAATGCCACCAGGAGCAGGTAGGTGCCAGGGTGAGAGAACAGCACGCTGTCTGTAACACAGACCTGGCATCGCCCCTCACAGAGCCACCAGTGCTGCAGACACCAACCAAGGGATTAGAGAATCAGACTGGGAGTGTTTGGAACGGTCCTCTGCAGATCATTAATGCTGATCACGATGGGAAGGGCAGGGGTCAGGAGGAAGGAGCCAGGCTCTGCTCAGGGGCATCCAATGCCAGGACAAGGGGCACCGGGTGTCAGCTGGAACAGAGGAGGTTCCACATCAAGAGTCTCTTGACTTCTTCCCAGGGAGGGTGCCAGAGCCCTGGCAGGGGCTGCCCAGGGGGATTGTGGAGTCTCCTTCTCTGGAGACATTTCACACCCGCCTGGCTGTGTTCCTGTGCCACTGAATCTAGGGGCTCCTGATGTGGCAGGGGGTTGGACTGGATGACCTTTCGAGGCCCCTTCCAACTCCTAACAGTCTGGAATTATGTGATCATCTTGTTTTTCCTCATATTTAGTTGGAATTTCCACTTCGTGCCCTTGATGCCTTGTCCTGTCACAGGGTACCACTGCTCCCATCCTGACACCCACCCCTTAGATGTTTAAAAGCACTGGTAATATACCCTGTCTTCTTTCCTCCAGAGCCCATTATCTCAGCTTGTCCTGATAACAGAGTTATTCTAGTCCCCATTACCATGCTCTCAGACCTCCACTGGACTCTCTGCAGCAGTTCCCTTTCTCTCTTGAGCTGGGAAGCATAAAACTGGACACAGTACTCCAGATGCAGCCTCACTAGGCCAGAGCAGAGGGGAAGGATAATCTCCCTAGGTCTTTTCTTAATGCACCCTAGGAGGTCTTCTTGGTCACAAGGGCACACTGCTGCCTCACACACAACCTGCAGTCCACCAGGGCTCCTAGGTCATTGTCCACAGAGCCATTTACCAGTAAGTCAGTGGTGCATGGAGTTGTCCTCCACTATGTACAGGGCTCTGTGTCTCTGGACTTCCTCTCTGTTCAGCCATCTAGCCTGTCCAGGCTGCACTGGATGGCAGCACAGCCTTCCAGTTTATCAGCCACTCCTCCCAGCTCTGTATCATCACCAAACTCGCTGAAGGCACGCTTTGCCCCTTCAGCCAGGTCACTGGTGAACACCTCCAACTGGCAACTCCCTGTCCCATGTCTTGCTTTCCACAGGTTGTTTCTCCCCAGGAAGCCAAGAGAACGCAGTACAGCAAGGATCTCTGCATCTGCACGAGCACTAGGACTGCGGGTATGCGCACTACCCTCATGGGAGCTGTGAAGCAGGAGGGACATTTATCTCCCCATGATTCACACACGGGCTCACAGTACAGACTGATGGCACCGTGTATCATCACAGCTAGCCAGGAACATCAGCATGAAGGCTGTGCTGAGAGGGGGAGAACCAGCAGACTATCACAGGAAGGTTTGCAACACTCAGCAACTTGGAATTACCCTCAGCAGAGGTGTCAGTGCTAGCACTGATATCAAGAGGATTTTCCACATCCTAGGACAGCAATAAACAGTAATCACAGAGCAGCTGACCTTCCCTGCCCTATTTAAGGACAAAACCACCCCAGAGTGACTTATGGTTGCAAGGAGAGGCAATGCACAAGCCAAACCATGACGTGGAAGCATACCGTTGAGCAGAGGCTGCCCTCCGTGGACGCTCCTCGACACCACGGCGCTGTAAACATCGTCGGGAAATCCAGTCTTGCACGACAGAACTTCACAGGTTGCTTTTATGGGTGCCTGCAAGACAAGACAAACACTTCTGTAATAGCTGCCACCCTCACACACGGGAGACACATTCCAGCCGGCGCGGGGTCCGCTCTGCCGCTCCCTCGTACAAGCGGTGTCTTTGTTCGGGAAGGACTGCAGGCAGGACAGCGAGGGCGAAGGGTTAATCTTTCTGATAACTGGAATGGAAGGAACAAATCCCACTTGTCTGGTAAGGTCTAAATAATACACAATCTTCATTCTTCTGACAACTGAACATTTCCACTAAAGCAGCCATCGAGGCTGAAAGGGAGCGATAGAGGGAACAAACCCACTCCTTGCTCTGGAAATCAGCGTCTTCATAGCCAGAGGACTTGAGAGGAGCAGGCGATGGGTACAGAGGCTTCGTTTGCTCTACCAGAACAGGCAAACAAGGATACAATCCTACATCTGCAGTCACTTCTATTTGCCTTCAGACGGATCCCACACCAAGCCCAACGTTTCCAGCTCTACCTCCTTCTATTTCCAAGGGACTGAGGTTAAAAGGGGAGCAGCTCATGATTCCATTTGCACAACAAGGGAAGCTCAAAGCCACAGGAACCCTTCTCTCACTCATTAAGAAAGTTTATCCCTAAATCAGGGTCTGAAAGACTTTCATAAATGCCTTTTTAATAAAACACTCTATTGGGACAGAGTTGTTTTGCAGAGTTCTGTGTTCAGAAGACACTCCTGGTGACCAAGCTGGCACCCAGGGCAGTTTGCTGCCTTGCTGAAACACCAAAAGCAAACAGCCCCATTCAATCGTGTGTGGCAGAGGACTCAGCATGTTTTTCAGCCTGTTTTACTCTTGGTTTCATTTTAGTTCTGCACTAAACAGCCAAAGTTCAACTCATCTAGGTGGCTATACACAGCACCACCCCTGTCACGCTGCACAAGGCAGAGAGGGGCCAGCTCCTGCCCCAGCCTGGGCTGAAGTACACCCCAAAAAACTCACAAGAGCCCCCATGCAATCCCAAACACCCCTCCAGGTCAAGTAAAGGGCTGTCCATCTGCAGTACAGGATCTGTGGCAGCACCACCGACCGTGCTGCTGTATCGTACCCACACCTGATTGAGATTTAATATCTTTATTTTCCCTGATGGGCTTCCACCAAGACCTACTCAAGGCCAAGCAAGCACATCTTGGCAAAGATATCCCTACAGGAAAACCAAAATAAAAAGGATGGAGAAAGAAGAGATGATAGGGCACCTCAGGGGAACAGAACATTACACTTGAGGAAGAGCACGAGGCACTCTGCAAGGAAGAGATCTCCCAGTGTAAGCTCTCCACTCATTCAGGACGTGTCTTCTTCTCCAGGCTAAAACCCCCAGCTCCCTCAGCCTCTCCTCATCAGCCTCTCCCTCCAGTCCCTTCCCCAGCCTCGTTGCTCCTCTGCACCCACTCCAGCCCCTCCACCTCTTTCTTCAAGTGAGGGGCCCAGCACTGCCCCCAGTACTCAAGAGGAGGCCTCCCCAGTGCCCAGTACAGGGGGAGAATGACACCTCTAATACTTCTGGCCACACTGGTGCTGATCCAAGCCAGGATGCCATTGGTCTTTCGGGCCACCTGGACACCCTGCTGGCTCCTGTTCAGCCTGTTGTCCCCCAGTGCTGCCAGGCTGCTCTCCAGCCACTCATCCCCCAGTCTGCAGCTGCAGGGGTTCTTGTGGCCAAAGTGTAGGACCCTGCCCTTGGCCCTGTTCAACCTCATCCCGTTGGCCTCTGCCCATTGACCCAGATCTCTCTGCAGCAGCATCCTCCCCCCAGCAGATCAACACTCTCCCCCAACTTGGTGTCATCCAGTTAAGTTAAGCTGTGAAGCACCTTTAATTGTGACTGTAGAACTACTCACATACCTCATCTGCAAGTACCTGTGTACTATAGAGTGTCTAGTGAGGGCTGTAAAGAGAAAGCAGACACAGAGCAAGAGCTGAAGCTGCTAGTGGACTGTTACTGGACCTTGGGTGTGGAGCTGAGCTCCAGCAGACCATTTACACCTCGAGTTTTTATGATAGAAGGCTGGTAAATAACAAGCAGTTGTGATCCAGCTTCCTGAGCTTTAGAGAGCAAGTCACAGCTCTGACAACATCTACCCCATGTGAGACACAACACACCTTCAGCTAGCACACAAATGCAGCTCAAAGCAAAGGAATTTGAGAAGCGATGTTAAAAACCCATCAGCCTTTCACGGCATCCTTGAAACAGAAAGGTGGGCAGCACAGGAGGCAGCAGGAGGCTGCACTGATGGGGCTGGGAATCTTTCAGCCTTTCCAGTAAGCTATATGTACTAAACAGCTCTTATAAACTCAAACAATGGCCACTGAAACAAAGGCTGGGGCCATGAATAGAGCTCTCTTTCTTCTTTCATTTGCAGCCATCAATTTTATCTGGAAACAAAAGACTGTACTCTCTGCTCTCCCAAAACAGCCCTTTGTAAAGATTGTTTGAGCATAAAAACACAAGGGGAGGAAGAATTCCAATTTTCAGCAATTCTTCATCGCCCTATGTTCAGCATTTTGAATTAAGTAGAAGCTGCGGCTTCAGACAGCGCTGGGTCACGTCAAGTTCAGCCTAAGAGTGCTGCAAGACTGACACCCATTCTCACTCTTAGCCAAAAATAAAGGATGCTGAAATAGTTTTATCCCCTTATCTGGAGCAAAAAGGGAACCCGAGTGAAGATTATAGGGCACCTCGCTGTAATTTAGGGGATTCTGTGTGATTAATGCAACTCCCAAGGCTGTTTCAAACCTAAGATGATGACATCGCTTGTACGTTCATCTACAGAAGGGTCCTGCTGAAAAATAACCACGTAGCTTTTAAGATGGAGAGCAATTACCTTAGCTTGCACCCATACAAAACCCACTTCAGAGTCACCAGGCTTGGATCAAGCTCAGCGCTTGAGGAATTCTCCTCTCGAGGTATTGCTAAAGCAAGCTGGGGTTTACTACTGAAAAGCTGCTCTGCTTTCCCTCATCCTTTATGGCTTTTTCAGTCGTTATTAACTGCAAAATTAGTACCCAGCATTACTATCTCCGGATGCTGAAGAGCTAGCACTTAGTCAAATGTGGTGTCAGAGCCTGCGTATAAACTCAGCGCTGCAGGTCTCAGATTAAATGCAAGATGCAAACTGCAACGGCGAAGCAACGTGATATAAATGAGAAGTCCTCTGTCAAACTTCTTCACAGAATCATTGAGGCTGGCAGAGACCTCTGAGCATCTCCAGCCTAGCCAAGCAAATAACAGCACCCCAGCAGCCACCCCAGGGCACTCAGGGCCACAGCCAGGCTGTCCTTCAACACCTCCAGACACTGATGGGGACTCCCCCACTGCCCTGGGCAGTCCAGTCCAGGCTCTGAGCCCCCTTTCCCTGAGGAAGGGCTTCCTAACAGCCAATCTAACCCTCCCCTGGCAGCTTCAGGCCCTGCCCTCCCATCCTGGTGCTGGGTGCCTGGGAGAAGAGCCTGACCCCCACCTGACTGCAACCTCCCTTCAGTTATAGAGACTGATAAGGTTCCCCAGAGCCTCTTCTCCAGGCTCAACCCCCCCAGCTCCCTCAGCCTCTCCTCATCAGCCTTTCCCTCCAGTTCCATCCTCAAGAATCAGCTGGTTTGTTAAGCCTGCAGTTTCCATGCCTGCTCCTCACAGCTCCCTCAGTTTTGTATTGGGTATCTGAGCATCTAGAAGCTGTGGTTTCACTTCAAGGTTTTGTTCCAGCTCAAATAAAAACAAATTTAAAAACAAACCCAAACAAAAACCTGCAGAGGCCAGTAATTCCAAGGACTCAACCTGTGACCCTAGAAAGACACGAGGATGTGTTCTTTAAACACCACCACTGAAAGCCTTTCAACAACACAGACCTCAGGCTTGTGAAAAGACTGCAAGTCTCAACAAGAACAAAGGTGGCCAGGACTGCCTCCCTGGTCTTTAGTTTCTCCTTCTGCTTCCCAGGCTTCCCAACAAGGAATGGAATTCCATAAAAAGCACTG
Source organism: Upupa epops (assembly GCA_013397515.1). Lineage (NCBI taxonomy): Eukaryota > Metazoa > Chordata > Aves > Bucerotiformes > Upupidae > Upupa > Upupa epops. The sequence goes on from VZRI01005896.1 coordinate 30,635, forward strand.
AGTAAAACGTGCAAGCTCAGCACATCATTGTCAAATTATAGAGTCATCAAGGTTGGAAAAGACCTTCAAGATCATCCAGTCCAACCATCCACTCTAAACCCCCAATCACTACTCCAGCTCCTCAAACACCCTGGCTGCCCTGCTGTTGAACCCCTCCAGGGATGGTGCCTCCACCCCCTCCCTGGGCAGCCTCTTCCAAGGCCTCCCCACTCTTTCTGGGAAGAGGTTTCTCCTCAGATCCAGCCTGACCCCATCTCCTCTTGTGCTATCACCAGTCACTAGAGAGAAGAGGCCAATCCCCACCTCACTCCAGCCTCCCTGCAGGCAGTTGTGGAGAGCAGTGAGGTCTCCCCTCAGCCTCCTCTTCTCCAGGCTGAACAGCCCCAGCTCCAAACAATTCTGTATCAGAACAGACATCCTGANAATCCTGAATTTGCAGGACTGGGCTTTTAAACAACTTTGAGACAAGAGTGATCTCTTCCCCTCTGCACACCATGCAGAGCACTGGAGTTCACCAGCAGCTATTACTCTGACATCCCAACGGCTCTGCCTTCCCACCATCTGCATCAGCTTAATACCGCCTGTACCCAAGGAGGGAAGCTGGCTCTGAAAGGCTGCTCGGTGTTGCCTAACCCCACGGACAAACAAGCCCTAGGTAGAACAATGAGAAACAGAGGGCTGTGCATCAGAGGACCCACGGCACGGTACCGCTGGCCATCACACAGCTGCTCACCACCAAGCGCAGCCAACTCGCAGGCCATGGCTGCGCAGAGCTCAAACAGTGCCTGATGTAATCAGACGTACGACAGAGCAGGAACAGGGCACTGCAGCTCTTCCTCCTTAATAACCAGCATTAACTTGCCATTATGACAGTAATGCTCAACCGGAACACAGATCACTCAAACCTTTACAGCTCTTTAAAGGCTGGGTGTTTCTGCCTTAATTTAAAGGCCGGCAGAGCACCCAACGCTCAACGTCAGGAACTCCACAGACTGATCAACCCATCTGCAGTTGTGTGCACATAGATCGTTTGTACAAAGAGGGGCTTAATTAACGAGCTGCTTGCTACCATATGAAAGATGCTTGATGGGGTCCTCTCTGACATTCAGTTCAGATGCTGCTAACTGACATCCAGCAACTCCTAATCTCAGACTTAGGATGAAACGCTGGAATGCAAGTACATCTCAAGTACTGGGTGCAGTTCTGGGCCTCTCATGAGAGGAAAGACAATGAAGATGCTGGAACTGGTCCAGAGCAGAGCTACCAAGCGCCTGAGGGGTTGAGAGAACCA
>VZRI01005898.1:1284-21796 GCA_013397515.1 Upupa epops
TTGGAACTAGATGGTCTTTAAGGACCCTTCCAACCCAAGCCATCCGATGATTCTATATTGTAATCTTTCATTTTAGGGGTGGGGGAGAAGGAGATAATTTCTTTAAAAAATGAAATAATATAGGGTTGGGGAATCAAAAATAATTCAGCAAGAACTGGAAGATGTGGGCACAGACAGGCTCATAAATAAAACAATATCTAACTAACCAGTGTATTTAATATTGTAGTGCAAACTATTGTACCAGTTAAACTTCAGACATTTCCTCTCTTAGTGCATATCTCTAATGTATTCTTTATAGTAAGGAAATAAATAATATTATTTAATTTAAAATTATTTTATGTTTGTATAAAAACAAACTGGTGAATTTACAGAAAAAAACGCACATTTGGAAACATTAACTTCCATATGAACCTTAATTTTATATCTTTGCTTTAGGATTTGCCAAGGCTTGATGTCACTGACCTTGATAAGAAAATTCCCTCAATCTTTCTTTTAATCTAATATATAGGGCAGTACAAAGCAGGCAGAACTCCAGCAGTATGAAGGCAGCATCCATTTCTTTTAAGCAGTGCAATTATCATTGCTACAAATACCTGCACAGCACAATTAGAACAGCAAATTAATGAAGGCTGCTGCAAAATTGTTTCTTTTTAAAGGGGTTTAGCAAGCTTGATTCACTTCTGCCTTAAACTATGGAGATGCTGAAGTTTGAGTTTCCAATGGTATTTAAAATTGAGTGGCCAAAGTTTATTGGAATGACATAAAATTAAATTATTCTGCTGACAAGGAGAGCAAATTGTCTCCTATCCTGAAATCTTCAATGCCAAGTTCCTGTGCCCTCTTTCCCTTAGGGTTCCTTCAGAGCCTGTTGTGGTATCTCCCATTCAGAGAAGTCCTGAGGCCGAGCTGGCACCTCCCAGAAAAAGATATTATAGTAGATGTAAAGTATTTTGATTTTGATAGATTTCTACTTTTTTTCCCAATATTCTGCATTTGGCATAATGGGTACTCACAACTCAAAGAGGTAGAGTGTCTTCCTTTTGTTACAGATGTGTAGCAAAGGGCAATGATTTGAAGAATATTTAGAGATTCTGTTCTTTAACCTTCCAAACCCAAATGAAAGCTAAAAATACTTCTAATTTTTGCAATATTCAGACAAATATAATTTCAAGCCAATCATAAGACTTCATTTTGAATTTCAAAGTTTCTGGTGAAATATATAGATTGTTCCTCTGCAGCAAAATGTCACTTTAAAAATATCATTACCTTTCCAAAGTTTTTGTTCCAAAAGTGTTGAAAGGAGGCATTTTGGAAATGAATTATAGCGAAATAGATCTGATCTCATATGGCTGCTTGAAGGGAAACATACAGAAGGTGTAGGGTTCTGGAGGTGATTCTTTTTCAGTCTTTCAGATTTAATAAATGCAACATTGCTGAGTCTGGCACTGCCAATCTGCAGCTTCAAAAGGAGCTGCATTTTCATCATTACAGATCAGTTAAACCAGGAAAATCTAAACAGTCCATAAGTTACCTCTTCTCCTTCTTCAATGTGATAATCATTCCTTTCATTTGGCCCTCCGACAAACATCACATTTAATTGATAGCGATGCCTAGAAAAGAAAATTACATTTTAAAGCTACTTCCACTCATGATGGTAAGCTTTGGGGTTTAAAGGTTTTTTTTAATTCTTTGAGGACAGTGAGTCAATGAAGTAATGCTGAGAGACCAGCAGCATCCAGAACATAACCCTGGACATATCTCAAGGCTCTGCCACTTTCCTGCCAGGTGACCTGAGGCTAGTTACCTTCCTCCTGGTGTTCCACTGTCTCCAGCTATGAAAAGGGGACAATCACAGTTACCACCTGTGGAAAGAGCTTTGAACTGTAATGATGAGGAATGCTAAGAGAAGGAAGGATAGGAGAATGTCTTTTCAACCTGAGTTGATTACATTGGGATTCTCTACAGGGAAAATTTCACACTGTCAATAAAGTTAAAAAAATTTTATTCCCCACTGGTAGAATTGTCCAGAGCCTCAATGGTTGGAATTATCAGTTAATTTCTCTGCTATTTATGCTGGTTTTGCTAAAGGGGAACAATTTTACAATGGTTACGCTGGTTGCGGCTAATTCAGAAAAAGACATTCAGCCCCTTTATCTTAACTCTGCCCCTTTTAAGAACCTCAAGGAGTACTTGGATCCATCCACCCCAATGGTCCATCCACTTCTGCTAACAAAGAGGTAAGGTAGCAGGTCTCCCCTTGTTAAAAACCTGCGCATCCAGCCTCTTAGCTGTGATTCAAAATTTGTTCTTTTTGACATGTTAGCTGAGGTGTGCTGACCTCTGCTTGCCAGTGAGCACATTCTGGGCAATACTTGAGCTAACAGGAGTTAACAGCAGAGTCAGTCTCTCCTCCAACCTGTGCCTCTGGGTCAGCACAAGCAGCACAATCATTTGCAAGAAGCAATTCTGCACTGCTACCTCTATCATGCTTACTTTGAAGAGTATTTAAATGATAATGAACACCACAGTAGGGATCATAAAGGAGAAATACTAAGAACAGAGACAAATTAGTTGGTTAAGTAAAAGTCTAAAGAAGTAAATTAATTCTAATTCTTAAATTGACTGTTTTCCCCATAGGAAGCTGTATATGTTACAGCACTTGGCTGTGTGCCCCATCCTTAAATAAGAGACTGAAATCAGAACTCTTTGTACCATGTAGCTTTAATATTAGTTTTCAAGAATGCCCTGTAATAATTCTGCATTAATGAACACGTCTGCTAAAGAAAGGCAGGAAGATTAAAACAGTAGCAACACAGCTAATAATTAATGAAATCAGTTCAAATCGACCCCGGAGAATAAAAAAAGAGAAAGGCAGTCTATGGGTATCTTGGAGACTGCTGTTCTGCTGTTAGTTCAATTACTAAAATTGAAAATATTGCTCTAAAAATCGTTGTTGTTTGTGTTTGGCAAATCCACAACTAATGCTGCTACCCTGGGGAGTTATCTGAGTTTTACATAATAAACAGGTGACTATGGGTTAATCACTCCTATCATTAACAATGATATAATGACACCAAAATAAATCCAGCTCTGAAATGCAAGTAAGAACTCTGTGAGGTTTGTTTGTCCATATTGATGAATAAAGTACTGATTACATGGTTGCATTAGGAAAACCCACAAGGATGAACAGCAGCTTCCCTTAAGGGAACCAAAATGCAGTTGGAGTCTCATAAAGGCTTCAGGGGTGTGACAACTACTTGATTGCACAATTTTAGAATGAGGTGCTAATCAATGGCTATTGAGTTTTACATGCTCTTATATTTCTTATAAAGGAAGTAGTATCAGCAGGCAACCTTTTTAGAAGTCTCAAGGCCATGAAGAATCAGGTAGTCCATGACCATAGTTTGGTCTCCTTATGGTAAGTGTCATATTTAGAACTCAAAGAGGAGCTGTAAAAATCATTGATGTCAAGGGCTTCTGATTTTGCACTAATTGCCCATTGTTGAGGTTAAATAGCATTTACATTTTTAAGACAGTGTCATTTAAACACATCCGATTAAAGTGCAGCTCTTAGATTCTGTCTGTTTCTTGACTCTGGTAACCCTAAACAGGTAGAGATTCAGGAATTGAAGTTGTGTTTGGAAATAGGTATTAAAAGCCTTACATCTTCTCAAGCCTATGTAACACAAATGAATAAAAGCCTGAAAACAGTGAGATACTTGGATAACCAAAGTCCTACTGATCTTAATTGTAAATGTTAACGCAGGATCGTAAGTTGCTTAAATGTTCTGAAGTTGCTCACTTTGAGCAAAGAAGGCAGTGAGAAGAGTGCCTTGCACACGTCTACTCAGCACATTAAAGGATCAAGTTGGAAAGAATTTTAGAAATACGTTAGTAACCTCTTGGAAAAATCACCTATAAAACTTTGTTTGAAAATCATGACCTTATTTAGGTAGTACCAAGAGCTAACTGGTGCTGACAGACTCTGAATGCTACAGTAGATGATTTTTCTTCTACTACATAGACTGAAGCTACTTTAAAAATACAGATTTGTTTTTCATCTATGCAGTTTTTATCACACACAAAAAAATTGTTTCCCAGTGGCTTCTTGCCATGTTGATGGGGAAGCACCTCATATTCCAGTTACTTCAGGATGTGGCAGAACTGCAGGGAGGTGCCAGTGAACAGCACAGTATTAACAAAAATCTTCATCTTTCTGGGGAAAGAAAACCATGAACATGCCATGTATGTAAGATCTTAATGTTTTTACAATGTTTAGAGTCTAAAGAACCATTTAGAAATGTATATGCTTTATGAAATGTTTTAAAAATTCACTTTGAAAGGAAGAGAAATTAAAAGCCCCACATATTGAGACATTTTTCTCATTCTCTCCCAAAGTGAGACTATTTTTAGTGCTTCAAGTTTCCTGATTTCTTGGTTAAATGTACAACTGCAGTTTCACTCCAGATTCCTCAGTAAGTCCTTAAACTTTGTCTCACAACTCTTGCAACTACCAATGGAGGTTTGTATTGCAGCTCCAGTACTGCCCATTCAGCTTTTGATTAGTGGTAGCACTTCAGGGCAGGACAAGGGTCATAACCTTTGATCATTCTTAATCATTACAATTGCATAGCAAGATTATGTTTTGATTTAAAGGCAAAATGTATTTTTCCCATAAAATCTTGGTTTGTGTCACTCTTCAAAGACAACCTTTCCTTCTCAAAAAAAGCTTTTTACATATTGAGTTATAGACACAAATTGTTCTCAACTTCATTGACAACCTGCTGCTCAGGTGCCCCTGACAGTCATTTCAACTTACCTTTCAGTGAAATGTCCAACCTGGTTTTGGTTGTTCTTCAGAAATGTTGGAATGACTCTGGGCAGCTCTAGCAGCTGTCTCAGGTTGTAGTGCTAATTTCTTAACTAAATTTTATGTTTTCTGAGTATGATGCTATCTCCTCTGATTTCTAGGAGTTTATTGTCACAGTTTCTTTATTGTCACACAAATTCTCTTAACTCAGTCAAGTTGAGGCAACTATCTTCAAGTTCATCTCTGCAGTTTGTGTTATTTCAAAAGAGATTTCAGTCATTTTCTGTTTTTCAGAACAGCACTTGGATTGCAGTTCCTTGCTAATCTTTACAGCATATGCCTCCTCATATCGTTACGAATATTTATATGGGTAAAAAAATATATTTCCATTTACTTACATAAGTTTATTGCACACAGGTGGCAAAAAAGCAGCTTTGTTTTCTTCTATCCATTTTTGGACATTTACGAGAAGTTCCATGGTCCACAGCTCTGAAACTTTTGACAGAGATACTGGAGTTTGCAGTTTCCTATTTCTGTGAGCAAACTACATGTGATTATTCCATCCCCAGAGCTCAGGGGATTGGTTGATAGAAGAGGTGTCTTTAGGCTGAATTGTCAAAGGACACAGGTCCATCAGGCAAAGGTTACTCTGTGGAGTACTAGTGCTCCAGCAGCTTAGCTAATAATTGATCCATGCTTTTAAAAGATGTATTTGCACTGAACATTGCTTCTACCCACATGAGGTTTCTTCATTCTCTTGAGTGAATCAACTGTAGTATGATACCTCACTATTAAAATTGCCTTGTTACATAGGGTTAGGAAAATGGGTGAGACTTGGGCATCCACACCCTCTAATACAGAAACTGGTTTCAAAGCCAAATGCAACTTGAAGCCAACTGCTTAAAGTTTATACATAATACATAAAATATATAAAATATAATATACATGCATAACTATAAAGAGGTATTTCAGGCTTGGACCCCATTTCCTTTTCACTATCTCCCCTCAACCTTATTAGACTGAATATTTTGAGAGATGATGGTGTTTGAAAATACTAGGATCTTCTTCTGACAAATAACAAACCCAAAGATTTGTCTTGAATTTGTAAAACCAACTGCAGCTGCCCATAAATGCTCATTTTAATTCAATCCACTCTGCCAATGTTGTAGCAGGGCTCATTGTACATCTGAACCTTGCTCTGTGAGGCCCACTGGGAAAGTGCAGCATCCTGTCATCAAATTACCAGGCAAACATGAAACTGAGAACTACCAGGCATTCCAGACTTGTCTTTATTTTTCGTAAGGAAACGGATACACATTTATTTTCAGATTTGAAACGCATGAAATGAGTGGTAAGCAAAAAAAAAACCTCAAAGGCATGGCAGAATTTTAACACTATTGAGTTGGTCTTGGTATGGCTGTCTGCTGATTGTATCTATACTGTGCTTAGTGGTTGAATGCATACGGGTTTAGAGTTATGACATAGGGTGTAATGTTATAATATCAGGTCTAAGGTTATAAAATAATTCAATTTAAGTGAATGGTACATCCTCTATGCATTGTATAGCTACTGAGCTGAGAAAGCAGGAAATTAGGATTTTTAGACCATGATAACTCTCTAGTGATGTGAGCCTGAACTAATGCCACATTCTTATTCCAGCAACAGTGGCTGTTTTACCATCATCTTTATCAATCACTTCTCTGTAGTTTAACAACATAAATTATTAAAACAATAATCCAAGTGTTTTGGGATAAAAATATCCATATGTGGATTACAGCTCTGTTCCATTAATACAATCACAATGGGACTGGCAATACTTTCCCCTGAAACAAGCTTAAAGTATTATTATTTCACTCAATTATATTAAAAAATACCCCACGTTATTTATTTAGTGAAGAAATGTCTAACATCAGATTGGCTGCAGTGAGATGCCAGTGCAGAGCAAAGCCATTGGATGTGCAGAAGGAATGTTTAGTGCTTTTTGTGTAGCAGGCAGCAGTGGGGGAAAGAATTCTTCTATTTAAAATGCATTTTTACTTATTGGATTGTGACCCAGCCTGGCAGGAGTAACAGAACTGAATACAGCTTTGATGACAGCAGTTTTGTATAGCTCTACTCTACCTCACTGTTAGTAACAGGTATTGCAGTGTGGGACTCCCTGTCTGCTGGGCACAACCACTAAAAGGTTGTACAAATACACAATAGGGAAAACCCACAGCCTTTGCTCACACTATTTAATGTGCCATTTTTAACATGTAAGGTTATTGTCTGCAGCCTCTGCTCTGCTCCGGGCTCTCCACCTTTTCCCACTAGGCAGAAGACAAGGTGCTATTACCTGTAAAGAAAACCATATGTTGCAGGCTGATAAATCCCTTTTGTGGCTACAGTTAAGGCATGAAAACCCACCAGCTAAACTAACTCTGGGAGGAAAAAAACGAAGTTCACTTATTCACTATTAGTATGAAGGTGAGGTATTATCACAGGGTAGCGTTTTCTGCAACCTTCTGAATTCAACAGGTTTTGAAAGATACAGTTAATGGCCTCTCCAAGTACATAATAGTTGTAAGGCAACGTCTCTTTTCCTTTTTTTGAAGAGGCCTAAGAAATGGTCTGATGGCTTTGGAAACCCTATTTCTGTGAAGTGTATTGGCCAGAAAAAGCAAAGAACCAGCACTGCAGTCTCTGTGAGACTTATGTATGACCTGACTGGTCATACTGGATTTTAATTCTGAGTTTACTTCACATCCATCAAAGCCCGTTCCAGCAGCTGGGGTTTCTGCTTTTCGCTTTTGGCTCATATCCCTCTCCTTACGCGAAGATAAAGAACCCAATTTATCAGCTTTTGCTGCTGGAAAATTGCAAAATGGCTGAAGCCCAAAACTCCTACACCACAACAGCCCATCCTTTGCATTGAGGCAGCAGGACAGAAGTGGCAGTGGAAAAAACCCTGTGTTTAAGACAGCACCTACTCTATTTTTCTACTTCAACCATCAAATTTATGAAAGACTTGAATTTACTGGCAGAATATATTAATGAAAAACACATGCAAAATATGGAAAAGTATTCAGGTTTATTAGACAGGTAGTTTATCTGTAATTATTTTGTCACTGCATTTACTTAAAACTTTTGCATAAATCTTTTTAGTATCATTTCAACTTCGCCTTTCTGTCTCTCAACAATACAAAGCCTGACTCACTGACATTGATGTTACACTGAAGAGATAATCTGCAGATTCTGTGGCCAAATTTTGCTGATACTATTCATAAACATGCTTTCAAGGGCCTCAGTCTCTGTGGGAACAAATAAAAAAAGCAAGTCAATGACAATGCAAGATAGAAGAATTAAAAGATCCCATGATTTGTCTAAAAAGTACTGGTTTTGATAAAATCATGTTTACACCAATGGTATCAACACTGTATTTTCTAGTGTGAGGCATTGCTAAGGGAAATGAAAGCAGCTGCAATTTTCCGATATGCTGACAAGTGACGATGAAAAATTTCTGCTGGATAAGTTTGTAGTATAATTTAACATTAAACATGTACCTAAGGCTGCTCGTGTTTTCTTCCAGTTCTCATTTCAAATCATCACACATGTGGTGCAGTTTGTACATACTACTAACAGGGGCCTTGTAGAGGTAACAAAATGACAAGGTATTACAGAACCTCATTCCACCCTTGAAGTTTAGAACATAGAAAACACCAAACATTTAGGTATTGAAACAAGCAGTTTAATCCCTGTAATACGTGAACTGTATTTTAGATGCTGTGTTGCAAGTATACTGCAGCAAAATAAGGTGAGGTCAATGAATTGTCCATATTGCAATAAACGTCAGTATTTGAGGTTATTTCTACACATTACTAAAAAATAATGTTACAGGAATCATTTTAACCTTTACTGCTTGTTTTGAACGGGACAGGACCCTCCCTCGTGTTGCACGCAACAGCAGCGGGGTAGCCAGTGAGCTGCACAGCTCTGTAAAGATACTAACGAGCTCATCACTGTATTTACTGTCAGTAGCAGATGTTTCAGGCCTGAACCCGAGCACAGCACCCGGCTGTTATTTCCCCACCAATATAAGTAGAGCGAGGATGAAACTCGCTGATCCGGCGGCTTAAAGGCTTTTAACCGCAGGCAATGAGGGACTTCAGGTCGGACTGGGTCCTGGCTGCCCCGTCTCCGACTCTCGGGGGCTGCGAGGGGAGCTCGGTCGCAGGGCTGAGGCGGAAGGAAGCGGGAGCCTGCGCAGGAGGCAGAAGCGGCTCCAGTCCCGACTCACCACGTGAGGGAGAGGCAGCTGGACGCTGTCGTCTAGGCCGCTCGCGGCGTCCCTCAAATTCCGTTCCTCCCGCTCCGCGTTACTGGTGGCAGACGGTAACGCTGGGAACCGATAGGCCCGGGCTACTGCCCCGCAGTGCGGTTCAGTTACCCTTACCCCAGCGCGTCAGGATGGGCCCTTGATAAAGCGTTCGGGAGCGGATGGTGTCAGGGCTCCAGTGGCGCAATCGGTTAGCGCGCGGTACTTATACAGCAGTACAAAGCCGAGCAATGCCGAGGTTGTGAGTTCGAGCCTCACCTGGAGCACAGTTGTTTTTTTGGGCGCTGAAACAGGAATTTTTTGAGGCTTGAGGAAGAAAGAAAGGGGGAAAAAAAAAAGCAACCTCCCAGAAAAATTATACAGCGCGGCGGCAACGTGTGCTCCCGGGCGGCGGGGTCTGCAGGGCGCTGCTGGCTTTGTCCCTGTCGCTGTGGGGCAGCAGCTGCCCGTGTAAACCTGTTGGAAATGAACGTTTTCCTAATGTCCAGCCTGGATCTGCCCCCTACCCTATCGTTCCCTGCCCTTGTGAATGGCTTTTCCCCAGCCTTCTGACAGGCACTTTTTCAGGTATTGAAAGGTCACTATGAGGTCCCCCGGGAGCCTTCTTCAGCCTGAGCAATCCCAATTCTTTCAGCCTGTCCTCACAAGGGAGGTGTGTTCCAGCTCACTGAGTTTTTGTGGCTTCCTCTGGACACACTCCAACAGGTCCTTGCCCTTCTTGTGTTGGGGGCTACCCAAATGGACACAGGGCTCCAGATGAAGCTTATATATTGAAGGGTAAATAAACTTCAGCCTTTGCTTACAGTAAGTTCCATGTGTTCTCCATTGTGCAGGAGTGCCGTGGCCCAGTGCTGAGTGGCACAGACGGTGCAAAGGAATATCTGATGTGCTGAGGGAGTGGTTGTGCATTTTATGCCCAAAATGAGGTGCTTGAAGCAGATACTGTTGTTTAACTGTTTTGAGGGTTTTTTTCTGATTTTTTTTCTCTGTGGTGCCAGCTGGGATGAGCAATGATAGCTGCTGAGTGCTGGGGCCATGTGCTCAACATCTCCATCCTCTTGGTCCTACCTTGGTGTTTACTCTTACTCCAAAATTCTAAAAATAAGTAACAAAAAAAAAGACTCAAATCTCCATGTGAGGTGATGACACTCGTTTGGGTTTTTTGCAGCCTGACCCTCAGGTTCCACCCTTCCCTCCTGATTGACTCCAATGCCAATCACCTGAAGGAAAGCGTTCTGAGATGGGATTTTCACACTGAAAATCATGCTGCACCCAATCTTCACTGCTCCAAGGGACAATTGGTAGAGATTTGCTAGAAAACCCCCTACAGTGAAAGAAGTTTACTTATGTATTGTGCATTTACAAATTAATGTGAAGCACGAGGGCTTCCTAGTGGAGGAAACCCCCATAAAGGACTCCTGAAATAACTCCTGTGTAGAAGTTGTAGCTCATTATGGCTAAAGCCACCTGGGCAGGGGCAGTGTGGAGGGGAGGATCCTCCTCTCTCCACCCCCATGGAATTGTTGGCAGGTGGGGGCTATTTCTGCCTCCACTGCCATGGAGATTGTCTATTGGGGCTGCTGAAGCAGAAGTCTGAACACCGGGAGAAGAGGAAGAACAGAGATTCTATGTTGGGGTTGAGTGTTGGTGAGTCTTACTCTTTCTTTAGGGGCTGCCTGGGAGGAGGAGCTGGTGAAGGTGAGCCTGGGTGGTCTTGGCAGAGAAGCTGTGCTTGGAGATGAGGAAAAGCCTTAGTCCTCAGCAGTTTCTGCTGGGTGCTCTAGCAACTTTGTGTAGAATTGAGCTGGGGCTGCTATGTGGCCTCACCAGCTCTGATGGGGTGAAATGTGGAGCATCGCTAGCCCTTCCTTGCTTTTACAGCTTTTTCTTGAAAATCACGCATCTGGCAGGATATGCATAAATTTAAGTCTCTGCTTTTGCTTGTACTGAGGTGCTGCTTTGTTGGGCCTCTTTGGACAGACTATAGGTGCTCCTGGAAGTGCCCTCAGGAGGAGAAACCTCATGGGCAATCTTCCATGCTTTTTAGTTTATCCAGGGTCCCTCCCTCTTGCAGCCTATGCTATCACCTTGATTTCTGTATTACTTTCCCTGGTGTAGGTGGCATGGCTGCAGGTCTGTATCATCCAAACTCCTCTGAAATTCCTCCAGACTTTTTTTGAAGGTATATCTTCATAAAACGGGTGTTTCTCTTCAATTTCATATTCAGTATGGGCTGTGTGAGCTTTGTAGGTTTACTCTGTCTGCTTTCAAGGCTTCCTTCTAGACACAGGGGAACTTCATGTGTGTGTTGCTGAAAGGAGAATTTAGGGAGGTCTAGCTATTGTCCTGTCTTTGAGACATAATAGTAATTAATCAAAGGAAGGGAACAGGCTTTGTGGTTGACCCTGTATGGTCTTGCTTAAGCATAGAGCCCTGCTTGAATGGGATAGGCAGGATTTAGAGAAAGGAAAACTAAGGTGCCTCTGGGATGCACTTCCCGATGCTTACTACTGAAAGTGGCAACTTATGTTTCTGACATGTTAGTAGAGTTGGAGTGGTTCAGTGTGGAGAAAAGAAGGCTCCTGGCAGACCTTAGTCTGGCCTTTCAGTGTTTAAAGGGGCTAATAAGAAAGATGGAACATAGATTTTTAGCAGGAGCTGAAGTGGCAGGACAAGGGGTAATGGTTTTGACCTAAAACAGAGAGTTTTGGGTTGGATATGAGGAAGTAAATTTGTACAGTGGGGGTGGTGAAACACTAGCCCGGATTGCCCACAAAGATGGTAGAAGCTTCATCCCTTGAGATGTTCCAGGTCAGGTCAGATGGGGTCTCTGAGCAACCTGCTGTTGCTGTTGGAGTTGTTCCTGCTCATTGCAGAAGAGTTGGTCATTTGAAGGTCTCTTCTAACCAAAGCATAGGTGTCTGTATAGGTGTTTTGAGGTTCTCAAGTGTTTGTTCAAGTCTCTCTGAATGTATCAGTCAGAAGCTTTTCTTAGTGTTTGGGCTTACATGTCCTGATAAACGCTTGTAAAAGCCTTTGCCGAAGTCTTGACCGAACCTGGAAACAGAAGTAATAAATATTTTGTAGTCTTAACTTTGCAAACAGTAAACAAAAAGCAAATGTCTGCTCTTCCTGCTTTTCCCATTAGATGGCACTGTGGTCCCACAAAGTAAAGTTGAAATCCGAATGCAGAGCATTCCCAGACATGCTAAAAATAGAAATCGCTTGCCAAATGCTTCCTTTTGCAGCGCAGGGAACAATAGGCAAAAAGAATAATTCACGGGGATCGCTTAGACAACAAAGTCCACTAGAGAGCTAGATAAGTTTAGGTTTTGTTTTGGGTTCTCCATCTCCTTGCATGCAACTTCTTGAGGACCTTGTGATATCAAAATCTATTGATTAGTGGCTTAGACTTTCTTTAAACAGATTTTTGTTAAGAATAGTTGGTGTTAGAGACTTTTGTGCGGTTTTGCCCTGAAGTCCAGGGTGCTGCTTCCTTCTGAAGGTGCCCATGGTATGGAGCTGTTAGGATTCAAAGCATCACTTGGAAGGAGATGAATGAAATATAGGTGCTTGCAGATGGAAGAGAAATGATTCTCTTAAACCAAATAGGAATCAACTGCTTTTGTGAGTGTCCTCAGTTTCAATGAAGATTCTAGGTCGGTTCTGGGTTGATGCCTGCAATTCTAGCACAGTTGCCAGCTCTTGCCAAGAATTCAACAGGCAGTGAAGCAACTTTTCTAAAAAGAAAGAATTTATTGAACCTATCACCAAGGAAAAAAACCCCAAATAAGTAAAAAAAAATAAAAAAGAACAAAACAAACTATATCACAATGCCATTACACAGACCCTGAGAGAAATGAGAGACAGCTAACACATCGGTTTTTGACTTCACATTAGAGCTCTGGCAAAAGATACAGTCTAATCAGAGGGGGAAATTCAGTGATCTCCTCCATCCACAGAACTCAGTAGGGCTCCTGAGTTCCTCTTACATTGTGATGCTTGTGGAAAAGTTCCTTTTTCGGTCCTCTTGCAGATGCCAGCTTCCCCTGGACATCTCAAGCTTGCTTCTAACTCCTCTCCTCTTGGGAGTTGTTTGCAGTATCACCACTGCCAACAGATTTTATCAAAGACTCTTGAGGGCAGCAGCATCTCAGATGCAGGAACAGACAGAATCCCAGTCTCTTTTTGTTTGCCAATGGTTTAGGAAATCAGTATCATAGGATCCCACAGTCTCTCACCCATGCTTGTGTTCCACCTTCTTGGGGAAGGGGAAGCCATGGTTGGCCCCCATGGGGGAACAGCAGCAGCTGACTTTACAGCTAGGCCCTGACCCCTACCAAGGGGGCTGTGATTTCACTATGCCTGGCAGGGGCTGGTGGCAGTGCCACAGTGGCCAGGCCTTCCCCCCAGTCCAGTGCCGAAGGGGGTGGGAGGGAGCTGCTTTCCTGCTGAGGAAAGCTCTCAATCTGTCAAGTGGCAGGAGAACAGAATAAATCAGGAAGTCCACTCCGTTTTATAGACTGTCTGCCAATCACCTGGGGTCAAGACACTGACCCTGGGCTCTGATGGTAGAGCTATTTCTAGCTTCAAAATAAAATCCTCTTTCAGCGTAGAAGCACAAAAATCAAACACCTGAAAACTTAGACAATTTTCAAACTACAACAATGAGGGAGGCGATGAGGGTAAAGAGAACAAAAAATGGAGAAGCCGTGGTCACGTGAAAGGTTCTTGGTGAAAGTCTGAAAGATGAATGTTGTTGGCTGGATACACTTACCTTTTTGGAGAAGTGAGAAGATCGTGTGATATTGGTAGAAAGACAAACTCAGAAAGGGAACAAATTCATGCTTTGCTCTTTGAAACCGTGGGAAGGGATGTTACAAGGAAGGAACAAGAATGGAAGAGAAATGGTAGTGGGACAAAGAAAGAAAAGATGGAGGGAACAGATAGAAGAACATAGGTAAAGAAGCTTTTTAAACCACCATAAATGGGTTTGCCTGGCTGTAACTATGTGAAGGTGCAGCCTAGAGCAGTGGAAAAACAAATGAGTAAGTGTTGGGCGGTCAAGGCAACCTAAGGTGGAGTGGCTGTAGAGAGCAAACTGGCCCTATATGTTTTGCTGGAGCGATCTTTTTTTTTTTTTTTTTTCTGGGTTTTGAGTGGTTGTTTTAGTGTGGCAATATAAGAGACCCCTTGATTTCTCTAGGGATGGAGGCTGGTATTGGGAGGGCTGGAGAGCTCAGCTTTCTGGTTTGGGAAAGGAAGGAAATGACCAATCAGTGCTGGATTTTGTTCCCATTTAATTTTCTTGCTTCTGCTGAGTTTGCTGTGTTAGACTGTGCTTTTAAGGTGGAAAAAACTCCTCAGTTTCATCAAAAACTTTTGGTGCAGTCTAAATATTTGAAACCTTGGAAAAGTTTCCAAAATGCAGCAAAACATACTTAACCAGACATAGAGAAAGAACAAGCTGGGAAAGTAGCTGCAATGACAGGGGATAATCAAAAGATCTGTAATTAAAATTTTTAAGGGGGGAGATTCTCCCTTGAAGGAAGCAGTTGAGCCTGAACTGCCTGTCCTGAGAGACCCTTACACATTTGACAGCTGATTTAAGGTAATAAAGGGAGGTGGTTAGCAGACCAAGAGGGGTTCTTCTCCCCTTCTACTCTGCACCAGTGAGCCCTCATCTGGAGAATTGTGACCAGTTCTGGCCCCCCCAGTTCAAGAAGGACACAGAGCTACTGCAGAGTGTCCAGCGCAGAGCAACAAAGATGATGAAGGAAGTTAGAGCACCTCCCTATGGGGAATGGCTGAGGGAGCTGGGTCTCTTTAGTTTAGAGAAGAGGAGGCTGAGGGGTGACCTCATGAATGTCTACAAATATGTGAAGGGTGGGTGTCAGGAGGATGGAGCCAGGCTCTTCTCAAGGTCATCTGGTGATAGGACAAGGGGCAGTGGGAGCAAGCTGGAACATAGGAGGTTCCGTATAAATATCAGAAGGAACTTCTTCCCAGTGAGGGTAATGGAGAATTGGAACAGGCTGTCCTGGGGGTTGTGGAGTCTCCTTCTTGGGAGACGTTCAAGATCTACCTGGATGTGTTCCCATCCAACTTGGGCTAGGTGATCCTGCTGAGGCAGGGGGATTGGACTAGATGATCTCCTGAGGTCCCTCCCAATCTGTAATGGTTCTATGCTAAGAAGTACTCCTGGAGATTTTACAATATATATAAGGATCATAAAGAAGGATAAAACAATTTGTAAACATTTTTTTACTGAAAAGACTATACAATTTTGAAGGGGCAGTTGTGCTGCAGATTGTGTGACTGCATGGTGTGACTTGAATGATTTTCTGGTTTTGTGAAATTAGCTGTAAACATGAACATCTAAAACTATTTGCAAGGTCTCTGAGTCAGCTGACTGCACTGTTTGCTGCTAGTTTTCTATGTATCCTACCCTATGGATTACACATGATAAGGCAGATTTGTTAATAGGCAATTAGGGTACCTGTCTTTTAGGTTCCTAATACCATAGTCAGTTGCCATCAGGACCAGGACAAGAGATGTACTGGGCATTGGTGAGGCCACACTTTGAATCTTGGGTTCAGTTTTGGGCATCCCGCTCTCAAGAGAATATTGAAGTACTGTAGTGGATCCAGAGAAGGGCAACAAAACTGGGAAAGGGCTGGCACACAAGAGGAACAGCTGAGGGAACTATGGGGATTTAGCCTAGAGAAGAGGGAACTCTTAACATCTTCCTGAAAGGAGATTGGAGTGAGGTAGGGGTTTGTCTCTTTTCCCAAGGAACGAGGTATTAGACAAGAGGAAATGGCCTCAAGTTGTGGTGGGAGATGTTTAGGTTGGACATGAAGAAAAATGTCTTCACTGAAAAGGTTGCCAGGCCCTAGAACAGGGTGTCCAGGGAGATGGTTGGATCACCATCCCTTGAGGTATTTAAAACGCATAGATGTAAGTGCTTAGTGACATGGTTTAATAGTAGACTTGGTAGTGTTGGGCTCATGGTACGATCAGATGACCTTAAAGGTTTTTTCCAACCAAAATAAACCTATGTTTCTGTGACAGGATTCCTATAACACTTGGACAAATTTTCAGAGCTGCTTAGAGATGCCTTGTTGTTTGTCTGCCAGCTTCTAAGCATCTGGATGTTGTAAAGAATATCTAACAAACAGCACCCTTATTGCAGGTATTTGAAGTGTTCTTCCAGGAGTAACCTTTGTCATCTAAATACCTCTGAAAGTAAAAGCCAGTCTATCAAAGAATCAAGACTGAGGTGTCTGGTTTGAAATGCAGTATTAATGTATATGACAAAATAAGGGTGCATTTTCACTGTTGTCAGTGACTTTTATCCTCAGGTGAAACATGAAGCAAAGTTGGCCCAAAGTAATAGGAAACATGTCTGGCTGTGAGGAAAGCAGGAAATTCATGGGGCTTTATAAAGTATAACCCACTGCAATATTCAGTATGTGCGATTTTTGGCATAAATCAGCAGTAAATACTAGTTGAGAACAGAAGCATAAATTGTAGAGTAAATAATTCAGACCAAGGAGAGGCCTCCTGCTTCTGTGTGCATAGTAAAGTAAATGAGAGTAGAACCACACCACAGTTACTGGGGAGAAGAGCATCAGTTTGGAACATTCATTGCTAAAACCATGGAAATGGTTTTCCTGGATGACACCTGACTCAGAAAGGCACAATCATTGTCTGGGTATTATTATCCTATACAACTACTTAGAAGGAAGGTGCAGAGAGATGGGGGTTGTTCTCTTCTCCCAAGTCACTAGTTAAAAGGACAAGTAGAAACAGTCTTAAGTAGTGCTAGGGGAGGTTTAGATGGAACATGTAGAAAAATTTCTTCGCTGATGATTGGTCAGGGACTGGAGCAGACTGCTCAGGGAAGTAGTGGAGTTGCAATCCCTGGAGGTGTTCAAAAAACATGTAGATCTGCCTCTTGGAAAGTGGTTTAGTGGACATGATGGTGTTGGGTTGACCGTCAGACTGGATGGTCTTGGAGTTCTTTTCCAAGCTGAATGATTTTATAAGACTGCTGCTCTTGGCAGGCAGCATCTTTTGGGAGCTTTCTGTTCTGTGGCTACTGTCTGGAAGGATATAATCAGCCTAATGCTATGTTGCTAGGTGATTGTAGTGGGTTAGAGCAAGGGTCTAGACTGGTTTGGGTTGGTGCCTGCAATTCAAGCACAGTAACTAACCCTCAATGAGAGTTCAACAAGCAATGAAGCAACTTCACTAAAAAGAAAATAATTTATTGAACTCATTACCAATAAGCAAAGGAAAGATGCCTGAATAAGTCAGTCAAAAAGGTAAAACAGAAACTGTATCCCAATGCCTTTACACACACTCAGAGAAATGGGAGACAGCTAACACAGTGGGTTTTGGCTTTAAATGAGAGCCCTGGAAAAAAAAGAGAGTGTACACAAACCTGGAACATAACCAAAAGCTGACACACACACAATTGCACCCCACTTTCAGAAGGCTAGTTGTCTTCTGTGTTCTCACCTTTTGGTAGCAGATAGACTGAGAGCCTTTGCTGGCTGCCCCAGCCCTGGGAGGGGGTGGAGTGCAGCAGGAGGAAGTTCTTCACCCAGCTGAGCTCTCTGTCTTACAAGACATACTGTAGAAGAAGAAATGAAAACTGGAAGTACATTCCCTTTTATAGACTCTGTCCACCAATCACCTGTAGGGTGAAAGCACTGACCTAGGTGTCTGCTGGGAAAGCTATATCTAGCTTCAAAATAAAACGCTCTTTTGGCATAAAAGCACCAAAATTAACATTTGAAAATTTGATAATGTTCAAACTGCAACAGTGAACTAATAAAATCCATGACCTGATTTTTCAAACTCTTTTCCCCCCTTTTTTTAACAGTCATTGGGTAGGTGCATCATGCACTTTATACTAGATTGTTGTTCTTGTCTTTCACTTTGCATTGTATTTAAATACTATATAGATAGTACTTAAGGCAGTGCTTTTCTCCTGCTTTACACGTAGTCACCTCCGCAGTGTCATTATGTGCCATTTGAAATGATGAGTTTTACCTTCTAGCAAAAACCAAAGCCCAGATATTCTAAGCAGATGTGTTTGGCCGAATTATCTAGCTTCTGTTTGCTTCGTTTGGAATGAGGAGATCCGTCAGAAATCAGCAGATCCTTTCCACAATGGTGGTGCAAATTCAAGCAAATAGCAGAATGAACATTTAGCACTGTAAATTCTCCAGCTTGGGCATCTTTTAGTTGGTCTTGGAGCTGAGATTGCCTGGGCAATGGTATACTAGTGTGTGACCTCAGAAGAGGCTGGAGCTGAACAGGATGACTATGCCTTGATCAGGTGTGACCCACGGTGAGCTGTTGCTTCCAGATTGAGTCCTTGTGCAACATCATAATTGGAAAACTACAACTCCTTGATGTCTCCAGTGAATGCTGGTTTGACATACAAATTGGACTGTGTTTACTGGTTTTTTTTGTGTGGAATTTTTCAACTTAGTAAGTTGCTTTTTTCCCCTAGACGCTAATCCATGGAGTAATGGGGTGAAAATTCCTGCAGCTTACTCCATTAAATGACTGCTGGACAATACAAGAAAGTGAAGTTCAAGGCCCAGTTTAGCACAGTAACATAGACCAGAAGTTTCCCGTAACAATTACGGTTTGGATACAGTTGAAATAAATTCTATTGTACTTGCATTTGCCAAGCAACAATCCTAGAGTAGATGTGAACGATATGCATTGGAGACAGATCCTGAAAGAGAATTACAACTGATAAAGGCAAACTGGGGTTGGGGGGGGAAACAACCTGGTAGTAATTACAGTCTGTGAAAGTGCTGGTCTTAGCTGTTCCAGTCAATAAAAAATCCTGAAGGGATATTAGCAGCATTAATACAAGCAGCATTTAGCCATCTTGCTTAGCTTCTGTGGGAGGTTTAAAACAAAAAAGACACTCCCCACTGCAGGTGAGACTGTGTCTGTTGGAATTGTAGAATAGCATTGTTGGCTGTAGTGTTAAACTCCTGTTGCCCATTGTATCTTTACACAGAATCACAGAATGTTAGGGGTTGGAAGGGTCCTTGAAAGATCATGTAGTCCAGTCCCCTGCCAGAGCAGGATCACCTAAACCAAATTGCACATGAACGTGTCCAGGTGGGTTTTAAACATCTTCAACATCTTCAGAGAAGGAGACTCCACAATCTCCCCAGGCAACCCATTCCAGTGCTCTATCACCCTCAATGTGAAGAAATTTCTTCTTGTGTATCGATGTGGAACCTTCTATGTTCCAGCTTGCACCCACTGGCTGTTGTCCTATCACTGGATGACTGTGAAGAGCCTGGCTCTATCCTCCTGACAACTGCCCTTTCCATATTTATAGACATTAATGAGGTCACCCCTTGGTCGTCTTTTTTCCAAGCCAAAGAAACCCAGCTCCCTCAGCTTTTCCTCATAAGAGAGATGTTCCACTCCCTTAATCATCTGCTGGAGACTCTCAAGCACTTCTGCATCCTTCTGGAACAGAGGGGCCCAGAACTTGACACAATATTCCAGATGCAGTCTCACTCTGACAGAGGAGGGGGACAACCTCTCTTGATCTACTAACCACGCCTATTCTAATCCACACCAGGATGCCACTGGCTTCTTGCTGGCTCATGGTCATCCTGCTGTCCACCAGGACCTCTAGGTCCCTTTGTCCTACACTACTTTCCAGCAGGTCAGTCCCCAACCTATACTGCTCCCTAGGGTTGTTCTTGCCCAGATGCAAGACTCTACACTGTCCTTGCTATATTTCATTACATTTTGCCTTTCCTAACTCTCCAGCCAGTCTACGTCCCACTGAATGGCAGCACAGCCCTCTGGTGTATCAGTCACTCCTCCCAGCTTTGTGAAAACAGCAGACTTACTGACAATGCACCATAATCCCTCATCTAAGTAGTTAATAGATTGAATAGTACTGGTACCAACCCTTGGAGGGACTCCACTAGATACAGGCCTCCCACTAGACTCTTGTCTCATTGACTACTACACTCTAGCATCCATCCTGCAGCTAGTTCACAATCTACCTCGCCACCTGATCATCCAGACCACGCATCCTCAGCTGGGCTGTGAGGATGCTGTGGGAGACTGTGTTGAATGCTTTGCTGAAGTCACGACAGACCACATCCACTACTTTGCCATCGTGTAACCACCTGCTTATGTCCTCATAAAAAGGCTATCAGGTTGGTCAAGCATGATCTCCCCTTGCTGAAGCCATACTGACTGTCCCTAATGGCCCTCTTGTCCTTGATGTGCCTGGAGACAGCGCCAAGTTATTCCATCACCTTTCCTGGGATGGAGGTGAGGCTGACCGATCTGTAGTTACCTGGGTCCTCCTTCTTACC
>VZRI01005899.1:0-15867 GCA_013397515.1 Upupa epops
CCAGCCTCTACATTACTGTGATACTGTGAATCTTCCTGTGTTCTTGCTTGCATCCATTACCCCTTGTTCTGTCTGATGCAAATGAAAAGAGTGTACTCCTCTCTTCTTGACAGCCAGCCTTCATGGATTTATAGACAGTAGTTAAATCTTTTGTCCAAACAGAAAAGTCCCAATTTTGTCAATCACTCTTCATAAGGCAGTTGCTCCAGACACCAAATCATCCTCACAGCTCTTCACTGAACTCTCTATTAATTCTCTATCTCTCTTGAACTGGGGAGAAGTAGACACAGTATTCCAGGTACAGCCTAACTAAAGCAAAATAAAGGGATAAAATAGCTTCCCTTGATCTGTTACACACACTTCTCCTTGTTCTGATAAGAACAAGAAAGAAAACCACTGAAGAACAGTAGCAACTTAATGTGAGAATGAAAGGTCTTACAAATGGAATATGAATAGACACCACTTAGAATCATTGAATCATCAGGGATAGGAATGGACCTCAAAAGATCATCTAGTGCAATCCCCCTGCCACAGCAGGACACCTAGACCAAGTCACAGAACAGAACATTATGGATTGGAAGCAACCTGGAAACATCCTCCAGTCCAACCCCCCTGCCATAGCAGGATCACCCAGACCAAGTCCAGGTGGGTTTCAAACATCTCCAGAAAAGGAGACTCCACAAACCCCCCAGGCAGCCTCCTCCAGTACCCCATCACCCTCCCAGGGAAGAACTCATTGAATCAGTCAGAGTTGGAATGGACCGCAGGATCATGCTGTTCCAACCCCCCTGTCATGGTCAGGGACACCCCACCCTAGATCAGGCTAGTCAAAGTCTCATCCAGCCCGGCCTTAAACACCTCCAGGGATGGGGCCCCAACCACCTCCCTGGGCACCCCATTCCAATCTATCACCACTCTCAAGGTGAAGAACTTCCTCCTCACATCAAGTCTAAATCTCCCCATCTCCTCCCCATCTCCAGCTTTGCTCCATTCTCCCTAGTCCTGTCGCTACCTGAGATCCTAAAAAGCCCCTCCCAGCCTTCAGATACTGGAAGGCCACAATAAAGTCACCTCCTCCAGGCTGAACAGCCCTTGTTAAACCCCATGAGGTTGGCTTGTGCCCACCTCTCCAGCCTCTCCTGGTCTCTCTGGATGGCATCCCTACCCTCCAACGTGTCTGCTGCACCATACAGCTTGGTGTCATCAGCAAACTTGCTGAGGGTGCACTCAATGCCTCTGTCCATGTCACTGACAAAGATGTTGAACAAGACTGGTCCCAGGACTGATCCCTGAGGTACTCCGCTCGTCTTATTATAATGATTTATGCTACAGGTGTAGTATTCTTTGTAAAAGCAAGGGAACAGGAAGGGGAAATATTCACTACATGCTCAGCTGAGAGCTTCAAGTTGTTGAAAAGGATGATGCAACTATATAGTCTTTCATAAATCAAAACCAGGATAAGATTGTTTTAAGCACTTCAGTATCTTTTCACATAATAATTTTTAAATGTTCTCTTGTATCAAGTTCCTCACTGAATCATTTATTTAGCCACCTATCTATATGTAAGATTCAAAGCCTTGAGAATTATTAGCTTTATTAGCTATAAACCTCTGGTTTATGTGCTTTTCGCGTAACATTTTTTTTCTACTAGCTGGACTCCCTGTGGATGTAGGGCTGTCAGGTTTTCAGATTGCTCAGTGTGTTCTGGCTGGTTCTCAAGAACTGTATTAAGGCTCTACCAATTCAGGTCCTGTGAAGGGTCTCTCTTAGAGCTTGAGATTAATGAAACTTCTAGTTTTGGTTGGAAGCAACAGTAATGCTTTCAGTGCAACATTGCTGTAATTTACAGTAAGCAGTGCTTGCATTTGGCAACTTACTTCCCCAAGCACACCCCTAACCACAGGTTAACGGCAATAAAGAATTTTACATTTTCTGAGACTGAAGGCCTCATACTTCCAGCAGTATCGGCAGTCAAGAGATAAAAACAAACTCCAAATAATTTTCTGACTTGACATGGTATTACAAGTAATTGTTATAAAGCAGGGAACCTGGAATTCAAGACATGCTAATTTGCCTGCTCCTGGAATAGCTCTGTTAATTTCTTTGACTTCCTTTGGCATAAAGGTATTGAAATGTTCTGATCTTACAGATGTTAAGCTGTGTAGGTTGCCAACTTAAAGCACAGTAACGCAGGTGACTTCTTAACCTGCATTAGCTGGAGTCTCTCCAGAAGTCAAAGAGAGTGTAGGAAAATTGATAAAACTTCAAAGAGTTTCCGCAAATTTGCAACATAAACAAAAATTGCAGAAAACAGGTAATTATGTGATCTAGGATAGTTTTGAAAGACTTGCATTTTGATTATGTGCAATATTGTTATGGATTAGCATTTCTGCTGTTGTCTCCCATGTGGAATGATTGCTTGAGCCTATTCCAGTAAATAGTTCTTTAAACTCAGCTTAAAATAACATTTTTGCCATTCTTACATAAATTTATGGTTTTCTCTTTTGCTTCTGCCCACAAGAACATCTGATTATCAGTGTTTGCTGCAGTCTCCATGGGAATAAAATCGCAACTAGCATTGTGCTCTGACTGAGCTCATTCGCTTGATTACTGCCTTTAACTCCCAATTGCAAATGAGCTTACAATAATAAAGCCATACAAAAGAAATGAGAAAAATGTCAGGTCCACATCCACTAGTTCCTCTTGAGAACTGCAGAATTGACCAAAATACTCAGTACAGCTGATGGAAGGAGAAAAATACTGCCTCATCCTTGAGCTTTAAATCTTTTCAGTTAGCAGAGCTCACATTCACAATTGTTTTTGTAGCATCCTGTATCTTTGTGCTGTCTCTCTGGTGTAGCTTAATCACATTTATTTGCTTGATATTTTTAGAGGGAGAAGTTATATTGATACATACTTTTATTTCACAGTTAGTATATTGAAAGGACACTGCATTCCATGGAAAGCTGGCCTGGGAATGTCAATGAGTGCCTCTGAGTGCCAATTCAAAGCTTCTGTAAGTTAAACTTCTCTAGTGCAGTGTTTGATTCAACAGCAATTCCAGTCATGTGTTACCTAATTCTCCCTCTCCTTCCCAAATCAAATTACCATGCAAGTCATTAACATTTTTACTTGATTTTTGAAGTGTTTTAAGTGGACGGTGTGGCTTTCAGCTTCCACAAATGGCTCTGTATGTCATTCTTAGAAAATGCATTATTGTTCACGGACAGAATTGGGCTTCACTCAAAATAATATGGCAGTTGCTTCTCCCTTCTTGCTTCCTTATTGCGAAACCCACTGTTTAAAGAAGATAAATGTAGGACAGAGAACTCAATTCTTAAAGAAATCTGAGAGAATGAAACTTCCTTCTTTCAAACTTTGAGAAGATTTTGCTAATATACTGCGTCACATGACATGGAAAGGGTGGGAGCACCTCTCTTATCCACTTTCAGCTATTTTTTTGTGCAGAAAATGAATCAGCGGTATGAAAGTGCAGTCAAACCAGATCAAAACAATACAGACCAACAGTTAGGGCAATTACCTTTGAGAGAAGATTAGAGTTTCTTCTTTGAGGACTTTTAGAAATTAAATGAAATATTCCTAGAACAGAAACCATAAACTTGTAGAGTTAGAGTACTAGGAGTGCACTAAGTAGTGAGCTTCAGAGCCATGTTCATGCTTGTCATCATTCTCTGGTTCGACAGAGAATTATTTTACTGCAGATTGCTTGTTGATTGTTTCTGAAAACATTTATTTGGAAACTCATTTGAGGGCTGATACTTGTTCGTAGACATTGTTTCCATTGTTCTCTCTATTTGAAATAATGTGATTTTTGGTTAGAGTTGCATAATTTCTAGACCACCTCTACTAAAGAAATGTAGCTTTTTAATTTTTATTCTAATTTTTAACATTTTAATTTTAATTTGTATATTTCTAATCTAAGTAGTAGTTACACGTTTTGAAAACAGTATCTGGTTTCTTTTAGCTCTTTGCTTAAATGAAGATGGTTTCATTTAAAGAAGGTTGTGTGATAAATATTTTTTCAATCATTTAAAGACGGGATCATCTGCAAGGATGCATTCCACTGTCTGTGTTTGGGGGCAACAAGCCGGTGAGCACACTTGCAAACGTTTGAAAATAGTTTCTGGGTTTGTCTGGACATTTCCATTAATGTTTTGTCTTGATAATGTGTGTTATTGTGGTTTGTTCTGAGGCTAAGGTTGAAGTACTGTCACCCGAACAAACTACTCTAGGGATGATATAGAAATCTGCTAATTGCAGAATCCTAAATTAATGAAGCTCCTCAACACTTACTCACTTGTCGTAATTCCCAGGTCATGCAGTAAGATGGGTTATTTTTCTAGAATAATTTTCTTTGAGTATAGAAATTATTATGTAGATGTTTACTGCTGATTTCTAACACAGTAGTGTAAAATGAATTCTGCAAATGAGCTTTGTCTTGGAAGTTCAAGGATTTACAAGCTACATTTTAAGTTGGCCTTTCTGCTAAGAGCAGAGGCCTTTAAGGAATAGATTTCTGTGTGTAAAAAGCATGTTCAGACTATCTATCACTCCCTCGTAAGTGTGTGCAATACTCATAGGCCACATAGTAGTTCACATTTTATACATGACTGCTAGTCACAGTAAAGCACAAAAAGAAAACAAATTCTTTAGTTGTAGCCTTTTCATATTAACTTTAATTGTCATTGTTTAACAAATTATTCATTCAGTCTAGCGATACTTGGAATTTAGAATTACAAATCCTCAGAAGAAAATCTTGCTTATGTGATTACAACTTGAATTTGAATCTGAATTTCCCAAGTATGAAGAAGATGAAGTTCAAATGACTTGGCTCTTCTTAGGCTCAGCATTGTCCAGTTACAATGCACAGCAATACAAGAACTGGTAGTGACTTTCCTTAAACAGCCCAGTTTCCTACTTTTCTGAATGCTGAGAGCATTCTTCTCAGTTCTGCCCCCATACTGTGGATTCCTATGCAGCATAATGCTGGGAAGCATACCTTTGGCTTCATTTTCTGGCTATTTTTCTTTCACTGCAAGGGTTCTTATGCTTCTTACTGTACATGCTTCAGGGTCCTCTGATTCTGTAAGTGAAATGCGCTGGGCTAACACCTCATATGACCTGTATTTTACTTTCTTCATGTCTCAGGCCTTTTGTGCCTTTGTAGCTGACAAATGCTGACATAGGTATTCCCAGATATGTCTTTCTTCCTTTATCATGTGAGTGAAAAAGTAACACATGTTAAGGAGATGGCAGGCCCAGGATAAAAGCAGAAGTCACTCAGCTGAATTCAATTATTTGATGATATAGAAGTGATCTTATAGAATTATGGAGAAGAGCAGAAAACAGCTCTTATTCCTTCTCATCAGGTTTAGCATACATTGTGTATTCACCTTACATCAGAGCTTGTTTGTGTGGTATTAGAAGTGCATGGTTTGCTATCTATCCTCTGCTGCACTGTTGGAGTGTATGGTATAAAAGAGCAATACTAGCATTTATGGACTACTGTGTGTGTGTTAATATTTATTGTATTTTGGTTTATGTATAATTTTTACTTTTTCTTCACATGGAATAATCAATTAAGTACAAAGTTAGTAACTCTTTTCCAGCTACGTGCAATTTTTACTTCCCAGAGCAGGGGTTGGTAAAGTTGTCTGAACAGAACAGGACAGACTAGCACTGAGTATGTCTCAAATGTCTCAACTGTTTTATCTATACTGAAAGCTGATGAGTTGGGAACATGAGTGCCCCTCTACTTTCAAAATCAAAGCTGTAGTATGGTAGGTATTTGCAGTCCTTGCTGTAGTATGGTATGTATTTGCAGTCTTTGTAGTGTACCTTAATCAGATGAACGTCAGCAATGTGTTGTACACTGAAATACCATGGTATCTGCTTTAATCACAATGCATCAGGGTCATTCAGCAAATAATGCCTAAAAGTGCTTTCTAATCAAAAGAACCAAAATGATTTTAAATAAAAGCTGATATTCTTCTGAAAGCTTATCAGCATCAGAATAGCAACAGTTGGACTTTTTCCATCTGTACTTTTTGTTGCTGGATTAATTTTAGATGTACTGTGTATAGATTATGCACAAGATGCTGTTTTCCTGTTTTTGTTGTTACTGCAGTTTGCTCCATGGTAACTCATGTTTCTGAGAATTTCATGGTCCAGCATGCAAACCTGCACTGACAGGGTTGTTAGCCTTTGGAACAGGAGGGGTAGGTACATGCTGAAACATAAAAAATAAATATACATGCTTTGAAAAAAAGAATATTCATGGTTCTGAAGCAACCTGTGGCTGGGAAGAGGAGAGGCAGCCACCAGTATGGACTCCATCAGTGGTGGCTGTATCAACTGTTGTGCTTTGGAGCTGAGCATCATTTGTTATGTGCTGGGCATCCCCTCCTTCACTTGGGGAGCTTATGAAATTGTCACACTCCGGAACTCAGTTTAATGAAAATGCAAGTAGCAAAGCTGGTTTGTTACACTTTACCATTCAACTATTTCCTAGTGACTTTTGCAGTGAACATGGAAACATAAACTGATGGTTACATAGCACAAATATATCCTCTGACAACTGCCCTAATTTGTCTGTGTACATTTCCTCCATGTTACAGCTGGTGGTCGTTTAAATCAGAATGCTGAATCTGCTGCCATTTACATCAGTCCGTATTTCCTTTATCACTGAAAGTACAGCATTTTCTTTTAAGTGAAGCATTGAACTCTTACTTCAGAAAGAAAAGCACCCTTTGGTGAAAATGTCCATGCAGAGTTGTGGAAATGAAGCCAAAGAAAACAATGTTGCCTTGGAACTTTTTCCAGTACTGAACCATTCTTGTAAAATATGTACTCATGAAGAATAAATGTTGCTGAGTTTTGTTAAGGAAATGAATTTACCTTTTACATTCATGGCCCCTTATATTTTTAAAATTCACTTTTACTGAACATAAAAATGAGCAAATCATAGAATCATTAGGGATTGAAAGGGACCTTGAAAGGTCATCTAGTCCAATCCACCTGCCACAGCAGGATCACCTAGACCAAGTCACACAGGAACACATCCAGGCAGGTCTTAAACGTCTCCAGAGAAGGAGACTCCACAACCCCCCGGGCAGCCTGTTCCAGTGCTCTAAAAGCTGTGTAACTGAACAAAGAACCTACCAGTGAAATATTGAGGCTGCTGTGACAAGAGCAGACTGTAGCTGTAGGTTACAAAATCAGACAAGAAGCAATTTATCTGAAATATTTTATCTGACTCTCTTTAACTGTAGGACATGCAAGTTGACTTCAGATTGAAACACTTTTGGGAATGTAATCATAATCATGCATCACAACATATTGCCATCCTTGGTGAGAAATTGCTATTTTATGCAGAAAATCTTTCCCAAGAGAAATGCAAAACTCGTTTCCCAGTCATGGTTATCTCATTTCAACAGCTAGCTTTAGCAGCACACAGGAAGCTGTGTCATCTAATGGTCACTTCTGCCTAAATGACACATGAGCTTCTTTGCTTTTATGATTTCTTTTACATATTCCTGTTTGTATATCCATTATTTTCAAATATTCACAAAATACTCAAATCTAGTACCTTTATTTTAATCAAGTTATCAAGATTCATGTATACAGTTAACATTTTTTTGTACTGTATTCTATTTAATTCTTAAAATAATTTAGCTGGTGATTAAACTAGATACAGGAACATTATATTGCAGTTACTTACTACTTTAAACTATAAAAAGAAGCCTTTCCAGAGGAAACTAAGAGAGATAAGAAATAAAGAAATATTTCAAAGTATAAAACAATTCTAAAAATACCCCAAAGATTAAAATATTTTTCAAAGTTGCATCCTAAAAACTCATTGCCTAAGATCAAATTTCAAAGAGTATCACTAATCTGGACATCACTCTGTCCTCTTATCTCTCTGCTACAAACACTCCCAGTACCAAAGGTGCTTCTTAGATGAGAAATAGCTGTTGAGTTGGATTTTTGCTGTATTAATGCAGACAGATCCTTTGAGTTGTGGTCTCTCATACATGTTTCGTATTCATTTATATCTTTGAAATAAGGTTCTCAAAGAAAATACCAAAAACTCAGAAGCTGTTTTTTGTTACAGGCATATTAATTCCCCTCTCTTTCCTCAGTTTGCCTAATCAGTCTCTGTTTCATTCGACTGCTTGAGATCCACTTAATCTGCTTGATTTCAATGAGACTCACGCATGGCTAAATGCAAGCTTATGTGCTTTGATCCCTAATGAGGAAATTAAACACATGCTTAAATAGTTTTCTGAAGTAGAACAATATTATTTGCTTGCCTTTTAAATACTGTGTCTATGTATTCATACTATAGATTTATGTGCATAGGTAAGCATGCACAGAAATGACACTGCTTAGGTATCCAGCCAGCAAAACAATACATGCATTCCAAAATTCTCAGGTAAGGTCTCTAAAGATTAGAGTTGCATCTCCCCAGACACTTGCAGCATGGATGTTTGCCCATGTAAATGTGCCAGACCCTCTAGCGAGAACAATTTCATAAAACTTCCTCTCTGTCAAGACTAACAGCAATAATGGATAAAAATTCAAAATGCAATGTGTTCTGCTGTTGCCTAGATTTTGTGGCAGGTGGAAAGAACTATAATAACTGTAATAACAAGTGTCAAACTTTACTGTGTTGGTGTGGTAATCAGATATCAGGCAGGTTTATTTGATGTCCCAAATAAAGGTATTCAATAATCCTGAGAAAGTGTAGGAGAGTCCCCTGGCAAACCTGCTGGCTCTGTTTTGGGGAGAGCTGCAAGTTTCTTCTAGTTCTTCTCTCACCTTTAAATCTCCAGTTTCCTGGTATCAATCTTCATACCTCTTATG
Organism: Upupa epops; assembly: GCA_013397515.1. Classification (NCBI taxonomy): domain Eukaryota; kingdom Metazoa; phylum Chordata; class Aves; order Bucerotiformes; family Upupidae; genus Upupa; species Upupa epops. The sequence continues at coordinate 8,887 of VZRI01005899.1, forward strand.
TCATTAATTTTGCCATGCTGGATTCAGCCATGTTCATATTTTAGTGTCTAATCATCATAGTTCAGACTGTATTTGTTTCCTTGCTTGCATCATAAGTTATACCTTTTTGTACACATTCTTTAATTTCAAGCCTTGCTTACTTTGTCCTGTTGATCAGTCATCTGAGGTACTTAAAAGTACAAGCTGTAGCATACATATAGCCATATGCTATTACCTGAATGAAGCAGGTGAGGTTGATATTTGGCATCTGTCACTTTCTCTTTTTCCATTTTATTTTGGAATATAAGGAATCCAACAGATCTGTTTTGCTCAGGTTACATCTGTGTGAGCACAGTTCTTTGTATATATAACCCCTAAGCGGCTACATGCAATAACTCAGCAGAAGGAACAAAACATGGTTCAGCCTAGCTGAGGAGGAGGCTGAAGCTATCTGGGAGGAGCTGTGGCTTGTGCTGCTGTGGCGTGTAAGTATGCTGGTTGTCTTGGGTTATGGAATATAAAATTTGTATTCTATTTTCATCTCTTGAAAGCAGTTGAGAAGCTATGTGGTTTTGTCTCTTGTAACTCCAGGGGGATGGGGAAGTGAATGCATTTTACTGGCCCAATTGTTAAAACCAGGTGGGGCAATGTTTCTTATCTATCTTCTGCTGATCGACCATTAAGGTTCATATCATCCCATTGTGAGATGCTTCACCCAGTGGGGGGAGCTGACCGTTCCCACCTGCATAAAATGTGACTCAGGAACACTACGGGCTCTACTGGATTTTGCAGAGGAAAAGAGCTATATAGCTACTCTTGCTCCAAGCTGCCTGCCTCTGCCTGGCCCAGTTTCGAGGTCCCCNTGTTTGTTTGTTTGTGTATACTATTGGTATTTTTAATATTCTTGGTAAAGACCTGTTATTCTTTTTTCCCAAGTCTTTTGCCTGAAAGCCCTTAAATTGCAAAATTATAATATTCTGGAGGGAGGGGGTTGACAGTCTCCATTCCAAGGGAGACTCTAGCTTTCCCTAACCGATAGCTACCTTCCCAAACCGAGGCACTGGTGCAGCTTTATTGTGCTACTACGATGTGCCTTGCAATGCAGGAATGTCATGGTGGAGTTCTAGTTGCTCTGGAGTTGTTGGTACTGCAAGCACCTTTATTTCAACTAAGGTGATTCTCAAAAAGAACAGCTATTCTACAAAATACTTGGTGTATTTATTGCTTGCAACCTCTACCTTTACCTGCTTTTCCCAGTCTGAGCCATTCTGTATATCTAGACAGTCAGTAGTTGTTGCACTGGAATTGATGGTGAAGTTTGGATTTGGGGTTGCCAGCACAAAAAACCCAAGAATATGCCATGCTGAAATACCAACAGCCAGACACACTAAAAGCTCGATGCAAGAGAATGAGAACAAAGGGTGTGTTTTAGAACTGTGCTAGGAAAGCATTTCATGTAATCATAGTTTTGATGTAAGAGAGCTCTTTATGACTGTAAGGGTTAAAAAGTGGTAATTATGCTTGGAGACACAAAGGGGTTCATAATTAACCTGTAGGTGTTAAATTGTCTATGCTGAGTGGAAACTGAAGTACCAATTGTTAATATTACTTCCTGAACCTTCAGTAACAAATAACAAATTAATTACCCTTTACTGAAAAATAGTTTTGTACGTGATATAAACCACAGTGGAACTTAGAAAACAACAAATGCAAGTGTTAACAAACTAACCCTTTCAAAAGTTGTGTTTTCCAGAATGCCAATCATTCCCAGAGGGAATAATGAAGTAGACTGAAAAATTCAATTTGGTGTCATCCTTCAAATTAATTGATGCTATTATAACACACTCTTATTGAAGATTCTGCTTTATTGCTGACTTAAGTTATGGGACAGACGCAGTACCCTTTTGTTTTACTACTACAAAAACCTCTGGAACATAGTCCTATTAGTCAATGGCTCTCTATTTTACTTTCAATAATAATGGAGGGTACAGAGGCAGGTTTTGATTTATCTCTGAATTTTCTGAGTCTGAATTCATGTGCAAATTCCATACTTCCCTTACCATTATAAATGTGAAGATTTTTGTCTCCACAAGATTCTTTGCACAAACAACTGAGTTTAGATTTGACATAGCACTCATTCACAAGCTACAGCTTTCTTTGCAACATACACCTTGACTATTGAATTCCCCATTGATGTTATCTATTTATTTACAGTGGTTGTAAGGCAAAAAAAATGAAGGTTATGCATGTGTTAGCCTCAACAGGATACAAAGGTCTTGTTCTGACACTGTAATGTCCAAAACGATGCTGGAAACCAAAGAGTAATGATGGAGTGAATCCTTTGTCTGGAGCATACAGTGTAAGAACACGCATCAGGTAGGACTATTCCTTTCAAATTCAATGAATCACACTCTTTCAGTGGCAGCCTGTGGTAGATTATAGAGGGTCATATTACTGAGTTAAAGTCTGGAGCTACAAATACGACTCTGCAGCTTTTGATAAATCTGATCTCAGACAAGAGGCTCTGTATTGAGTGTTCTCAGATTAATTCACTGCAAGCTCAGGAAAGCTGCTTTCTCTCTGCGTACATGGATAAAATGTGCTATTAATTGTTACCAATGTTCTCTGGAACACTGAAGGAAAGAGGGACCAGGGAGCGATTAATTCAGCTCATTAAATGCAGAACCTATTACCATAGATTAATAAATCAATTAGGTTTTGAAGTGCAAAACACAATCCTTCCTCCTCTGTGTTGCATAACAAACATTACAAAATTGTGAGGTTTTAAAATTCATCATATTTCAGTCTCTGTTCTAAGAAAAGTTGACATATAACACCAGTTAGAACAGCTTTAATCTGTAGCTCAGATCTGTTAATCTTTAATTAGCAATGTCATTCACTCATTACAAAATTTAAAGTTTCTCAGTGTGCAAGCATTAAACCATACAACTTCTTGAATGCCTGCATCTCATCCTTTTAGTCAGTAAAAACATGCATCAAGTTTAATTAAAGGGGTAAATCTGCGTATCTCTACATGTCAGTAATTTTTAATCTCTGAGGCTTAATTATCCTCATGGTGTGTACAGGATATAGGGATGCAGACAAACACACCCAGGCTCAACCATGCAACACATAACATTTTATCAATCACAGGCCCATCACACTGGGCTACTTAGGTGCTGACTGATTAAAAATGTGTTGTCTGATTGTCTCCTCTTAAAAGGGGAAGAAAATGAATCCTACATCTCCAGTAAATAGTAATTGGAAAAATTGTGCTTCATGGATTTAAATTTGCTACCAAGCGGGTATATTTGTGTGGCATCAGAAAAGGGTACAGATGGGGGGGTTTTAACGTTATTCACAAAGGCTTGATACACTCCAGTGTCTTTCAAAGTCTTTGCTAATAAGTAAAATTTTGCTAGTAAGTAAAATTTTGTCCTATAGATTAAGAATATTGAAATGTTTATCAAATGTCATTTAGAGGACAGAGATGTCTGTATGAGTTTGTATCCCAAGTAATCTCAGGAACATTTTCTCAAAGGCTTAATCTTTCTCTGTTTTATCAGAACTTAGTTTTTTCTACTACTATTTTTTTCTCTAACCCTTACTTCAGACTGTGCAGACTGTAACTTGCAGATAAGAATTTGGGAAAAGGAAGATTTTAAAGGGTATAGTGTTCCTTTGTGGCAACAGAATAATTTTCAATAACATTTTAAAACTTACTCTGATATACAAGTTTCATGCTTAACAGTCTGAAGATCTTTCTGGGATACAGGAAGTGCAGAAAGAATGGGAGGCTGCACATTGTAAAAGTTGCTATCAATTCTCAAGTTTTCAATACTGTGTTTTGATCTTTCTGGAGTTGTTACCTTGGGTTACCCTTGCCAAATCCATGCTTGTACCATGTGAAATATTAATATTCGACATACAGCAGGTTATATTTTCACATTACTTATTCTATGTGAATGTATTTTGGTGATGTAAACCTTTGGGAATAGCTAGAAATCAGGGATAAATTCACAAATTCAAATAATAGAGATTGCCATGTTGTGTTGTGAGTTCCAAATGTTAGGGTGTAGAACATTCTCCTTGAGGCCTCATTTAAGCGAGTAATATGAGTAATATCGCACCAGTATTCATATAATGGCTGAGTAAGTGCTGTTTGGTCTGAAGCCCTGACGGTAAGTAATGCATATTCATAGCACCTGCTAGGCTTTTCATTAAGGGGCAAAAGATCTGTGATTTCTTACTAAAGTCTTGTGAAGTTTCAGCCACCAGTTCTACATTTTGAGAGTGTAAATCAGAGCACCGAGACAATGTCTCAGCCCTCTCTAAAGGGACTTCCTCCCTTTATTTTCCTCTCATGTTTGGTTTTACATGTCCTTCCTTCTTCCTTGCAGGCCTTGTTACTGCAATTTCACCTCACATGGCATTTTTTAAGCAGGAAATTGTGGCAAAGCATATAGGATGGAGTGATCTTAGTCTTCCTAAGGTAAAGCTGAATTGATAAATAATCTTAAGGAAGGACATCTTTACAATGAATGCCTGGTTGCTTGTGCATGGCAATAGTCAACAGCTGGACAAGGGTGAAGAGACAATGAATGCACTGCAGCATGAGGGAAGATGTCCCATTCTACAGACTGACTTTCTAATGGCAAAGCCAGACTGAGTATTTGGGTGGGTTGATCTGGAAAGGAGGGTCTTAGGGGATATAAGGAGAATTTAGAAGTAAAGCAAAGCAATACATTTAGACAAAGCATTTTCAGGAGAGTCCTAAAAGTTGTGAGACTTTAATAAGAATATCATCAATATTTTATGGTTAGAAAATAACCCTGCAAAAACACACTGAGGAACATTGCGAAGAAATTACCTATTAAGTCAGTCAGCTTTCTGAATTGAAAATGTGCATCCACATAGCATAAAATTATACAAGGAAAGGCATTTATTATCATCTGTTGGCTTGCTCTGAGTTGCGTGTGTAACAGCAAATAGTTACTGATTTTCTTAACATACTTTTGAATTTATTGAAATTATGTTTTTCAGTTAAGGGAGTAATCAACAATGGATCAATAAAGTCATAACAGATCGAAATGTTTCTATCCAGAGAGTATTGCATATGAAGTGTCAGTGCACATATAGCACTAAAGCCTTTGAAAAGTAATTCAGTTAGAAAGATTAGATGGATATGTTCCTGTGTGACTTGCTCTAGGTGATCCTGCTGTGGCAGGGGGATTGGACTAGATCTTTTGAGGTCTCTTCTGATCCCTAATAATTCTATGATTATGAGAATTATTCTATGAGAATTGTTCTATGAGAATTAAAGGCTTTAGATAAAGTACTTAAATATACACACTGGTTGATTTTGGTATTCATCTTGTGTAAGTTCACGCTCTATATGCAATTACCAGTAGCATTAGGGATTTTTCTTATTTACCACAACACCAAAATGCATCACAACAAAGGCATCAGTACTGTTGCTAAGAGAAACATCTCCAAATGCACAAAAAGGAAAAGTTGCAAATGAAGGTTTGAGGCAGTCTCTGCTAAGCCCTATTAACGAATATAATAATTCACTGTAAAGTAACATTTCTAGCCCTGTAGTAACTGCACAGTAGCTCTGCTGACTTAATAACTTTCATTACGTCTTTGTCGATCCTCTGATAGAACAGTATATGTTTTCTTTTAGTTAATTAAAGTTAGTCATATAATACCCATGATTTCATCCACATATTTGTGCCAGCATGCTTTGAATGTAATTGTATCGAATCTGAAGTAGCGCTAAACTCTTTAGATGACTGATGCCCAGAATGAAATGCTGGTGTCTATGCTAAGTATACAGACTTCCGCAATGTTCGAGGAGGGGCTGGATGCCTCAGAGTGGCATCCAAGAGCAATAAATCTTTCTTCATCTAGCCAATATAATACTCTGTGTTATACTTTAACCTCCTTTCTGGAACTGGGATCTGCCTACTGTTTTTTGGGTTAACTCCTAGAGATGGGTATATATGCTCTTTTCCTTAAACATTCTCAGTGAACCTCTCTACTCTCATTGTCAGGGCAATTGTGGGCATTATAGAAAAAAAATGTGTGTTTCTCTCCAATGATTCATCTGTAAATCACATTCATGAAAAAAATAATTCAGTTTAGCTAACTGCTATCTAGTTATAAGATTTATTAACATTTTGTTTCCCACCAGTAGCATACTACTCAGAAATCACAGTTTATTCAATCTGTAAATCTACTACTCCATTCATATTGCCATTATACCTGCGACATTGTAATAGGAAGAGTGAAAATCAAATGATCATTCTGCTGACAGAATAAGAGCAGTGGATGTCAAACTAATGACTATAGAGTGGGCATATGTAAATGGCCTAGGAGAAGAGAGAGATTCTTGGTGTTTTCCATTTTAATAGTAGATCCACCTATGTTTCACCCTGTGAAGGAAGGCTAAAAGTTCACTTGCACTAGCTGTAGCTTCATTAAAACTGGTTTAAGAAGAGCTTTTGTATTCCTGCTAAAACTTAAAAAATTATTAACAGACACTCAGCTTGGCTGAGTAAATAAATTAAGGTCTGCGATACCACCAGGGTTCCTTTCCATTCAGTGAAATGACAGCTGGACTCAGAAATGGGAAATGGAAATGTAAGGCTTCTTGGCTCTGCTCAATTCCCACCTAGTGTCTCCTCAGAGGGGCCTAGATGAGACCTTTCACAGAGGACATTTCTCAAAGAAGAGAGGGGTTATTGTACCCTGGGATGTTATTTGGTGACTTGACTTTGGGTGTGAGTCTCTAGGCACCACTGAACTCTTGCTCCTCAGCAATTTATGCATTGGGGCAGAAACTTAATGAGGCACAACAAGGGTAAGTATAGAGTCTGGCATCTGGGAAAGAACAACCCCAGGCACCAGAATAGGTTCGGACTGACCTGTTGGACAGCAGTGTAGGAGAAAGAGATCTAGGGGTCCTAGGTGACAGCAAGATGACTATGAGCCAGCAAT
>VZRI01005899.1:16209-70398 GCA_013397515.1 Upupa epops
GATTTGGTCTAGGTGATCCTGCCGTGGCAGGGGGGTTGGACTAGATGTTCTTTCAAGGTCCCTTCCAATCCCAAATGATTCTATGATTCTATGCCATGTGGTGTGCTCTAGACCTGATCAGGGCACAAGGTGAGTTGACGTATGCCCTTCTCTCCTATGCCCTTCTCTCTGCATCCACACACCCTGGTTCCCTCCTTATGGACACAGCACAGAGAATAGTTCTTCAGAGTAAACGTGCACTCAAACCTTATGGCCTACACCTTGGCTTACATCTGGATCCAAGCACTGGGAAACAATCCTACAGTGAGAACAGGCGTCTAACCTGCTTGTTCAGTTTCCCTCTGTTCTGGAGAAGTGTATATACATGTTTACTGTCTCAAATACCTGTTTCACCATCTTTTCTTTGACATAATTTCCCATCATGGTTTATGGTACTGTTTGTGTCTTTCATCTTTTCTGAATCTGGTAGTTTAAACTGCAAGTGATGCAGTTTGCGAGGAACTCAAATGATTACACAGAAACCTGATTTTTTTGAGAACAGTTTAAAAATACTTCTGCGATATGCTGAAACAGTAATCAAATGATCATCTGTGGCTACTGACTTATTTTGAAACAGCTGGAAATAATCTCTGCTTATTTGAGTAAGTACCAGACTTAGAGAGACAAAAGAACTTGGATAGGTGGTGAGCTACAGAAGACATTGGCCAGAGAAATAAGCATCAATATGACAAAGAAAGAGAGGAAAATGCTCATGTAAACAAAACATGTTATAAGACAAGTGAATTTAATTTCTGCGGTTGTCCCAAGATGGATGGTCTCTGTGCTTTCAATAGGTCATTGCAAACATAATACAAATGTGAAGTACATACTCTAAAATTATCGTTTATCTAAAGAACCTTTGAGTTGAGAGGTTGTAGATCAGTGTTTCCTAGCCTGTATGAATATGACAGTAAAAGCTATGAAAATGGTCTGCTAATTCTGTGGAAAAATCTTTAAAGGAGGAAAACAAAACCGCATACTATTCATATGTGCATCCATGCAAGACTATCAATGAAATGGCTGTGAATTAAAAAAGGATGCAAAATTGTTTCTAAATAGTTTGGATTACGCTAGCCAAGGGCTTTGGAAATTTTAAACAACAGTTGAGTCATCCATTTTTAATAAACTAGACTAATGTCAGATCATTTCCTAGACATGTCCTAGTCTGCTGCATGACTTCTTTAATCAGAACTAGAATTTCAAATCTATGTTTTGATTACATTATGCAAGAAATGAGACAAAATACCATTTCTAGTCTGACCAATCTCCTCTGAACTGAAATTGTTGACCATTTGCTCTTTGCTTGAAAAGCTTCAATAAATGAAGTAAGCTTTTGCTTAGGAGTGATTCAATCTTAACATGCTCAGTGTGGCCTGAGCCAGTGCTCTTTGGGGCAATGCTTGTGCTGAAGAAGCCGAGCTTGTGCCAAACATCCTTTCATCAGGACAGTCTTTAAAATTCCTCATCTTTCATTCTTTCTGTTCAGTGCTACCCAACGTGTAGGTATCTTTCTTTAATGTTATTTTTTATAACATTATCCTTATACAGTTAAGGATTTTACATTAGTCAAGCTGGAAATAATCAGATGTTTTTAATAGATGAGGATGTCTTCCACGAATCTAAATTAAATCACAAATGGATTCTCTATTTTCTGTACATCGTTAGTTCAAAAAAAGCACAAGACACACAGATGAACATTCAGCACACTTCTTATTTTATTGTATAAAAGTAATTACTTTTTAAATAGTATCCAAGTCAATATTTTAACAACCCTCTGGATTTACTCCTTTTAAAAGCATAACTTGGACCCTAACACAGAAGAACCCTATTTCCTTCTTTACTAAATTAGTCTGCTGTGTAAATTTGAATCATTTCTAATGCAAGTGGTTGCAGTCCTATTTTTACAAATACGTCTCACATTACAAGCAAAAACATTCAGTATTTTCAGCATAGGCCACTTACAACTTCAAGACCTTAATTTCCCTGTGTGTGTATTTCTTGGTAAGTGATTTTTGGGAGAGAATATCTAATGTTAACTGCCTTTGCTTTACCAGATCTCATCAAGGAAAAATATAAAACTTAAAATGCATGGAGTTCCAGCTCAATTCGCTGGTGACTTCTGCATTCAGGTCTAACTGAAATAATATATAAAATTTACTTTTCCCTATTAAAATTATCAAATTATCAACATCTGACTATTTTCATATTATACGTAGATAGGGTTTTTCATGTTTCCCTGTAATGTTTTAAAAGTGTGTCTTGTGATAATAAGAACTTCCTTTTTTTATCATCATATTTAGTTTTTGCTCATGTCTGAAGCAAATTAATCACTTCATCCGAATAAAACTAGCCAATTTAGAGATTTACACTAGAATTGAGGGGGCAGATAGGAAAATTTGTAAAGAACAGATCAATCTGGACAAAAAGCAGACAAAGAGAGTGACAGGAAATATAAAGGTGCAGTAGGCTGGTTCACCAAATATCTCAGCTGTCTGTTGACTCCAAGAACACGTACGGAGAGCAAGAATGGCTGGGGTACACAGTCAAGCATCAAGAGGTTTTCAAAACATATGGAAAAATAATTTTATTAATTAAAACTGACAAATGCAGTGATAACTACCATAAGGCCACCCTGTGAAAATGCAAACTGCTCGTTGTCACATCCCAGATCCCCAGGTATCTTCCATGGACTGAGACCTATGAGTTCTTGTTTCTGTGAGTATTCTAGATTGTTGTAGGCATTATGAGCCTTGGCAATACAAGGCTTGTGTCTGACAGTATTCTTACTGCTGGGCTGGTATCTAAAGACCGTGCACTTGGATTATCCCAATGTAAGGCAGGTCCGTGTGTTGCTTTTGTGCTACTGGCTACAGAAACTACTGAAATCTCAACTTGTTATCCCAGTAGGCTGTCTAATCTCGTGGCTTCCTTTGATCAGCTCTAAGTTTTTTCTAATATTGTAAACCATCTTATGCAGCATTTGCTCTTCTTTAATACATACTTAGCTGTGAATGACACTTCTAGTTATTGCATGTGTTTATGCATTGGTTTGAGAGGTGACAAACGTGACAGTTTACAGTAGGAAAATTTGAGCTTCATCTTGAGTGACAAGGTATTGGTAGCTCCCGATGTTATGTGTCTGAAAACTCCTGGATGAAAAACTTCTCATAAAAAAACAGGCAGAACCGCAACTGTATAGGGTCTATGATGCTGCAACTTGTGCTAAAATATTCTCAGCATTTGTACAACATTCTGGGAATGTAATAGATATTAAAAGAAGCAACTGTTTTGTTGCCTTATGGGCCAGTACCGTTCTAAAATATGAGGCAGGAATGTGTGTGATACATGTGTATACGTGTATCTACCTAGAATGGCATAGCCTTAACACCATAAAGCTCTTTCTGACTCTTTTCTACTCCACTCTATTTCTCCTAAAATACATTCACTTAAGTTTAAAATAACAGCATTTAAAAGCCCCATGAAGTTTCACAGGAAGATATCACTGGTAGCACTTGTTTATTCATTTGGGATTTTTCAACCGCTCAAATTTTTCATATGATGTCCAGTTTTTCCATTTCACTTGAAGTGAACAAAACATTATTAACAAAAAGTCACAGTCTAACTCATCAAAGTAAAATTGTTTCGTTGCCTTTGTGAAATTGACATTCAAGTGAGACCATAAAGCTTATAAATCAGAGTAATATTAAGTATATTAAGTTTGCCCCTTAACTTTTGTCAAAGCATAGTTCTAGGCAGCATTTTAAAAAGACTAGGGAGAACAAACCTTGTGTTCTTTCAACACGTACACAGATATTTACTCAGTATAACAGAATGCTTTTAAAAAATTGGTCTTTTATTATTGCCATTCTCAATCCCACTTCAGGTGCACAGCATCCCTGAAAGCATTCACAGAGCCACCATTTGCCTGAAAAGCTCTTTTTGTAGCACAACAGAAATACATTCAGTATCACTGATGATCCCTGAATATTAATACCAGTGTTGTGAACCACAAGCATGGTAAACATCAATAAATGCTATTCTACGTAGTCCAGTGTGATGGAAGTCTGTACAGTGCTCTAGGTTTTAGTTGCCTTTTTATTCCCCCAACCTATGTTCCAAACTCTTATTGCTGAAGTGATTCAGCTCTCTTGGGCAGAAAACTAATTTTACTTGCATGTGACAACACTTTTCTCCATAACAAATAAGACTCGACTACTTCCAGTAGAAATTTATTTAGCATAATGTATTGCGCTCATTGAGCATTTTTAGCACATTCCCATCAAAGGAAGATGCAGTACATTTCAGAGATCTCTCCAGCTCTTCAGAAGCCAACTCTTCATTTTTCTTCCAGTTCTGGTTTGGATTTTTCTGGCTGCTTTGATGCACATTTGATCATGACTCTTTTTCCCTGGAGAAATCAGAACTTCTCCTGTTTTTAAAAAAGTGGATGAATTAGATGAAAAATGTCCTGATCCAGATACCACTGAAATAAATGGAAATGTTTCTTTAGAGGCAATTACAACCTGGTTAACAAGATAATTCTCACAGGTCCTACACACAGGAATAAGCTAGGGGAAAACGGGATGCTGTTGGTTTTCCAGTCCTTCCTGCTCATCATATTTGATTTATTGTGAGAAGTAAGGAAGTTCCCAGTCTATTTTACACAATTTGGTGGCAGAAGCACAAAATTGGATCAGAAAATATAGCTGGTCTCACTGAGAGCCCCACATCTCACCCAGCCTTCCAGTCTCTGGTGGCAGCACAAGGCTAGGTGTGTCACTGCTTATGGAGATCCCATGCATGCAGCAGGGAGGTGCTTTGGTGTTTACCTAGTCCAATCCACCTACTGGAGACAGGCCACCTAGAGAAAATAGCACAGGAGCACATCCAGGTGGGGTTTGAAAGTCTCCAGAGAAAGAGATTCCATAGCCTCTTTGGGCAGTCAGCTCTAATGCTCTATCAGGATAAATATTTGCACTTCCTTAATGCCTTTAGCCTGCAGAGGCAACTGGTTCCTTGATAATACATTGCTATACAAAAGATACGCATCCTACTTGGCAAAAACTTGCCAAGGTAAAGTTATTCTACTACACTGCATAAAGTACAGCAACTTGCATCAGCATGCCTCAGTGAAAGTCTCCATCAACTACAAATGCAAGGAAATTTGTCAGAAAGTAGCTCATAGTGTTTGGAAACACATACTACTAAGGTATTAATTTCTGTAGTTCTATGAAGCAGTTGCAATGCTTCATCGTTGTGCTGTTTAAATATTGAGATTACAAAAATGTCATCACTGTTTTTTTATTTATTGGGTGGGGTTGTTTTGCTTCTGCAACTATTGTTTGAAAGTGAATATTCATTTACTTTGCCTGTTTTTATCTTATCTTTGCATCTTCAGGATGGTAACTTTGACTGAAGAATCTCTGCTCTTTGATCACAGACGTGCTGAAATTTTTCTTAGATTAGTCAAAGACGCAAGGTTTTCTAGGACATTAGTAAGTTTATCCAGATCCACTCTGCTACATAGTTGCAGGTTAAATCAGATTTTCCAGAAGGGCTGAATTAAGCACGTAACAGTAGCTTGTTTTCTGCTTTCTCACAGGAAGTCAAAATAAGTATATTACAACCATGGCTTTTTGGAACTAGTATGACCTGAATTGATGAAATGTTGGTTTTGACTGAGTAGATAGAAAACTTAAAGCAAAATATTTATTCAGTCTGGTATGTGGATTTATGAAAGTGCATTAGTCTCTTCTGGAAACTTTAATGCATCTATATGCATTTTTTTTCTTAACTGGCCTAGTTCGATATGGAAGACCACAAATGACAAAAATTATAATTTTAGTCAATAAAGACACTAAATTCAAATCATCAAAGTATTATCCCCTTCAGTAACCATACATTAATATCATTACAAAAATTTTGTATGTCAGTCGGATGGGGTTTTTGCTTGAAATAAAGGAACGTGAATCTGGGAATCATAAGCATTTTTAGCTTTCAGTAAGCAAAAGCCATTTTGTCCTATTGGAATTACTACTGCGTGAGGAGGGATTTGGCAGGGCAGCAGAGCAGCTGAAAGGGATGCCAGAATAGCGGGTGTGGGGAATGACGGACTTATTTGGCAGAATGCTTAGAAAGCTCGTATAAAAAAGTATTGATTCAAGTCAAACTTATGCTGAACCCATTCTTTAGCGTCAATAATAACTATTTAGGAGATTAAAAACAGTGAACAGGGAAACAAACACTAAACATTTATGTTTCTCACATATTGCAAAGATTAAAAGATTGATCTTCTTTATTTACTCGAGCCCTGCTCATAAATAAATAAATCTTTCCCCATCATTTCTACCTCCTCACCCTTTGAAATAAGGGTGAGTGTCTTCTGCACCAGTGTATTAATTAAAACTATTAAAACTATTCTCCATGTCTCTGAATTTTCTCCCTTCTCTCTTCCTGCATCTTTCTAACAAGGATTGTTCTAAAGCATGAGAAATTAAGGTTTTCATGGCACACAAATCTTACACATTTTCTGAGATCACAGAATCACTCTGGTTGGTAAAGACCCTGGGAATCATCAAGTCCAACTGTAAACCCTACCTACAAAGTTAACTCTCAAACCATATCCCTCAGCACCACACCCAGGGACAGTGACTCAACCACCGACCTTAGCAGCCTATTTCACTCCCTGACCACTCTTTCTGTGAAAAAAAAAAAATCCTAATGCCAAGTCTAACCCTACCCTGTTGTAGTTTGAACTAATTTCTTCTTCTTCTATTACTAACTGCTTATGAGAAGAGACTAGCACCAGCCTCTCCACAATTTCCTTTCAGGTAGTTGTAGAGAGGGATGAGGTCCTCTTATTCAAACTAAAGAGCTCCAGCAATTTCAATCACTCCTCAAAAGATTTAGTTTCCAGGCTCTTCACCTCTGCACTCACTCCAGCACATCTCTTGTACTGAGGTGCCTAAAACTGGACAGAGTACTCAAGACGTGGCCTCACCAGTGCAGAATATAGGAGCATGATCACCTCCCTGCTACTGCTGGTCATACTATTTCTAATACAAGCCAGGATGCCATTGGCTTTCTTGGCCACCTGGGCACACTGCAGGCTCATGTTCAGCTGCCTGTCAGTTAGAACTCCCAGGTCCCTTTCTGCCAGATGGCTCTCCAGCCACACCTCCCCAAGCCTATAGATTTGCATGGAGTTGTTGTGGCCCAAGTGAAGGACCTGGCACTTGGCCTTGTTGAAGCTCATGTCATTAACTTTGGCCCATTGCTCCAATCTATCTAAGTGTCTCTGTGGAACTTCCCTACCCCTGTGCAAACCAACACTTCCACTTAACTTGGAGTCATCTGCAAACTCACTAACAATGCACGAGATCATCAATAAAGATGTTAAACAGAAATGGTCCCAAGACTGAGCTCCGAGGAACACCACTTGCGACAACCCGCCAGCTGGATTTAACTCCATTGACTACCACTCTTTGGGCCCCTCCATTCAGCCCATGTTTTATTCAGCAGATTGTGTGCTTGTCCAACTTTGAACAGTTCTTCCTGAAAGACAACGAAACTAATACGGATGACTAGGAAAAGGTTTTTTACTGAAAGAGTGATCAGATTTTGGAATGGGCTGCCCATGGAGGTGGTTGGGTCACCATCTCTGGAGGTGTTTAAGGTTACGCTGGATGAAGTGCTGAGTGGCATGATCTAGATGTCAAATGTTTAGGTTTACTTGGTTGGTTTTAGGTTGGACTGGATGATCTTTAAGGTCTTTTCCAGCCTCATCATTACTGCGACTAAGTTGACAGCTAGGCAAAAGCAGCAGACCAAATGATACTTCTTCAAAACACCCTCAAATTCTGGTCCTACAGAACCTTGGTCCACAATTCCAAAAATTACCTCATTCCCCCATCCCCTCTCTGGATCAGTGGCTGCCTGGAAATCCATTTTCCTGGCATGAGGCAGGGAGGGAGGGAGTTAATGGATTCTATCTATGGTACTTATTAATTTGATAAATAACTGCCCTCTCTATGACTCACTGTAATAAATTTCTTTCCCACTGTTGACATATCTTTCCGCAGGTGACGTTAGCTTGTAAATCATCTCAACAGAGTGTGAGAAACATTGCTGTTCTTCTCATGAAACAGAAATATGAAGCAATAGATATATAATGAGATACGATAAATTCGTATTTTACTACTCTGACATTTCTGTTATTACCCAGTAAGACTCTGGCTAAACAGAGGAGTTTAATACTTTGCTACAATATTAAACCTACAGGCTGGTAGACTGATGGAGCTGAAAGAAAATGTTAGGAATTGAGGCTTCTGCCGCAGTTGGTCTCCATTCAAAAAGCAGTACTAATGAGCAAGGGAAGGACAAATTTCACAGTGCATTGGTAATACAACACAACCTTGAGTTTTATTTCAACAATTGACTGTTTCTTGACTGGTTCTACTGCTGCTTAACTGCCACTGTGGAATAAGAGAATGGTTTACAGCAGACTAGCAGGGCATTTGTAAAGGCAGTTGTCAGCAGTGGTGGCAATGAAGAAATAAGGTCTTGTGAGGTCTTCTGAGCAACAGTTACTAATTTGTCTCTGAGTGACTAAGTAGTATGTAACAAAAATGGAAAGAGGCAACGTGGTCAGGAAAAGTAAAACTAGCCGCACTAAACTCTTCACAAAACCATTATCTCAAATTCAGCTCCACTGCTCACTATGAGATTTGTTCATGCTAAGTCTATTCATCTAGAGCCCATATTGTTAAGGTGCTTTGTGCACAGTTTAATGAGGAAAAAGTAACTAAATATGGTGAGGCTGAGCAGGATGAGACTTGAAGCATGCAAAAGTCTTCCTGGTAAAGTACAGACTAACTGGGGTGTTACTGACACGGGGCTCATCCAAGACCCCCTCATGTGGGATCCATTAGAGCTTATGTTACCTTTATGGGTATGGTATAGACAGGGTACTACTAATACCATATAAGCAGCTATGTAAGAGGAAGGTTACATTCCTTTCAGAGCTTTGCTCTTTGGTCACAGCTGATACTTATCTTAGGTAAAATATGTTTGTGATATTGGAAGGTGGGCTCAGGGAATGACCTTTGGCATACAAGTAAATAAAAATACCTTCAGGGAATTGCCTTACTCATTGGCTGTTGCTGAGAATCTTTGCATACTCTTTAGAGGTGAACAAAGAGATCTATAAAGGACATCTGACTGCCATCTCCATGTATTGATGTCTAGGTAATTCTGCCAGCAAAGATCTTGGGCTGCAGCTTAAAACTGTGACTGAAAGGCTGACTCTGCTGGATGAAATGGTGGTCTACATGTTGTCAGCAGCTGCATTGCTGCCTCCTGACTTCCTCAGCTCCTAGAACACACTCTCAAATTCCTGCCTGAGGATTTTTCAGTATCACTTTATTGTTCTCAGTGTTAAGGCATGGTGTAGCTGAGTGATCAGCCTCTGAGCCAGTATAACTGGCTACATTTCCCCAAAAATGCCATCCAACAAAAAAACCCAAAACTAAAACTGCTTTGTGGTGACTCCTCCTCTCCCTGAATAAAGAGAGCTAAATTCCAAATCAAAGGCTATAGACAAATCAAAAAAACCCAAAGGTATAATGAGATCCTAGAATGCAAAATCAAGTGCAATGTGCGCATGAACTAGGCAAAACTGGTTAAAAAAATGGCCAATCTAGTAAACTGGAACATATTGCCCAGAGAAGCTGTGGATTACTCCTCCCTGCAAGTGTTTAAGGCCACAGTGGATGGGTCTTGGGTAACCTGGTCTAGTGAGAGGTGTCCCTGCCCATGGCAGGGTGGCTGGAATTAGGTGATCTCTGAGGTCCCTTCCAACCTGAGCCATTCTATGATTCTGTGGTTCTACTACTGCTTTTGCTATGCTTTCTAGTTTTCCAGACTTTGCTGCTGTGTGCATGTAAGAACCAGCTCCAGCTTTTGCTGTCAAACTCTCAAGCACTGCACAAAGTGACAGCCACCTTATGAGAAAACCTGAGATTGTCCAGTATTTCAAATCTTTCACTCTCTGTAGTTAACATGGGACTTCTCACATCTCAGCTGTTACTTAAGGATGAGACAGCTTAAGTCTTCCAAAACTCCCAGGAGTAGGGTTCAAAGCTGTCATCATCTTCTGTGACTGGAGTTTGTGCATTTAAAAAACATGCAGCATTTCTTAAAAAGAGTGACTAACCTAGGTTTCATTGATTTAACATCTCAAAAGATCTCAGCTAAAAACAAGATTCATTAATATTGTTATTGAAAATTAAAATATAAAAAACCTAAAACATCTTTTTGTTAAATTCACAGCAGTGCTGAACCGCAGAGCTCACTGCCCATTTAAGCAGATTTATAGCAGCAGTCTGCTTGAGGATTGTACAAGCATGTTTTAGAATGGCTTGCATCTTTATTCTTGTTGCCTCCAAGTTTTTGCACGTTTTCACATTAGTAGCTATCCAATCACAAGTCTGAAACCCAGAACTACTTTCCTATCTTGGTTCTCACTTGTCTCTGTCTCCATTCATTTATGCAGCCTCCCTATGCCTTGTTCTGCAAGGTTTTTATTACCACTTTTTCTTCATTATCTTTCTGATTCACTCCTTTATCTTTCTCCTAGAAATGTGAAAAGGCACACAGATGAACAATGTGAACTCTTCCACAGTTTGGTACTAGCACGTACCAGGATGCTCATGTGATGATGTAGACTCCACATTCACCCATTCACATTAGCCTTTATTAGATGTGTAGTGTATTATCCAATGAAAAGAAACACTGCTGTGGTTAGATATTTTGAAGCAGCTCTATTTACCTTTGAAAAAATAGGAAGTCCTGTTCTTGAACTGAAGAAATTTTTATCTTGTGCTTCTAATCTCAGCCTCTTTCTCTATGAAAGCTGTATCCTCTAGAGACTCAATGCCTTGTTTAACCCTTGTGTTTGAGGGATAGGACATTTCCCTTATCTTCTCTCATCTGTATTTTTCCTTTTCAGTACAGCTCCATCTAACAACAACTTCCATTTGCCACATAGCTCTCTTATTTTTCAGGTGCACGAAGGAATCTGTTTTTTCTTTCCAAATACATCTAGAGATGAAAGGTGGATGTTTATATCCAAAAATTTCAAGGTTTGAAAAACAGCTATAACAACTCCCGTGTTTTCATGGATTCTCATTACCTGAAACAGATGACAAAGGAAAGCTGAAGCCCTGCAGGAGTCCTGGGGGAAAGCAATTGCCTTAGGTGACAGTTGGGCAAATGTCAGTGTCTGACTCATATGACATGTATTTCATTTGTAAGAAACACAACTTCTCAGACTTTTCTGCAGAATAAATATGGTTGAAACTTCTGCCTAGAACTCCAAAATTAGCTTCAGAGTTTTATAATCCCACTTGGAATCTTCACAGATAAATTTCTCTGTATATTCATTCTCCTATATGTCCTCACATCAGGACAAAAATTTACAAAAGGCCTGTGAAAGCACTCAAGCTAGGAATTAAAAAAACATGCTACTCCTACAGATAATGAAGTCAGAAACATTGATTTCATGTCAAATATGGAAAATACGTTTCTGTTAACTTGAGTTCTACTGCATACTAGAGAGCTTGTTTTTCTGCACATAATACATCTGGACTATTTTGTAAAAATTAGACTGTTTCAAATAAAGAATTCTTTAGAAAATGTTTTTGAAGCTGAGATACAGCGTATCTCAATTAGTATTTACTATCTCAATTATTATTTACTATTACCAAACTATGGTACTTCTTTAAAAACGAGGCAAAANTTACAAAAGGCTTGTGAAAGCACTCAAGCTAGGAATTAAAAAAACATGCTACTCCTACAGATAATGAAGTCAGAAACATTGATTTCATGTCAAATATGGAAAATACGTTTCTGTTAACTTGAGTTCTACTGCATACTAGAGAGCTTGTTTTTCTGCACATAATACATCTGGACTATTTTGTAAAAATTAGACTGTTTCAAATAAAGAATTCTTTAGAAAATGTTTTTGAAGCTGAGATACAGCGTATCTCAATTAGTATTTACTATCTCAATTATTATTTACTATTACCAAACTATGGTAACTATGGTACTTCTTTTCAAGTGAGGCAAAAATGTACTTCCTACTCTATATATTCTAGTGCATAAATCAAATCAAAAATTCCTTATGCTTGTGTCAGTAGACACAGCTCAGTGTATCAATTCAGATCTTGTGTATCTGCCATTTAGAAGATCAAGTGTTTGCAATGGACTCAGCTTTGAACAAGCTTTGAATAATCTGCACAAACTTCTCACTAGTTCAGTAGCAGCTGTTCAGCTTAACATCACTCAATTCCTTTGTGTCATTTTACCTTTATACTTGGGAAAGCAGGGACATAAGTTAGCCTGAAGTGTGATTTGCTGCTGAGGCAACCTGATAACGAACATGTCTCCTCATTAGTGTCCTGATACTAAGAAATTAGACCAAATTCTGAAACAGTCTTTGTTCACTAATGTAGCCTGTGCTTCATCTGGAACACAGTGTGCACCGCAAACTCAGTCCAGAAAAACCATCTAGTCCTTAGGTGTTGTTTAAAGTTTATTATTATTGTAGATTATTATATTCATAGATGACATAAACAGCACTTATTATATTACTACATTATCAGTAATATTTTCATATAATAAATGCATTTTAATTATTATTAAATAAAAATATTGTTATAATATTCAACCCTGCTCTGCTGAGGGAAGATCTTGTTACCAAATTCAAGAGAACTAGATTCACACACTTCCGCAATGCACTGTTGGGGAAAAAGACTAGAACTAGAAACAGTAAACTATCTTGATGCTTTTACATGGAAAAGCTTTACATTATTTTAAGAAGTGGCGAACAAAATCAGTTTGTTAGGATAAAGTCCAGATATCTCTGAATGTCTGTAAGTTGTTTACTTTTTCTTTCCTTGCTGACTTCAGAAAGGACAGAAGTACCAAGAATCTAAAATGTCTTTCAGACAGACAGTAAATTAACTACTGAATTGGATAAGGACTAGCCATACATCAACAGAAATGGCTTAAGCACCAGCAGGGTCTCCATCTAGATTAGAGAAGTGCTCAACTGACAAAGCCAAGAGAATTAAACAAAGAAGAGACAGTCAAAGTCCAGACAGCTCCTGAAATAAGTCAGACATAGCATATTTTGTTAGAAATATAGTACAAGATCGTTACCTGGTGTAAGTGCCATAGCAGCACTGGAGCTAATTGTGCTGCATGATTGTATGCAGCAGTAGATGTTGGACCTTATGACTTTATTCCAACTCTTACATTCACATTGGAACAGTCTTTCAGCTCTATAGTTACTGTCAAAAGCAACATTTTTGGGGTTTTCTTATAATAAGGGTTATTTCTAAATTATATAGTTTCTTTGATCCAGCTGCTTCTTAAATGATTTATAATAATGAAGTGGAAAGCAATTAATTATACCAAACTTTTCACTATTCCTAAGTCTCTGTTACAGTAAGAAACCTCTAGGATACAAGATGCATCCAACAATGCACCCTGCCTCTCTACAGTCTCCTTTCAAGTAGTTGTAGAGAGCAACTCTCCTCTTCTCCAGGCTAAACAGCCCCTGAACCCTCAGCTGCTCCTCATATGACACAAGTTCTAAATCCTTGGTAGCCACCTCTGTATCCTCTCCAGCACTTCAATGTCCCTCTTGTAGTGAGGGACCCAAAACTGGACACAGTACTTGAGGTGTGGCCTCACCAAAGCTGAGAGGAATGATCACCTCCCTGATCCTGCTGGCAACATTTTACCTGTTACAGGCCAGGATGCACACTGGGCACACTGCTGGCTCATGTTCAGCTAGCTCTCTATTAACACTCACAGATCTCTCTCTTCCTGGCTCTCCAGCACCTTCTCCCCAAGCCTGTAGCACTGCTGGGGATTGTTTTTACTGAAGTAATGTGTAATTGGACACAAGATGATCTATTACATCAGTTTTCCTGAAGTCAAACTAACAGGCCTTTAGTTTGCTGGATCATCCTGTCCCTTCATATAAATGGGTGTTATACTGGGGGGACATTTTGCTCTTCATCTCTTGGCTCAGGGGTTTGGCTTCCCTCAGTACAGGTGATTCTATTACTAAAGACTGGGGTAAAGAAGGCATTAAGCACCTCAGTCCTTTTTCACTGTATTTCCTCCTGTGTCTAGCAGGGCAGGGAGACTCTCCTTGGTGTTTTAACACATTTATAGAAGCATCTCTTGCTGTCCTCCTATTTCCCCTGAGTTTCAGGTAAATGTCCCTATTTAGCAAGGCTGGTCTTCTATGCATCCAGCTCATCTCAGGGCCCATGGGGATGGCCTGCTCCAGTGCCTTTAAGATTTCCTCTTTAAGACGTGTCTAACCTTCCTGCACTCCTACCTCCTTCCTCCTACCTCCTTCAAAACTGACTCCCAAGGGATACTATCAAGTAACCTCTCAAACAATTCAAAGTCTGCCCTTCGCAAGTCCCACGTGATAGTTTGCTATCTCCTCTCCTACCATTTCTAATAATAGAGAACTTAATAATTTCATGGTCACTATTCCCCAGACAGTGTCGAACTGCCACAAGTCTTTCTCTGTTCACAAACAGGAGGCCCAGCAGGGCACCTTCCCTGGCTGGTTCGCTTACCAGCTGTGCAAGAAAGTTATCCTCCCCACATTCCAGGAACCTCCTGGATTGTTCCATGTCTGCTGGGTTCTATTCACAGCAGATACCTGGGAGGTTAAAGTCCCCCACAATAATAATAATAACATCAAGTGAAGACAAACTTTATCCCAATTGCTTACAGAAAGCTTCACCCACCTAACTGCTCTGATGGGGAGGAATATAGTAGACTGCCACAGCAATATCAGCTTTTTTGGCCCAATCATCACTACATACTTTATTTCTGAGATTTCGTGGCATTCCCTAGCTTCCTTTCCTCCCCAGCCCTAGCCTGTCTCCAGGGCAGGGACAGCTAAGGAGCAGCCCCATGCTTCCACACCCCGCTGTTGGATGCACCATGGCCATGCAAGGGTCAGGTGGACACTACAGGAGAGCCACCAAGCTTGGCCTTCTCCAGCTCACTCCCTTCTATTTCCTTCTGCAGATCTGAAAGTGCCCCACACCCAGAGCTATCCCTGACCCTCAATCAGCTGAGGATTCTGGTCAGTGGGACAGGCACTGCCTGCGATGGAACTGCACAGGAGGAAGGAAGTGCAATCAAGTCCCTTACCTTCATCTGGCCCTATGGATACTGTGTCATCACTTTCTGGTGAGTGTTTGTGCCACCTCCCACCAGAGGCCTTGTCCTGTCCCACGGGGTGCTGTCTTGCCTCTGGGACTGCCCCATGGGACATGGCTGAAACAGCTTCTGGCTCTGCCCACAGGCTGGTAAGCAGCGGGTGCTCAGACTCCTTCTCTCTTTCCTCAGCATCCACACTGCAATGGAGCATTGGGTCAGAGTGCTCCAGAGGTAAGCTCTGCCTGGCTCTGCAGCTGGTGAATCCATGCTCACCACACAGCTAGATGTTCAAGGTGTAGCTGTATGAGGCAGAAACACTGCTCCCCAGTTTGGGAGAGGTGGCTGCCAGAGCAGCTCTGGAGCAGGCGAAGCTGGTAGCACAGCTTCACCCAGATGTGTCCAGACAATACATATCTAGTCCCATCCTCATGACTCTTCACATGACTGATGGGCATTTCTTCACATGGACTGATGGAGGTACTTCTAGGCTGGCAGTAGAAAGGAAAAGGCTTCTTGGTTATCACACAGCTTTTTCTCTACTCCTTCTCCTTGCACAGGTCACCAGAAGAAGCAGAGGGAGCCTGGGTGGTGCAGCCGCCCTCCATTCCGCTGCTGCTGAGGCAACTGAAAAGTCACCACCTACCAGCACTACCCACCAGCAGCCTGAAGAGTCTACTCAATATGAGCCACACAAAGGTGAGGATGGTTCCACACTGAATCTTGGCTGTCCCCACTTCTCATCCATGGCCAGAGGCTGATGTAGCTTGCCAGGTGCCCTTTCTGCTGTGGGGCTGCTTGGTGGGGCAGCTCCTTGCAGGCTGGAACAGAGCACTGAAGCTGGGGGTGGCCATGCAGCTGGTGAGTTTGGAGAAAACAGGGGTAGGATGGCCCTTCTCTCCTCCTGTTGTGCTCTACTGGAGCAGCTGCTGCCCTTTCTGCAGGGCACTTCAGCCCTGTAGCTGGGAACAGGTGAAACACCAGGGCCATGTTATTAAAACTCCTCACTTCCCAAATTCAACAAAAGCCTCATGTAGTTTTTTTGATTTTCCCTCTCTTAAGCCCTTCCTTTTAGGAATGGCAAGGGATTTAATAGGGAGAGTCTGTCCTGGGATTTTCCAGCCTTAGCCAGACAGTGACACTTTAGGCAGACAACAAGAGACCAAAATAAACGGGGTGAGGTGGTAGGCAGAAGACAGGACCTTGACCTGGGAGAGGGCAAGGGGAATTTTGTTGTGGGAGTTGTTTTACCAGAGGAGGGGGTTGGAATATGCTCCTCCAGTGTAGTGATTATGTTAATTTGAATTTTCATGTACTTTTTTGTTACCTCAATTATCTGACTCACATTGGAGAGCCGCGTAACTTTCTGGTTTGAGCTGGGCAAGGTTTTGGTAGTGGGGAAAGGCACTAAAACAGCTGACAACTTCCATGAAAGAAGATTAAAGATAAAAGCAACAAAATGGAAGCAAAACAACCCAAACCCCCATACCGAAATAACCCAAACCCTTCATCCCATTTCTTGTCAGGACCTTCTTCTGGCTCAGCCAATCAATGCCTCCACAAGTGGTTACCTATATTAGGGGAAGTAAGTTTTACCTTTATGAGGGAAAACAAGTTTTCACCAGCTTTTGCGTTTTTGATTCAGAGGAAGACACAAAACTGATCAGTGGGAGTCTGTCCTGGGGTTGGCCAACTAGTGACAACCATTTTCCAGCCTGACTCAGACTGTGAACACTGAGGCAGCGGCCCCAGGACCATTAAACTACATGGCTGGAGCACTATTTTTCTCTTCTTTTTTGAGGTTTTTTAGGTGGTTGGGAGATTCCCTGACCTGGGGAAGCCCAAGGGAGGAAGAAGAGAAATGACAGAAGTTGGCCTCTCTCATGGGCTACGCAGAGAGAGTGACGAGACTAGGAGCATCACAGGAGAAACCATGGGAGATTAAAGTACTGTAAAGCCAGAAGCAACACTCAGACAGGAACAGCTGACTGCTTGTTGGCATGTGGCAGGGCACAATAAGAAAGAAGCCCAGAGGGCTCACTGGCAGGTGATCTGCTCCAAAATGGTCTCCACTCAGCAGAAGAAGACCACACTCCTGTCACAATGAAAATGGATGTGGGAACCCAGACAGAGCTGTGCAGGTGACAGGCTGCAGGGAACACCACAGCCTCTCACTGATCAGCTCTGAGAGCAGATGTGTGTGGTGTGAGCTGATGATCTGCTCAGTCAAGCAGCACAGCTGCAAGATGAGGTTGTAAGGTTACAAGTTGAAGTAGAAATACTCAGGAGCATTAAGGAGGCTGAAATGGAGATAGACTGGTGAAGCCAACCTCTGTGCTTCATGCAACACCCAGGATCAAGGGGCTCCTGTATCATGCCCCTCTCAGATGGAAGGCAGAAGCCTAAGTAAAAGGGGAGAGTAGAAGCAAGTTCAAGGCTGTGGCAGAAGGCAAGCACCCCCTTTGTCTGTTTCGCCACCCCAGGTGCCTCTAAGAAATAGATACGAGGCCCTCCTGGAAGACAGTCATGGATATAGGTGATATGCAACCTATTCCAGAGGTCTTTTCACAATTGGATAGGCTTTCCTGCAATATGACAAACTGTTCCACAAAGAAGAAAAGAGTTCTGGTTGTTGGAGACTTGCTCCTGAAGGGAACTGAGAGCCCAATATGTAGAATTGACCCTCATCCTAGGGAAGCCTGGAGCCCAAATCAGGGATATCACTAGGACACTCCTTAATCCGGTGCCATCAACTCACTGCTACCCACTACTGATCTTCCAGACAGGTGGGGAGGAAGTTGCATTCCATATCCTGAGGAAGATGAAGGAAGACTCCAAGACCTTGGGATGGCTGGTGAAAGAGTCTGGCGCATAAATTATTTTCTTTTTTTGCTTCCATTCCCAGATGAGAACATGGGCTGGGACAGAAGGATTCAGTCCATAAATGCCTGGCTATGAGACTGGTGCTACAGGAAAGGCTTTGAGTTCTTTGATAATGTCTGGATTTGTAAGACACCAGACCCGGCAGTGACACATGGGAAAGGTTTATCTCAGAAGAGTGAAAGGGTTCTGGGACAGGAATTGGCAGGGCTTATTCAGAGAGCTTTGAACTAGGGATGGTGGTGTAGCTGGGTGTGCACCAGTGGGGCAGCGTTCTAGTACTGATGAAGAGCAGGAGGTCTCCTACCTTCCTAGGGTGAAATTGGAGCACTCAGCTTGCTCCCCAAAATGTCTGCACACCAATGCATGCCACATGGGGAATAAGCAGGAGGAGTTCAGTCAAGAGATTATAATCTGGTGACAATTAGAGACATGGGGCAGCTCGCATGACTGGAATGTGGCCATGGGTGTCTATGTCCTTTTCAGGAAAGACAGGCCAGCAAGGCGAGGTGGTGCTATTCTTTATGTGAAAGATTAGAATGTATTGAATTCTGTCCAAGGGTGGATGAAAAGGGAGTTGAGAGTTTATGGGTATGGATAAGGGGCAGGCTGGCATGGGTGATACTGTTGTGGGTCTATTACAGGCCACTGGATCCGGGTGAGGAAGTTGATGAGGGCTTCTACAGGCATCTGATGACAGCTTTGAAGTTACAGGCCCTCACTGTCATGGGGTACTAGAAGGTAAAGGGATCCAAGATGCTTGGTTAGTATTCAAGACCACTTCTTTCAAGCTCAAGATCAGAGCATCCCAACATGTAGGAAATCAAGAAAGGAAGCCAGAAGACATGCGTGGTTAAGGAACTGCTGGGCAAACTCAAGAGGAAGAAGGAAGTCTGTAGGTCATGGAAGGAGGGGATAACCACTTGGGATGATTAGAAGACTCTAGTCAGAGGATGTCACAGACTTTCAAATATGTTGCAGATAAAACTAACACAAGAGGCAATGTAGAATGAGACGGGTGCCCTAGTGACAGAGGATACAGAGAAGGTAGAGATACTGAATGCCTTCTTTGCCTCTGTCTATACTACTGGGGGCTGTCCTGATGAGCCCCAGACCACTGGGGCCCCAAAGAATGTTAGGACAAAGGAGAAGTTTGCCCTGGTTGACAAGGACAGGGTTAGAGACCAATTAAGCAGTCTGGATGTACAAAAATCCATGGGTCCTGAAGGAATGCACCAGCATTGGTCATGCTTGACCAACCTGATAGCCTTTTTTGAGGACACAGCCAGGTGGATAGATGATGGCAAAGCAGTGGATGTGGTCTATCTTGACTTCAGTAAGGCATTTGACAGTTTCACATAGCATCCTCGCAGACACACTGAGGAAGTGTGGTCTGGATGATCAGGTAATGAGGTGGATTGTGAATTGGCTGCAGGATAGGAGCAAGACAGTAGTGGTCAATGGGGCACAATCTAGTTGCACTTCTGTATCTAGTGGAGTCCCCCAAGGGTCAGTGCTGCGATCAGTACCATTCAGTGTATTCATCAATGATTTGGACAGGGGAATACAGTGCACTGCCAGCACGTTTGCTGATGGCTCAACCCTGGGAGGAGTGGCATACACATCTGAGGGCTGGGCTGCCGTTCAGCGAGACCCAGACAGACTGGAGAGTTGGGCAGGGAGGAATTAAATGAAACTCAACAAGGGCAGTGTAGAGTCCTGCATCCGGGCAAGAACCCCAGGTACCAGTATAGGTTGGGAACTGACCTGCTGGAGGGCAGCTTAGGAGAAAGGGACATGGGGGTCCTGGTGGATAGCAGGATGACTATAAGGCAGCAATGTGCTCTTGTGGCCAAGGCCATTGGCATCCTAGGGTGGATTAGAAGGGCTGTGGTTAGTAGATTGAGAGAGATTCTCTTTCCCCTCTACTCTGCCCTGGTGAGACCGTATCTGGAATATTGTGTCCAGTTCTGGGCCCCTCTGTTCAAGAAAGACATAGAACTGCTTGAGAGAGTCCAGCACAGTGCCATGAAAATAACAAAGGGGGTGGAACATTTCCCTAATGAGGAAAGGCTGATGGAGCTTGGAAAAAAAGGAGACTTAGGGGTGACCTTATTAATGTTTATAATATGGAAAGGGCAGGAATCAGGAGCCAGGCTCTTCTCGGTATGATATGGACAAGAGGCAGTGGGTGTCAGTTGGAACATAGGAGGTTCTGCATAAATACTAGAAGAAACTTCTTCACAGTGAGGGTGACAAAGCATTGGAACAGGCTGCCCAAAGAGGTTGTGGAGTCTCTTTCTCTGGAAATGTTTAAAAAACTGCCTGGACATGCTGCTGTGCAACTTGATCTAGGTGATCCTGCTGTGGCAGAGGGATTGGACTAGATGATCTTCTGAGGTCCTTTCCAATCCCTAACACTCTGTGATTCAGACTTAAATGGTTTAGACAGACTGCTCTTTCCCCACTAACAACTACACCACCTTTTACCCTTCTGCTTTCTGGTACTCCTCTTAAACCCAGATTCTCTAGATGGTGCTTTTGTTTCTCCAGGCTCACCAGGACCAGTGGGCAAACCCAGAATTCATGTTGCTATCTTCCAAGTTTCTTGATGACTACATTACAGTGTTCAAGAAGCCTGTTTTTTACCACAACTCTTCCTTCAACCTATGTGAAAAAAGCTAATGCGATAAAACAATAAATTATCAGAGTAAAAGATGAGTGACCTTACAGAACAAATTCTGTCTTTTCTGCAAGCTTCAGAGCCTCATGCATCCCTGCAGCTGAGAGTTTGCGGTTGATATTCCTATATCTGCATTGCAGGAGGTTGCGGTAAGTTGTCCTCAGATCCCGATTGAAGAAGGCGTATATAAAAGGGTTAATGAGGGAGTTTGCATAACCCAACCACAGAAATGTTCTCTCAACCCATAGTGGGATACAGCTGCATGCTGTACCACAGATGAAGGGCCTGGCTGTTGAGAGGAGGAAGAAGGGCAGCCAGCAAACAGTGAAAGCCCCAACAATAATCCCAAGTGTAGTGGCAGCTTTCTGTTCTCTTTTAAAGATAGAGATGTTTTTCTTGTCATGCTTCAGGAGTCGTGAAAAATTAGCACATTCTTCAGATTCCTTGTGCAGTTTTATAATTCCATTCATAGAAATCCCTTCCATTTCTTCTGTCCGGGGGAAAGCAGCAAACTTGTGTTTAGCAGCACTCCTCTTGGCAGCTTTGTAAATCTGATAGTACATGAAAAGCATCACTGACATTGGAATATAAAAAGCAACTGCTGTGGAGTAAATGGTGTAGCCGAAGTCTTGACTGATCAAACAAACTTTTTCATCATTTACATTTTGAGCCCATCCAAAGAGTGGAGGTATAGTGATAGAGGCAGATAAGAGCCATACACACAGGATCATTTTGGCCATGCACTTCCCATTCTGCCTTACAGGGTATGTAAGAGGTCTTGTTATTCCCAGGTACCTAGAACAATAATGTAGAGTTACTGTATAGTGCACTGGTTAACTGATACGAGTTATTTCATGTAGTTTGCCCTAAAATAAAACATCTTGGGTGAGGTTTCTATTTTACGCTTTTTCAGTTCTCTCTTTGCATGTATTTCAAATTTGTAAATTCATGTGTCTTTCACATTAAAATTTATAGTACTGATATTTTGTATAAAAGATCATTTAATGTAGAGGGTAACTTCCCATTAGCCATAATTTTAATGAATGTGTACAATCTTCATGCAGATAACTAATTTTCTGGCTTTTAAGGAAATTCTGAAACCCAAATTTTATTTGCCTAATTTAAAATCTTGAAGTAGACATGAATGCTCACTCCACAAACCAATCCAATCACTTTTTGTACTGAGTATATGGTTAAGTTAAAACTGAAGCATGCATTTATATTCATTTTTCTTACGTACTCAGCAGTTATGAATATCCCTCTTACTAAACTGGGATATGAGTTGTCTTTCTTACCTTCATGATTCAGATAGGAACCATAAACTGCAAATTCAACCCAAGACCAGATTGTTTCAGTGATACAATAACTATTTTTATCAGAATTAGAAATTGCATCTATTCAACCTTCAAACCTTTCCTAACAAAATAACAATCTAGAATACTGTTAGTTTACCTGGAGAAAAAGCTGTTTTACCAGAAGCTAAGTTTCAAGTGGTAAACTGTAAACAGACAAGAAAAATGTTTATAGTGTGTCTAGTTTTAATAATAATAAAAAAAGAAATCTGCTGACAGGGTCTATATTTTCTAAACTGTGACAGCTTAAACAATGTACTTGTTCTAAGTAAGACAAAATACTATGTCTCTATGGCCTTACATAGCTAGTCAGCAATATCCTAACTTCATGTTTATTCTCAAGTACAAAAAATGTTTTTATTTTCTCTCTAGCTATGGGACGTTTATCTTGGATAGAAATAAATGCTTCCTTTTACACCTACCATATTTTGCTTTGAAATTTGGTTTCTGCTCAACTGGAACTTACCTATGAGTTAACAGTGATGTCTCAAATTGTTCCTTTTATCCTCCCCATAAGAGAAGGAACTTTGAGGAAAACAAGTGTGATTCACTTTGTTACTTGTAAAAGGAACAGTTTCAAATCGTATTTCAGAACAACAATTTGGTTTCAAGGAGCACCAATCAGTGTTTAGTTACATAGTGAAGGTTTTGGAGGCTTACAAACAAGAAATAGAGTAACATGGTTAAAAACACTGGAGGGGGTGGTGGAAGGTCTTTTTCCTCTATTCATCTAGCAAATCAAACATAGATGTTTGCCTGGCCCCACAAGATGCTGCATTATTAATTTTACTTCAGTAAATTTTGGCCATTGCTGTTGCTTTATACAAGCACCCAGGAATACTACAGTTTTGGAAGTGAAAAACACTATTCCGTTATCAGTTCTGAAGAGCAACAACATCCTCTCTTAACAAACTCATTGTTTTTACATCACTTCTATGTCTGTTACACAAAGGACAGAACTGGTTTACTGTGCCCTATTCTCCACAGCATGCACAAGGCCAGTGGAGGGCTACAAGGATGACAGACTGGAACACCTGCCTTACAATGAAAAGCTAAGAAACCTGGAGCTATTTAATCTGGAGAGAACTGAGAGGGGATCTAATTAATGTCTATAAAGACATGAGGAGAGAGTGTCAAGAAGGTAGGCACAATCTCTCTTCATTTGTGCCCTCTGCTATGACGGGGGCAATGGATTCAAGCTTGAGCACAGGATGTTCCATCTCATCATGAGGAAGAACTTTACTGTAAGGGTTACAGAACACTGGAACAGGCTCCCCTCAGAAAGGCTGTGGAGTCTCCTTTTCTGGAGACTTGCAAGACCTGTCTGGATGCATTTCTGAGTGATCTGCCCTAGTTTTGGTTCTGCTCATGCAGTGGTATTGGACTAGATGATCTTTAGAGGACCCTTCCAACACCTAACATTCTGTGATTCTGTGAAAACACTCAAATTGTTATAATCCTTTTAGAGATGCTGTTTACACTAAGCATGAGGTGTGTTCTTCCACAGACTTGATTTTAAATAGAGTAAGGTATACAAACTGTTCAGGGAAATACTATTCCCATCACATACTTAGCTAATGTAGATGGAAGTCAAGGAATAGAAATACAAAAAGAAGACACGAGCAGTCCAGTGCACATCTAAAGTGTTAGAACATGAAAAGTAACTTTGTTAACTATTGTATGACAGTACTGGTACCTGCCTTTCTGCTATACAGACTGGCCTCATAATCACATCACGATAACCTGTCCCAGACTCTTGTCTGGGGAAAGGAGAATATTTCAGAGGCAGTAAAGCACTTTCCTCCTTCCCAGAGGTCAACAAATTTCCTCATTTTATTGCCTGTAGGACAGATTACAGAACACAAATTAGATCTCGTTAAAACCTAAACAATATTAGAGTGAGACAGCAGAACTAATAAAATCAAGAATAGACTTGTTCGACTAGTCTTGTACTCAAGCTAGTTAAATGTTGCATCTTTCCTATCTAGTGCATTCATTTATAAAAAGTCTTGGCACAGTGTCCAGCTTCCACATCCTAACGGCATTTGCTAGAAGTGGCTTAAGCCCCAATTCATCCTTCTCAGTCAATGGTGAATGCAGTAACATGAAACATCTTAAATGTAAGTTTTGATATCAATTATTTTCGATGCTTTTGTTTTCTGGTTCAACAACCTCAACTTCATTCTTATTATTGAAACAGTGATACTTGAATTTTGAAACTTGGAGGAATGAAATGTTTGTTTTACTTTCAGCAAGGTTAACATTTTCCATTAGGTCCATTCTTTCTTTCAGTTACATGCATATCTTTAAATTCTCCTTACAAGAGGAAGACAACTGTTCCTACTGTTAAGGTGGGTACATTCAGAATGCAGTACTTACACCTTTATTGTACCTAGTTCAGTGCTCTGCGGTGACTTTTCTTTTTCTCAATAATTATTGTAGGGGGTTTTTTTGATGGAACTCATGAAGCGTGGGCTTTCCTAGCAGTGGGAGAGAATTAAATCAATCAAAATGAAGTATCTGTTCATTCTAAAGGAATGCAATTTGCATAGCAGGAGATTATGGTCCTTTCTCTTGCATTTCTTTCGGTTTCTCAGTACTTTAATTAACTCTCTTCTCTTATTGCATAACTTTACAGTTTCATAGTTTTCTTATTTATTTTTGCTCATTTTTCAATATTTTATTTCACTTGCTCTATTTTTATTTCACTTTCTTGCCCATATTTTTCCCTCTTCATTTCTGCCTACTGATCTAAGACATCCATCCTATTGATGGGAGAGTGTATTCTGCTTTCATTCTAAGAAATTTGTTAACAAGTCTCCTGCTAGAGGGAGACATGTGATGTGTTTTCACTCAACTTCCATTATCTTAACAATAATTTCTGAAATAATATTCCTCTTTCCTTTCAAAATTTGGCAGATTTATTTTACCTGTCCTCACTCTTTGCCTTACACTTTCCCCCTGTATGACTATTGAAGTCATAAGAAGATAGTATGTATTTCCAGTGCAATATTTTGCAATTGCCCAAATAAATATTTTATATTGCAGACCAAACACTCTGATTAACTGTCTTAGAAGAAAACAGTGCATAAATATTTAACTTTCTTCTGTCTTCAGCAATGACATAAAGACAAATGGATTCCAGTCCATTCCATCCTTCACCAAGCCTCCTGGAATCTAGATTTGAAAACTGAAAAGGTTCTGAGAAGGAAATATTTAAAATTAAGTCACAAACTGAAATAGGAAATAGAAGGCTTCCCTTTTTTTTTTTTTTTTTTGAGAATATCCGAACTTCAGCTTTGTCGGATTCATCATCTCTGTTTTCCTGTGGTTTTCTTACTAGTGCAATTGAATTAACTGAGCTCAATATTGCTTCTCACCCCAATTCTTGATAGATAATCTGTCACACTTCAAAAGCTCTCTGTATCTGTACAAATCATACACAGGTAGAATCCATTTTTCTTTTTACACTCTTTGACACTGTTCAAGGATGAGGAAGAAAAATAATTTCATGCTTTCCAAAATGAAAAAAATTGTTTAACTGTGTCAGGGACATGCTACCCAATTCTGCTCTTTCATCGCCCCACAGATGTGCTAGTTCCCTTTATTTAACATTGATCTACTTTTTGTGGAAGAGAAAGTGCAAAGATAATCAAAAGGCTCTTTCTGATTTTTTCTTCCTGTTCAAAAGTCAAAAATAGTATTCACCTAATGACAGGATAAAGTACAACCCACAGCACATATTACACTTCAGGAATAGTCCCTAAAAAATGCTTTGCAGGCTTTTTAAGCAGTGTCTCACTCCACTGAAAAATTCTATGTGGAATTTATTACATGGCCTTTAGTAAGCTAAAGGAGAACCGGTTAAAGCTGAAAAGGGAAAATTAATCTGAAGATGAGAGGTAAATGATCTGCCATGATTGGAGGGAAGTGGTGGTAGCTGTGAGCTTGAGGAGTGACAGAGACCTTGAGCATATATGCATATGTTCCAAAGGTTGCTGATGAGGGATGAGGCTTAACTTGGAATACTGTTTAATGGTGTTACATTGGACTCAGGAAAGAAAAATATAAGCAAAAATGTACAGCTTTTATCTTTTTAGAGAATCTCAAGCAGTAAGTGAGTGGACTGAGTGAAGAACTGCAACACTGGATGCTTGTAAGGCACTAGAGGAGATATTACATACATACCTCTGCTCTTTCTTCTTTATAATAAAGACATTGGGAAGGAGTGCTTTAGCACTGGAAGTCATCTTTATGACGGTCTTAGTTCCTGCATTAATCTCATATTCTGATTCTTCATCCCAAGCACAAAAAAGCTCACTGTGGTGAGGACAGGCATTGGTCATGAGCTTTTGCCAAATGCCTACATTTTTAGAGGATATAAAGCCTTAGATGATTTATTTGCTCATTAGCCTGAGCAATCTATACAACTGAAGATAAGGTTCAAGTCCTAACTTGAGCTAACCAGTACAGAAACATGAGACTTGGATGTCATCAGGATAACTCAGGTTACCCATCTCATAGGCAGAAGCACTCCATATAGTTGACATTTGCTGACAGGAAAAGGTTTATTTGCTCCTTTGATTTTTATGTGGGAGATAGTAACTTGAAGAAAAGATATAGTTTCTTGAAACACCAGCTGAGGTGAAATTCTTGCTGTTTCTGAGCAAAAGAAAGTTAGGAACTGGAAAATCCTCATTTTTCTCTTTAGGATTACCTCTATCTTACCTCTCTCATCCCTCACGAGTATTATCAATGACAACTATGATTTAAGGTTTTGTTAGAGTCTGCAGTATATCTAGGATTCCTCTTTTCCCTTACTGCCTTCTGAAAGGGTTTTAGTTCTCAAACCTAACAGAGCTTAAGTCACTTGCCCTCCCATATCCTGACTGGTGCTGTCCTATAGCAAAGACAAACACTCATGATTCCAGATAGCCTGCTGGCTTCAGTCAGGCTAGAGACATGCAAAGAGATAACCACCAGACATGCCTCAGTCTTGGGACCATCCTGCTCTGTGTAAGCACTCAAGCAGGCTGTAATAAAACCTGCAGTGTGTTTTCTCTCAGTTCTGTACTCTGCCAGACACCAGCACAAGTAATCCTTATGTGAGCAAACAGGCAGGCTGATAGCCCACAGGATCTGTCTGTATTTTGGCCAGTGTATAAGTGTACAATCTTTTCCTCCCATGCTTGTGTAGGCACACACACATACACCCCCCAGATGATCCCTTTGTGCCTGGCAGCAAGGTGGAACTCAAGATGTATGTGGTACAAACAAACTGAAACTCTGTGAGGACCTTGAGAGAGGGTCCTGAAGTGCCTACACCTGCACATGCGTTATCTATATGGATGCAGCTGAGGGAGCGGTGCATGTAGAGTTTCTCAGATAGGATGGTGGAGTCTCCAATTTAGGATGGAGCACCAAATCCATATGGTTCTCAGGAGGAAAAGGTTGAAAAAACAGTGCAGAGATGTCAACAACAAAGAATCACAGAAGTCACAAGTCCTTGTGCCCAGCTGAGTGTCTGGCTCTTCCCTAGCACCATATTTGCATCAGACCCAGGCCTCCTGGCCCAATACTTTTTGCAGAAGGTCTGAACACACAGAGAGCTGCAGAGAACTCTGCTCTGGGTGCTCAGGGAATTTTGACTGTCAGAGTTTGCCCTGAACATACTAGGAATATTACTGATCATGAGCCAAAGGTGCTATTTTAATTGCATAACTAGGTTGTTCGTTCATTGTTTGAAGTAAGCTAACAAATACCTCCAACTAAAATGTGTGGCAGCTTGATTTCAGAGCTGTGAAAAACTGTCTTTTTAAGACAAAAAGACCTTCATCAGACTCCCATCAAGTAGAAATGGCTAAGGTGGTTTTCTCCAACTTCACTAAATGAGTCACGCTTGGATTGACACTAAACATCAGCTTAAAAGGAATTATTTTGAAAGTTATAATGGTGTTACAAAATGAAAACCTCCTACAACTTTAGCTAGAAAATCATGACTGATGTCTTTAGTACAATTAAATTAAGCATTTCAGAAGCTTCCACAGTATACATAATGAATGAAATGAAAAATCACAGCCCATTGCGCTGGTAATACCATCGTACTAAAACAAAGAATCTCCAGGGAATAGCTATTTAAATGTGCTGATATTTATGCTCTCTCTTTCTTCCTTGAACACAAACAATTCCAATGTAATATGTCTGGACACAGAGGTTAAAGAACAATTCTCTCTAGAACACTTCTTCTGTCCTCCCCTTCTTTCTTTTCCTCTCTCTGAAGAGACAGGAAGAATACTGTAAGGACCTGGTCCAAATCCTCCTTTTTGCTTCTCTGTGATAATAATTTTGCAAGAGCCTGAAGGAACACTTACATAATCATTATGGATGTATCTCAATACAGACCTAATCTATTTGGACATTTGTTGCTTTGTCCATAGCAGTATTGGCCTGAAGGAATATCTAAATTTGTCAAAAATCGCACAAAGATTTTGCTGTGTTCCACTAGATCAGGTTGTAAAAACGGTAAATGTTTTTGCTCAAGCTCAGCAAGAAATAACACACAGTAAATCAATAAACTTTTATTAGAAGTCTTATTTCTAAAACTTTGAGATGTGTAAAGCATCTTGTATAGAGTTTGCACAGAGCCTGCATTTCACTATTATATTACCTGCGGAAATGCCAACCAGAGGCACATGCTGTTCCTAGACAGTGGGCACTCTGGGTTTTAATCTCACTCCTTTCCTGGAAAATATTTAAAAAATACTGTTAATGTAGTTCAGCATAAAATACACTTCTCACTAGTGTAATCTTCTTATAAAGAAACTCTTACTGCAAAGAGGTCTGAAAGCAAGAAGAAAATGGACTAACAATAAAAGTGAGAAAGGGAAACTCTGACATTGTAACTGAGGTACTGAAGCAGGTAAAGTAGCTGAATAATTGTGTTTCATAAAGAAGTCTAAGATGCAAAAGGAAGCTGTGTCTTCTCAAACGTCAATATATTCTGGCTGAGTAACTTTGATCAGTGATGCTTTACTTGAGAATAGCAGCAAACAAAGAAAATAATTCATTTAAGGTCAGTTAAAGAGTCAGTTAAAGAGTCAATTTAAAACCCAAGCAACAAAATACTTGAAGTAGGGAATGTGTGATAAATTTCCATAGTACAGCTCTAGACAAAGCACCGAAATATGCTACCACTGCTCAAAGTCACGTAGAGGTAGGTATCTAGCAGTGCTGCATGAAGAATGACAAAGCATGCTGTGTTTCAAGAAAGCTTTAAAAATGGCCTTCATTCTTAATTTTAGGATGATAAAAACCCCACAGGTTAGAAACACAATGTAACACTGAACCCTGCTTTTCACAAGCAGATGAACTGAACCAGCTTGTTCAGAAATATCCAAAGACACTACCAGGAAAAAAAACCTCTAAACATGTTACTTTAACAAAATACATTTTTTTTCAAAATCGTCTCGATTTCATAAAGTATTTTGATGAGAGAACATCCCATTCTAATCCCCTACATTACCAGTAAATTTTTTAAAAATGTAGGTTCTGAGTTGCTTGTCCTCTACAGTAGGAAAAGGCATGGCTCCTGTCCTGTTACAAATAGCTTCTATGACAGGAAGAAATCATAACCTGGTTTAGAAGTCAGTGGGTCAGAGAGAGCACATCATGACAGGAAGGTATCAAGAAAGGCAGGATCAGACTGTGTATCTGCAATACAAGAACCTTGTAGAAAACTGCTATTCACAGTTCCTTCCAGCAGAAACTTCTGGAATAGGGACTTATCAGAAAATAATAAGGTTATTCCTTCAATGTAACATACCAGCATCTGTTTATTTGCCATTTACTGATATTTTAACAGTATATTTTCTGCTCAATATGTGGTACAGAATGAGGTTATGTCTTACCGTCTATCATGTCAATGAATACGAAGCCTACTATAGCTACCACTTCTCTCAACCATACGTTATTTAATTCCTTAGCACTTATTTTAACTATCATCTTTATTTACAGCATCATTATATACCAGATCCTAAGTTCCTTCTTCACATGCAATCCTCCCACCTGCTGTCATTTTCTTCAGAAAATGGCTCATTCAGTGATATTTTGGAATTTAATTTCAATAAATAAATTGGTCAAATCAAGCTTTCCTCTATAAACTGGAAATAGACAATTTGTTAAGAATTTAGTATTACCTTACAAAAATTTTTTCTCCTTGCAATCACCCAGAATCCTCAGATACCCAGACCCAGGTGTCTTTTAACTACAGAAGGTTTAAGGGAAGAAACATCTAGTGATTAAAAGTAACTGCAATGAACCCCCAAATTGTGGTGGGTAAAACTATATGTTCAACCCTTCACCGCCACAGTATTTAATTGTTCATTTGTCATAACATTTACTGATTTTTTCGAGCAGGCATGGAAATTAAGAAAGTAATAGAAAATGTACTATTTTAGACAACCACTCTTCAACTCTAATGAACTTTCAACCTTCTAGGTCTTGCTCAGACCTTTCAGGCAGTTCTATGTAGCTGGCTTGTCCCACCCTGCTGTTTCAGTAGAATTTAATCCAAATCCAGAAGTCCATACTCCCCATTTTAGATGTCACTAGATCTACTCTGGTTTTGGAACAGGATGCCCATGGAGGTGGT
Organism: Upupa epops; assembly: GCA_013397515.1. NCBI lineage: Eukaryota > Metazoa > Chordata > Aves > Bucerotiformes > Upupidae > Upupa > Upupa epops. Next base: position 47,072 of record VZRI01005899.1, read on the forward strand.
TGGGTCACCGTCTCTGGAGGTGTTTAAGGTTAGGCTGGATGAAGTGCTGGGTGGCATGATCTAGATGTCAAATGTTTAGGTTTACTTGGTTGGTTTTAGGTTGGACTGGATGATCTTTAAGGTCTTTTCCAGCCTCATCATTACTGTGATACTGTGATACTCTGATGCATCTGCAAAGACAGCTCCAAGTAAATTAGAGATTGTTGGATAGGAAGCCTGAAAAAAGAGATTATCCAGGATAATATGTCATCTTTGTCTTGTTGAATAAGGGCCTACCCACAAAAAGTTAACACTTTTCTCCTATGGCCCTTTCCCTAGGCTTCCTGTACAGAATGACATCTGAGGCCAGGTTTAGCTACTGATTATCCACAAATAGCCATTGCTCCAGCACAGTGTGTGTGTTTTATGCTAAAACAGAAGTAGATACAGCTGATGACAGACCGTATCTTCCCCCAAAGGTTTCAGAGTGAGATTTGGAAATTTTCAAGGATCCCAGACCCCTCTTCTCTCTCAGTTTTACAGACACTACACCATATATGAAAGCAGTGAAATAAACTGAATCTGCACAATCACAGAATTATCAAAGTTGGAACGGCCTTCTAGAGTTCATCTAGTCCACACTCCACCCCACCCCCAATAAAGCTGCCTAGAAGTGAAACTTTAGATAGAAGATAGAAGTGCATCCAGGATGATTCTGAATACCTCCTGAGAAGGAGATTCAGTATGCCTTACCTTTACTTTTTTCAGCAGCAAGTTGACAAATTGTGGCATCCACTTTTTGTGGATGAAGTCTAAAATATCTAAGGTTTATTGTTGTGCCTACAGCTTCCAGTAGTATCAGTTCTCATAGTCAGGCTGAGAACTTCAAACACGCTAGGAGAAATTCGGCTTCTGTGTGGGATGGATTGCCAAAGCCTGTCTATGGACATCTTAGAGAGCTCACTGCAAACTGCACAGGTTTGAGATATTGGGTAAGATACTCCATTTCAACACTAGGACAGACGCTCAACAGCTTTGTGTTAAGTGACAGACTTTGAAAACATGAAGGTCCTTGTGCTTAATTCACAGGCAAACTCTCACTACAATACTTTCATTTTAGTTATTTTTGAAAAAAAAAAAGAATTAAGACTGAGTTTTGCTAATGACCAAACTCATTTATCAAAAATAGCTTTTTAATATGGGACAATACACTCTTGAGAGTTAAAATCAGTTCTATTGCTGTAAGTGCTTGTGCTGAGAACGGGGTCCCTAAATGCAGACTCTTAAGGTAAAAGTCACTGTACATAAAAATGCAAAATTGATTCTCCAAACTGCATTATTTTTAGCTTCAAAACATCTTATTAAACTATTAAAGAAAAGCTTTGCATCTAGTCAGCAGCTGTTTTGAGTCATGAATACAAATAATTCTAAGTAATTTGTGGCCAGACAACACACTCTTACTGTTCAGGGATTTAGTATTTCAACTGTTTGCTAAATGTCAACTTCTACAGCAAATAAACAAAATTTCACAGCCCACATGTAGAACTGCTTACAGAAAATTGTTCCGCCAAATGGTACTGTGTATCTGAAATATTTCATGACAATCACAACATATTTTTATGGTTTGTATTCATAATGTCAGTTATGTTGCAAATTCTACAGTAAGCTTAGATAATAGCACATACTTCTGTTATCTGTGCTCTATGCCTTCCATTTCCATATTCTACTTTTTATACCTACCACCAATTTCTAAATATCACCTACCAAATTAAATCTTCTATGATACTACACTGTAATTTGAACACCCATAATTTTCTAGTGTGGGAACCATCCTAGATAAAAAACAGACCTGGTTTCCTTACAGCTGCCTTTGTATGTCTTTAGAGATCTGCAATCCACTAGTTGAATTACACTGTACATCTCTCATGAGAAATGAAATAATGTACTTAGAACAAGCTCTGCATCTGTGTCTCAATTTAACTTGCAGCAACAACAAGCCATATTTCTGATGCAGGTACTTGTGTAGCTGATGACAAATGACTATTCCAATGTCAGCAAGGCTACTGTCAGTATTCTTCAGTGAGACTGAAGGTGGCACAGCTGCATGTCAGCTCGCTGGGAGGAGACCTTGTAATGTGTCTGCCTAGATCTCAAACAACAAGCTCTCCTCTACAGAGTTTCTGAGTCAAAAAAATGTTAGTCTGTTTAAAAGAAAACTAGAAATTTGATCTGTTCAAGTACAGAAAACTCATCACACAGTGAGTTACAAGTAAGAAGGTTTGTAAATAATTGTGCAGCAATTCTTTGCTTCCTGTTCCAATTTTACCCAACTCAATGAATGTCTGAGACACAGCAAACTCTGCCCTGTCACCCTTGGTCCCTGACCAATTTTTCTGCCACTAGCAATATATAGCAAACTGCTGCTTGCTCCTCAACCTGTTAAACCTTGCAGGACAAATTGCCCCCAATGGGAGAAAATTGTTGCCTTTCATATGGTTCTACCTCTACTTCCTGCAACTGCCATAGAGACATATAAAACTTGTAAAACAAAACTGGATAACCAGCTTTTCTAGTGGTTATATTTTTAACTTATTCTTCTACAGCTAAAAAATCTGGCTTCAAGTTTTTGACAATACCAAAACCCCACCAATTTCCTTCGCATATCTCAGGAAAAAATCTTTGCTGACAGCTTTTGGTCAAGAGAAAACACGGTGTGTCTCTAAGAATAGACTTCACCCTGGTTTCTCCTTACTTTGAAGATAGTTACTACTCAGTAGTGCCTCTCCTTGGTTTTGTGTCTTGCATTTTTTTTTAACAGTCATGGCCATTTTGTGGTAAAATAGCTGTCCACAATGATCTTAACCCCACTCAGAAGTCTTTGTGCTATGTCACAATTTGGTAGCACAGGCCAGGATAAAAACAGAAGGAATATATTCAGTGCTGACTTGATTTGCCTCTATATCTCAGTTCTGCATGTTATCAGAATAGCCAGAAATATCAAAAATTTCCTTCTTGTCTCTACATTACTCAGAAAGCTTGTTTATTATTAGAGAATCACTACCTGATTTGTATACATGCTAGTATGTTCAGAACTACCCATATGTAGATTCTCTATATAGAGTAGGTGCTCTATATACAGCCTCCTGACTAAACTGCAAGGTACAAGAAAAAAATCAAAGCTGCTGTATTCTGGTTTTGTTATGTTAGTTCAAACAGAATAGAAACAGATTTTCCCTACTGAATATTCCTTTCTTTTGGAAAAGAAAAACCTTCATAGGAAGAGTTTGCTCAGAAAAGTATCTGTTTTTTCTAACATCAGTATGCATAGTAATAGATATACTATGAATAGACCTCTTAGAAATAGTTGGCTATGCAGTACAACATAAATAATCTAAAACTTCCAAGTTGAAAGAAATTATCCTAACCTTACAAACACTAGGACACAACTCCAGTGAATGCTGCCCTATGGTGTTCATGCTTAGAACACTCTGAATTCAAAAACCGTATTTTTTCTCCACAGTCGATCTTACATGACAACTGTACCTCGACAAACTCTTCTGTGCTCATACAAGACCTACAATGGCCAGCTTTTTCTTCAGATTTCCTACTCCACAAGGGAAGGACCAGAATTTTGTGTGATGTACTGGGAGAGAAAATAAAAAGTGTGTGTAGCTGAAAGGCAGTGCCATACACACAGTATCAGCTGTAGATGAAATGGGATGTTCTGTTTCAAAAGCTGCCACATACGTTTCTGAAAAAATAGTTCAAAAATATTTTCAGACTCAAAAGCAATATTAAAATCCATAATGGATTTCTATTAAAGAACTCAGATATTGTCCTTATGTCATTTACAGGTATTTATATAAACATGTTTAAGAAAAATTTATTCTAGAAAAGTCAAAGAATATTCCTTAAATAATTTCTGTTCCTCTAGAAGCTTGTGAGATCATGTTACCAGTGATACAGTAATCTTGCTTCAAACATGATGTAATGACTACAAATTCTTTGATGTTTCATTCTATGACTCATTCAATTCAAGAAAAGCCCTATGTGGAACACAGAGTTGAATACCACTCCATGTAACGGAGGTTACACTACACCATTATGACAGCATGGTATGTATTTGTATTTTTTGTTATTTATATTAGCAGGTATTTGTGAAAGCTCTCCTCAAAAACTATGATGAGTGTTTCTAAACTTGCACTCTTCCTGTGAATTTTGAAGCAAATCCAACCTCACTTATGGAAACTATTTATGTGACACTGACAGAAAAAAAATCAGTTTTAACATGTCTCCATTATGCCCTGCTTGGCACAAATGTGAATTAACATTCCCTTACCTCTGACTATCAGGCTCCTTTCAAATGTCTGAATTTGAGACCCCAAACTCACTTCTGAAAACTTATCCAGTGTTAAACCCTGGTAGGAGCAAACAGAAGTTAATTTCAAATGTGAGGGGAACCACAACAGCGGAAAATGCAACATCCAATTTCAAGAAAAGGCATTCGAGTAAATGTGAGGTAACTGCAAATCTCCTGGTACTGCCTCAGTTTTAATTCCCTGTTTGGGCATTCCTTGAAACATTACCCACTGAAGTCACCTTTTCACTGTCACCTCTACATTACCCTGCATCTCCACACTTCTGAATCCCTTTCAGTATCACAACTTAAACACATCCACTAGACAACGGCAACAGAACAATCAATCTACAGAATGTTTTCTATGCTGTCTTCCAGCTTCCCAAACATTGTCAGGCTTTACTGTGCACCTACACCACAAGGCACACCTACCAAACTTCAGATTTTCCACTCATTTTGGTAGTAAAAGAACACTCTTTACTCCCAAGTCTTCACAAAACAGTCTATCTGTTTGATAAAATATCTTTTATTTGCTGCCTCCTATCTTATTGTGCATCTGCCAGTCTGGTGTGAAGCATAGTATCTGCAAAGACCTTACAAAGCAATTCTTATGGCCAAGACCAGGTTACAGAGTAAATTACTGCATCTCTTGCAGACTGCCTACATGACATGGGAACAGATTCCTAAAAATGCCATGGAAATGTACCTAAAGAAATGTGATCATGTTAGTACAGCAAAACACCCCAGCTTCATTGAAACCATCTCTCAGTGAGAGATACACATTGTATGACCTATCCTACTTAATGCATCCAGCTTCCAATTCAACATCTTCACCTCAGGATTTGGGAGGAAAAAAATGTTATAGATGGTGTTTCAATGTGAATAATAAAACACATTGCAGAAATGTTCAGCAAGGAATTCTCTGCAAAAAGAAAATACAACCTCTTGAGGAATGGAGGGTCCACCACTTCTTTAAGTGGACAAAAACTACATGGAAAAGAACAAGAACAAACTTGGCTTTTCCACTTCAGTGTTTCAATGCTATCTGTACCTTTCACAAGCTAAACAAGCTATCTACAGACTTCAGAAAACTTGTTTTTCAGGCTGAATGATGGAAAGAAGGGCTTTTGTAATGACAATTTTGATCTCACCATGCTTCTGCAAAATAGGCACTAATTGCAGTAACTCTGTCTCATGCTTTTTCTATAATTCTATCTCACGCTTTTTCTATAGCTCTTTTTACGTTTTCCCTGATTCCTCAGTTATTTCTGTGTAGGTACATATATCAAACACAATCTCACAGGGGTACAGCTAGTGGGTGACTACATTTGTTCTAGATACATACCTATCTTGACATACATTATTCTACGTGCATTTTCTGAAGGAACAGAGCAGGGCTGGCAGCACAGACCACAACCTACAAATGGTCTGAAGGTAGAAGAAGAGTTTCATACCCACTTGGAAGCTGTGCTGGACTCTTACGTGCCATTAGGCTTAGGAAATCACTGACCGTATTTTCAGGTCATGTTATCAGTTTTGGATATAGGCAGAATTTAGACGTCAGCACTCTATGGAAAGTAGTTACATCTTTACTTAAATAACTTTCTTTAGTACTTCCTGTGAGGCAGTCTGAGGCCTCCTCAGTTCCTAGGCATGCACCAAGGGCACTGGAAATAAGTGAGCTTTTATGGACTGATATATTCTAAGGCAAACGTAAGTTTTCAAACACTTGGAATATGGGAAAAGATACCAAGCTGGGAGGGAGAGAGACCTGATCCTTGTGTAGAAAAATATCAGGATCAATGGGAACTCCCACACTGGTACAATTCACATACAAATTGTAAATCCTCATCAATCTAATGGAATACTCATAAACTGTGGGCTAAGATAGAAACTGGAAAAGTTCCCCCAAAAGTGTTTCATTACTAGTGTGGGTGTGGGAAAAATGCTATAATTCATCAACTGTATCTGAGTAGTTATGTTACTTTTCACTTTCTAAGCCAAACAGCTATTTTTAAATTCAATTTAAAATTGCTACTTCTGCAGTTATCCTATGGATACTTTCCAAAACAGGATTTCTGTAGCTATCTTGGGCCAGAAGAACATGATGAATCAGCACACAAACACTACAGTTTAAATTCAATAAAAACCCTTTATATGTTCATTCACTCACTAAGATGTGGTTATCCCTCATAATTTCCTCCTAGTGTTCACTCACTCTTAAGTGTAAAGGAATCCAAATGTGGTATAATTTATTGAATTGCAAACCAGAATAGTGGAGCCACACTAATAAGGAATGCTTAAATGAGGCACTATTCTCTGTGGTCCAAGTCTCTACAACTCCCACCTTTACCCAGAGCTTCTTCTCGTATCATTGAAGGCACATATAGTGAAGATAATACCATGCAAGCTGTACAAAATTAGAGATCCTCGTAATAGCTTACTATTAGCTACTTTGCAATCTTAACATTTATACAGCTTAGAGCAGAAGCAACTTTAAAAGTACAAGCGGTGCTTGATGTGTGTGACTAGGAAAGTACTACTGTTTTTTTTTTTTCAATTGAATGAAACCAGCCCATTTGTAGACTCCATGCTAATCTGTATCTTTCAGAGCTTTCCAGATGATAAATTAAGTTGAAAAATGCTTCCACCACTAAGGGCTGTGCGGCAAAACATCTTTGTGCAATAGGCCTGCCAGCTGCTGGCATTTCAGGGCTCTCAGAGGCATGATCTAAGTAGCAAGGGAAACAAATCAATAAGCCTCTTCAATGTATTAATTCTGTCCTGTTTGGAAGGGCCTCAAAGACACTTTTTAGCAGCTATATACTTGTTTATTCTAAGAAGATACTATCACTCCTTACAAACCTTGCCAAACAGTTTGTAACAATCCCTTTTGTAAATGGTTTTTGCTTTGTTTTGTTTTACAATTAATTTTTAAAATTAATTCGATAGTAGCAGTCTTTCAGCTGTTTACCTTCGACTGATTCTCATATCTGCTTCAGGGAGAACTTGGAGATTTAACAATGAATATTTTAAAATATAATCTTTGCACTGCATGTGACAACCTCATCTTTTGTTAAAGAGACTTTACTGGATCACAGCGAAGGCTTCCTAAATTCTCCTGAAGAGCAAGGTGACAGTGCCATTCATCTATGCACTTCAAAAATGTGTCTTCTTGCCCTATCTCAACCCTTCTCCCTAAACAAATGATCCCACATGACCCCAGAACACTTATTTTTGCCACAGAGTTTAAGAGTATCTAAATAGAACTGAGGATAGCAGCCAGGTTGAAGGACAGTGCTTCCTTGCTTCTGGATTTCCTGGATCACCTTATATTTATATCCTTTCCACCAAGATCACAAGGGCTCTATCATCAGAGATCTTCTCCTTCTAGATAATTTAAAAGTTGCAAGTGTTTCCACCAAAACCATGGAAAAATGGTCCCTGTGAAAATTATCTGACCCTCTAAAGACTATATTCAGTGTGAATTGCAAGCTTCTGTATTGCATACACCACTTTATCCAGAGGTACTAATTTAGTCGTATTTCTCAGAAATAAATCTCCTTTACTGATCATCCAAGATTTCATAACTACATAAGCATAAGAAAACTGCTGGTAATACAGCCCTATTAAAATCAATGCTAGACTGGAAACACATTAGCATTCACATTTATTTTCTATTGTTTCTCCCTGGTTTGCGTATTTTGTACATATTCACTATTCAAAGTTTACTTAATATTCCAAGCTAATCTTTGGTATGACTGAGCATTGTTACGTATAAGATTATTTATTTTGAAAAAGGCTTACAAATCATGGAGGGGTTTGTTTTTTTAATTTTTCATTGCCAAGTGAAGGCATTTTGCTAATTAATTGCTAGTTTGTTTCCTTTTATTTATGGTATCACCTGTCTTAACTCTATAATGAATTTAACACAAGTTAAAGCATCATGATTCCCAGAACCTTTATTTCAAGCAGAGACTAGGTAACAGTATAATAGATTATGAAGAGATCATGTTCAATAAACATTCAGTGATAGCAGCAGGAATGCAAAGACAAGAAGAGAATTATTTTTGTTTAAACAAACTTATTTTCTTAAGGAAAAAGAGTTATTCTCAACAGATTATATTAATTTATAAATACATAACTGTGTCTCTTGCTAGTATTTTGGGGTGAAAGAGTGGTGGAGGGAAAATGGAAGGAGGACAGCAAGAGATGTAATAATTTCTGTGATTAGTACAGTCAAAACCTCTGATCAACAGTGACTTCAAAGATGTTAAGAAATCTGAAAGAGTAAAACTAAATTACTCCACTGCTAACGTCTGACAACCTTACTTGGGTAAAGAAACCTTAATTATGTTAGTGTGTCCTTAAAAAGTTATGAGAAATGGAGGTGTAGAGCTGAGAGCTGGACATCACAACCAACCCAAGAATGAAAATACTTTATGTGGAGAGAGTGGAAAAATGCAATCAACTGTGTTTAAGAAGGATAGAATATCAGTAACATTAGGTAGGACAACGTAAGTAGGACAGAAAAACAAAGAGTAACTTTGGTAAGGTACTAAGCCTATTCATATTTTCTTAGAATGCTGGAATTAAGTTAAAGACAACCAATTTCAAGGCAACAACAAAAACACAGCCTTTGATACTCCAAGGTTATATGTGGATTTCATCTCTACAAGACTACAAGATTATTGGAGCAGGGACTGCTTATACAGAAATTAAAGTTTTGAAATTAATATAAACCATTATGCTTCTTGCCATGAAACCACCTCAAGTTATTTTGGGAAACTGTTTTGAAAGACTATCTTTGCAGAAACCTGATGTAGAGTTGTTTCCAAACACTTTCTGAAGTAGACAGTCAAGGCTACTACATGATAAACTCGATAAACTACTTATACAGTCTACTTTGGAAGTTCTTCAGTTTCTGCTAACTGTGTTGGGTTATAAAGAAAACACTCTCCCTCTAGATACTAAAATCATTAGCATGAGATTTCGGCTGCAGAAGAAGGAAGGTACAGGCTGCACTGTTAGTCTTCCTCTGCAAAGGAAAGATTAGACATGGGCAAGTATGAGATCTTGTACTGCCTTACAATCAGAAATTAATGCCTTAGATTCTTTTCTCCATACACCCTTCCAGTGCTTGTATGTTTTAGAGCTGTCAGTAAGTACAGCTTGGGTTTTAAGAGGGCAGAATAAGCTTTATTTTTAAAAGCAAATGCTTAAAAGCATTTTTTCCTAAAAATAAAATGGATTTTCGTCATAAATAGCTGAAATTGAGCTATCTTGGGATTGTTCTACAATAATTATAAAACCCTAATACGGTATATACTTGGGCCTTTTATGACCAGGTAAAACTCAACTGAAGGTTACACTGCCACCAGCTTTGGAAGAACCAGCTCACACTATAGCATAAAGCAGTTTAAAACAGACATTACAAATTTCAAAGTGGTTGCAAACACCCCATTATCTGTACAGAGACTTAAGTGCAGATAGTTTTGACGTGGCACTCTGTACTGAGGGAAGGGGAGACACCCGTACACCCCATGAACTGGGAGCTAAGCTGAGGCAGCAGCAGGCAGACTCCTCTGAAGTGCGGAGGCTGCAAGTCTCACCCTGTTTCTAGACTCAGCTCGTTTCCACGGGACGCGGAGGAAGCCAAAGAGGCCGCCGGTGGCACCGCTGACGGCAGGTGCCCAGAGCACTGGCGGAGCGGGGAGGGGAAAGGGCTGCTAGTGCAGCCCCGAGTCCGGGAGTGGCGGGGGATGTGTGCAAGCCGCGGGTGGACAGTTGTCCCTCACCTGTCTATACTTATCACGCAGAGAGTCATGATGGAGGCCGTGCAGCACATGACATCCATGGCGATGAAGACGTTGCAGAAAAGGCGCCCGAAGATCCACTCGCCGCCGATGAGGTCGGTGACGCTGACGAAGGGCATGACAGCCAGGGCCACTGACAGGTCAGCCAGGGCCAATGACACGATGAGATAGTTGGAGGGTTGTCTCAGCTTCTTCACGAAGCACACGGAGATGACCACCAGGCAGTTGCCAGCGATGGTCAGCAGGGTGATGAGGGAAAGTACAGCCCCGATGATAACTTTCTCCACGTTGCCGTAGCTGAGGATCTGCTCCCCGCACTGCGAGTCGTTGGCGGGCAGCGGGCTTGCCGTGGGCAGCGCCGACGGAGGGGGCGTCGGGCCGAGCTTGGACAGAATGCGCGGGGGCCAAGAGCCGGCGATCATTCTGCCGCCGCCCAGCGCCCGCGAATCTTCCAGCATCGAGGGCCGGAGGTTAGTGTAGAGGTGACTCCCGTTTAGGGCGAGGACCATGTTGGCATGAGCCGCCCATGAAGCCCCGTCGCTTGCTCGCCCGCTCTCTCCGCCGACCGGAATGCTCGGGCTCCTCCTCGGACACCCGCCGCCGCCCGCCCCCTCGCAGCCGGCAGAACCACCCGGGGCGGGGGGGCGGCCGCCTTCAACTTCCCCCGGAGTGGTCGGGCTTGTCCATGGCGCTCGCCGGGTGGCCGGGGGCTGAGTACGGAGCCATGGCTCCCAGTCCGCAGGCCGAGAGACGGACAGGGATGGCGGCCGCTCCTCCGCGCCCACCACCCGCTCCCACCCACGGCTGCGTTCCTCCGACGGCGGTGGAGGACGGGGGGAGCCGCTCCGTTCTCCCACCCACCACCACTCCCGCCTCCGACTCTCACCGATGGGAGCCAGGAGACAGCCCCTGCTCGGTTGCAGCTCCGCACCGGGATCGGATGGTTCACAACTGCTGCTGTCTCTGCTACGAGAATGTGCGGGCTGAGAGACCGGCGTCCGGCAGAATCCCAGCTGCTGATGATGCTCCTGTAAGATCTGTCCCCAATGACATGATCATGACTTTCCTGTTTCTTTGTATCCTCACATGAACAGATTTTCCTTCCTACTAAATGTGAATCACATTACCTATATTTTATTTATTTCTTTAATTATTTTGATCTTGTTGTTTTTAGGTTTTTTCACCATTTCATATACAGTCGTCGCAATAATGTTGAGAACAGTAAAATCCCATTGCTTTGCATTACCTGTTTTTCCCGCAGAATCCTTGAACTCTTGGATACTAACACACTTCTGTGACTCATTAGCTTTCTTCACCCTTTAAGTCATATTCTTGCCTCCAAGTGAGGTGAAAACCAAATAAATTGTCAGTCAGCCATGGGATGCTAGCAAGATTATGCCTCATGGTAGACAGTAAGGCTTAGAAACAAGAACCAGAGTGTCTCGTTTTATTTCCAAGAGACAGAAGCCAGGTGTCCTAGAGAAAGAGAGGAAATAAGAGGAGGACCATTGACCCCAGATGGCTCACTAACCACTAACGATAGCTGAATGATACCTGCCTTGCAGGTAGCAACACAAGTTTATTTCTGTGTACACCAGACAGAAGAAGTGTGTGTGTGTGGCCCAGCAGTAAGAGGCTGTGGTATAAGCACACATGATCATACAGACACAAAAACCTGCTTCAAAGAAAGACCTAACGTGGACCCAGCTATCAGAAAAAAATTAACCTGACATTCATAGGCACTACCAAAGCATAAATCCACAGCAGTTGAGGCTTCCATTTTTGGCTCACAGAATTGCTAATTTTTAATAAAATCTCCCTCTCTGTCAAGATCACTTGTTCTTGAAAACAACCTTTCTATCATATATCACTGCACTGGCAGACCTCCCTTCTTAACACACACAGGACTGTGTGGTTGCGGTCGATGTACCTGACACAATGTGAGTACAGGTGGAGTCTCCTCTACCTGTCAAAAGTGCAGCATGCACAGAGAAGGGGCTGGGAGTTCAGTTGCTTGCTTTCCATTCCACCCCCACATCTTGATTAGATTAAGATAAAAAATAAGTTTCACATGGTAAGGATGAGATCTAATTGGGCAGTTCTTTGACCATTATCAAGCTGAAGGCATTTTCCTATTCAGTCATGTATTTTCCTATACCTGAGTAGTTGCCTCAGTCTGTCCACTCACAAGAAAAATCTTCCCCAGTTTAACCAGCAGACAGTGTTCAGGAGACTTGAGCTTCTGGTGACTTACTCCTCCAGGACGATAAAACAAGTCCTTTGTCCCTCCTTACCAGCCAAGCAAATATTAGGGAAAAAATATCTGTAGACATCACAAGCATACATCCAAATAAGGTAAAGTATTAAGGCAAAATGAGGAGGAAGAAGATTATTTCCTCATTGTGTGAATACATTTTAAAAATACAGTATCTGAAGTACAGCTAAGGAGCTAGGAATTGGATAATTTTTTTTCAAAATAGATTAATATCATAAAAGCTGATAACATGGTACAGTTTAATACTCACTGAAAAAGGATTTTTTTTGGCTGTTGAAAACATCACTAAAGCAGAGAAAATTATAATCTGGTGCTTCCCACAAATTCATTAAATCAGTCATTCTTCTTGACAGCTTTTCAATATATTTCTGGAATATGACTTTTTAACTGTTCAGTGGATGAACCACAGGATCACTTGTGAGTTACTCTTACCCATTTTAACCTGAAAGGAGGATTTTAGCGTCATGATTTTCTCTGCACCTTAAATTCCCACAGTCCATTGAAAGTTAATCACCTGATCTCCTTCCTGCTCAAAGGTTATATGTAACCATTCTTTTTATTTACTCTCAAAATGTTATCCTTGAAGAGACAAACCAATTTAAGTCAACTTACTTAAGCTTATAGAAAGGGATTTATGTACCATTGCAAAGAAAACATGAAACCTTGGCAACGTGAAGCAGCTGATAACTCACTAAAATCTTTTCATTTGGAACTTTTAAGTAGGACACACTTGCAATAACATTCTCCTTTCCGAGGCTGGGCTGAATCCGGTGAGGTGCTTTCCTTGAAGGCTTTAGAGCCATTGCCATCCCTGGTGTTTATAAAAGAAAGCAGAGAGCATCTACCACTCCACAAGACTACATCTACTGTATGTATTTAAAATGATGATACATGACGATAGGGGTTGATCCTTCCAGCTTCAGTTACCCTATTTTACAAATTCAAGCATGTTAGCACAGACAGCAGAAATAGCCGATTGTCAAGAATGACAAGAATGACAAGCTGCCATTTGTTCTTCCTCAACCCCTCCTAGACATTTATTTTACACCTGCCATTAAGCTTCAATAAATATAATCAAATCAGTTTTCCAGCTCAGCTTACTATCTTCCTGCCCTTGAGTAATTTAGGCTCTCTATTCTTGTATCTGTGTACCTCCAAGTCTGCACTAAGGCACTCATCCCTCATTCTTTAGGCACTTTATTAAAGTTAAATAATTTGGTTCACATTTGATAATGCACTTCAGTAGCAGATGTCATCTTTGGTAATTTATTATATAGAAGTGTTCCAATTTTGTTTTTAAAGGCAAGGGAAATTTTTCTTTGATTTTTTTTCCTCTCCAAAGATAGTATTTGATTTTTTTCCCCTCCCTCTTCAGAAGTAGTTTTCATAACATTTGTGTTTCATACTTTCATACTAAGTCTATAATATATCAGTGGGTATGGGTTTTAAATATTTGCTCTGTGTTAGTGAGGAAAGGTAAAATAGACATAGTCAGAGCAGCTAAGGAAATACAATTTCCCCATCACATGTTGATTTAGTGAGGTCATGCTGTATCTATCAAAATGTTTGTTTTGAAAGACCTTGCACTAAATCCTGGATCATACATTCCTCTACAAAGGACTTAATGCTTGCTGAGTCTGTTGGCACTGCAAATCTTTGCTAACAGGTCAAGGAGGGCAGCACAAGAAATTGACCAGTGCAGCATTGACAGCTCAGCATGGTAGCCATTTCCCAAACCCAGCCTCCTCTAGAAAATGAGTACCTGGCTCATCTTAGCATAAAAATGTATAGGTGCTGCTACACTCTCTTTCTTCAACATTGTGATTTTGGATGCACAGTGGGAAAGTAACACGAATATGCCATATACTAAATAAATAAAGAACAAATTTTTCTTGCTCTTTTCTCTTTCTTCATATCCCTTTTTCCACCCTTCCTTGTCTGAGCCAATATATCTCCATAAACTGTTGTTTTAATTTTTCTGCTGTAATTTCTCTTTCCTTTTGTTCATAACTTCTTTTCCTGGAAACCAGCATAAGGCTGATGAGGGCCTGATGTTGGGAACAATAAAAAAGTTTAGGTATACGTTTCCTATGCCTCAGGGAAATACATTGTCAAAATGTTTAGAATATTGTATCTGAGACTGGTTGTAATTTCATGGACAAATATTACTGAAACCTCAATTTTTATTCCTTGCATGTACTGTTTAGCAAATAAAGCTCTTGTCCAACTTCCTAGCAAAAATGCTGCAGCTGCAGTTTTCTTTTCTGCCTTTTCTTGTCTTTGTAAAAATAAATCATCACCACTCGTGGCAATAAAACAGAGAGGTGACTGCTCTCATCTTTGGGATTTCTTATCATTGTCAAAATAAATACTTCCATCTGTGCAACTTAAATGTGAAATGTTGTCTTTCCCTTTTTGGAACTAGCAAATACTAACAACAGCAAGCTGTCATCTGAAAAGAAACCAAACTATTCAGGTGGAATTTATGCTAAAAATTCTGTATTGCTCAGAAATACAGAACACGTCCCTGAAAATTCAGTCTGCACCTTTATAAAGGGGGTTATTGGGGTTACAAGTTTGTGATAATTAACTGACATTCATGTCACCTGGGTTATTGAGATAGACAGTACCAAATAATATCTTGGCTCCTTAAAGTGCCAAACACAGAACGAAAAAAAAATAAATCTAATAGTTGCTACCATGGGCTATCCATTGAAAACTTATTAGAAGAATTGTTACTTCTCTACACAATTTACCAAAAGGACATCCTTGAGATCTAAGTGCATTGAGAAAGAAAACACCTGCAGGGAGGAGATCTGGTTTCACCAGGAGGACTTCAGGACACTCAAGAAACAAAGCATTTTAGAAGCTTGTGGCTTTAACAGTGAAGACCACAGAGATGTTTTAAATAGATCACTGGGGCTGGCTTACACAAAAGCAGTAAGGTCTAAGCAATGTAGGAAATAAGGTGGTACACTGGTCTGACTACATGATACATGATTCGTGATACCAGATGCTGAAAGTGCTTCATACTTAGGTTCTTACATCGCTGCAGCAAATACGGTTTTGCACATCTTCCACTTAAGATTTGTTTAAATGTTCTCCATTTCAAGTGCCTTAAGGAAAGGTTGTTTTGCTTGTATATTGCCAGACACAAAAGCTGCTTAATCCTGTCTCTCAAACCTGCTGCAGTAGAGCAACTAATTGATACTTTCAAATGGATTGTTTCTTAAGTTCATTAAGACAAATCAAATTTTGTCAGATACTTAGTCAGACAAAACTTGGAATAATACCATACATAATACTCAAAGAAAAGTCTTGACAATGCCATTGAGGCTTTGATGCTTCTTTGAAGGACGGCCACAGAAGTAGTACTTGTCGATCTGATAAGTGAGCACCTTACTGATGCAGACAGGCCCAAACAAAGCTGGTTTACTTAAATATCTTGACCCCATACTGGAAAGAACATAATATAGCCATATATGTAGCACGAACAGTGGCTATTGGTTTGTTTTGTTTTTCAGAGTGATGTCTTTTCCCTGTGACAAAGAACTGGCAGACTGATCCGCTAAGCTGTCCCAAGCTCCTAGTCCAGTTTGCAGCCCGCAAGCAGCTTCTCTGACTCCACCACCCCCGGTCTTTGACTCATCAGGCAGTAAGGTTAGATACATGCCAAGAAGGCGCTGTTGTTTCTCAGTTATCCATTGAAGATCATGTGATGTCTCTGGTAAAAATGACCCTCAAGTCTCCAGAGACAGAGCTACTACAAGCTGCACAGAGGATGAACACAGTACTTAGGGATGTATCAGGAGTTAGCAGCACCAACAGCCTTGGCTAGAAGCATTTTTGCCTCATTAAGAATCCAGAGCTCAAGATATTCTAGAGACTTAATTTTGTGAGTGTTTAGCCTAGTTTGAAGAAAGAGAAAGCAAGTAACTGCCAACCCAGACAAGCCCTAAGGCTGGATGGCAGTGGCAGACGTGCTGTCCTGAACAGCTGCTGCAAGTCCCCAGGCAGAAGAAGAGCCCAGTGGCAAATACCACCTGTTCTCTACATATTCTGTGCTATTGATCTATGGTAGGTTTTGCTGCACCACCAGCACCACCATGTGCATTTGATTACTGGTCTGTGACATGCCCTCGGTCTTTTTGCATAGTCAGTGATTTCTGTTGATGTGGCAGTTTTATGTCACCATCTTAGAGTTTTATGTCACTCTTTTTTAGCTATGATAAGGGAGACAAGATCCTTCAGCAACTATAAATTTTTTATTAACAGTGTTCCGATTCAGCTTAACTAGTGTAACTAGCAGGGTTACTGCTCCACCTGCTGGGAACACGGCAGGACCCTGAAAAGCGGGGCGGGCCCGGGACGGGACTACAGGGCCCAGAATGCCGCGGGGACGGTGCCTGGTGCCCCGTGCCCCGTGGTCGGCTACAGTCGCCCCGCCCCTTCAGTACGCGCAGCATGGCCGGTTTCGCTGACTTCAATGTGCTGCTGGGCCCTGACAAGAAGGCTCTTCAGGGGCTGCTGGAGACCGCAGCACACCGTGAGCTAGGGCACGGGCTCGGCGGGAGGGTGGAAGGACTGGGGCCACGGTGGGCTGTGCTCGGCAGATCGGAGCACAGCCCGGGTCTCCGCGCTGGTTCCACCCCCCCACCCCCCTCTTTCCCCGCACGCTGACCCTCGCGTCTGCGTCCCGGAGGGTCGTGATTCCCTTTGGCCCTCTCCGCTCGCCCCGCGGTTTTCTGCAAGTGCAGGGAGCAGGACTGAGGTGCCTTCTGAGTGCTGAGCAGCCAAGAGAGCTCAGGTAGTGCCCTGGTGCGCTCTGCCTGTTTATCCAAGAGCGGCAGGGTTATTCCCAGCATGGACACGCTTTTCCACGCGCAGTTTCTTACGGTGTAAAGCTTTTTTTTTTTTTCTGCAGAACTGTTGTACAGCCAGATGCTTCCTGGCTGGTGTTTGAGGGTGATTTGTCCTTTGCCAAATATACCTACGTATTCCTTTGATTCCTGCTGTAAAGATATTTACATCAATCTTCATAGACTCATAGAATGGTTTAGGTTGAAAGGGACCTCAGAGGGTAGGGACACCTCTCAGTAGACCAGCTTCCTCTTAGCCCCATCGAACCTGGCCTTGAACACACCCAGGGATGGAGTATCCACAACCTCCCTGGACAGCCTGTTCCAGTGCATTGCCACACTGATAGTGAGGAATTTCTCCATAAGATCTAATCTAAATCTGCCCTCTTCCAGCTTGAAACTGTCCCCTTTTTTCTCATTAGAGTCCTTCATAGAAAAGTCCCTAAGCAGTTTTCCCCTAGATCCTCTCCAGGTACCGCAAAGCCCCAGTTCCTTCAGCCTATTCTCATAGGAGAGGGGCTGCAGCCCTCTGATCATTCTTGTAGCCCTCCCTTTTCAGCATAGTTCTGAATGCTCACCTGTCCCAGTAGTCTGCAGTTTTGACAGCTATCCTGAATATCTTCAACTGTTTTCTCTAAAGACTCGACAGGCCCAAATCAAGGGACCCCATAAAGCTCAGCCTTGAATGAATGGATTTGATGATCTTGAAAGGTTTCTTCCAACCAAAGCAATTATGTTGATTCTGTGAAATGTTGACAGGGTTGTATTAAAAGGCAGAACAGATGTATGTTTTTTTTAATTATTTTAAGGCACTTTTGGGTGAGTTAATCTTCAGAAAAAAATAATGTGAGACGTAAATGCGCATGTGATCATTCATTTTGAGCATTGTAAGTGATGATTGTTTAGCAAGTTTCTGTTTGGATTTGTTTCCATTAGTTTGCTTGGCAAAATATTCTTGTTATATGTTTCCTTTTTCAGTGGGATATTCTGTAATTGCACTTAATCATGTCATCGATCTTAAAGAAAAGAAACAGGTAATTTTTTTGTAGAGTTACTTTTTCGTAGTGTTTTCTGTTGTATTTATTTTCAGTATTAGAAAATCACTGCTTTTGTTTGCATTGTAAACTTAACCTGTGGTGTTTTGAGTAACTCTGGTTTGCTTTCTTTTAAGGAAATTGTAAAGCCAGTATCTCCTTCAGAGCTGTTTCCATCCTTGCCAATTGTACAAGTATGTCTAGTTACACTGTCTCCGTGTGGTGTTTTTCTGAGTTACTTTTTATACCTTGGTCTGTTTGTGTATGTGATTGTGTATTTCTTGTAAATCAAAAATAATAAACCTGTCTATCGCTTGAAAGCTAAAATTCAGCATGGAAGAGTGATGTACTTGTGTTGGAGTAGGATCTACTAATTGATTGTTTTAGAAATTAATAACAGCAAATTTAGAAATTAATTATAAGTTGCTTTATGTGAACTTTTACACTTCCTGTGGTCGAGTAATGACAGTGTAATGATTAACATTTGAGTTTTGGAAATAATGTCCTCGTTTTGGACTAAGATTCGGGTATGATGAACCAAGTCTGTATTTCAAATTAGCAACATGTTAATTCAGGAACTCCTTTTGCTTGCTGCGGGGAAACAACAGCGTTATTAAAATATACTCAGGTTTTCTGCATTCTGTCCCCTTCTCTCTCCTCCTCATAAGTAATTATTTGTAATATGAACCAGATGAATATAACGGAGAATTGTAACTGCAAGTTTAAGAAAATTTGCATAGGCAAGAATGTGAACAAAGCAATGTTCCCCTCTTAGGGAAGACAGGGTGAAATTCACCACAGATCTTAGCTTTGGAGATTTTTAATTCTTCTGTATTATTTGTTTTTGTAGGGGACATCGAAAAGAATTAAAGTCTTAACCCGGCTAACCGTTGTTGTTTCTGATCCTTCCCACTGTAATCTCCTGGCAAGTATATTTAGTACATTCATTTTTCAATTCTTAATTCCTTTTCTCAATGAATGAATGAAATCTTGGAAATTGTGTAGAGGTGGTGGATTTTATCAGACACTCAGCAGTGATTTCTCAGATCTTTAGCAAATAATGTGATCTTGAAGAGATGTAGGCTTACAACAATGGATGTGGCTTCTGTTGAGCCATTTGTTAATATGGAACAAAAGTTTAGTTGCCCAGTTCTTTTATCTGATTTTTGGATAGAAGTCCATGAAGAAACCCTGTGTCTAGTGCTACATGATCTTAGCAAAAGGTATAAGTGCTTTACTGGGTGGGGGCTACAAGCCTCAAAATTAGAATGAATGACTTTGTGTGGCTCACACTATAGACCTACTACGTAACTGGATGATTGTTTGCTTTGTTTTACTACTTGAAAGCAAAAAATAATTTTCTTCTCATTATTTTGGTTGTAATCATTGTGCATAGCTTTGGCATCTGCCAAATTCAAGGTAGTAATTGTTTCTTCTTTTTGTAGAGATCAACATCTGCAAATATAAGGTTATATGACATCATAGCAGTATTTCCGAAGACTGAGAAACTGTTCCATGTGAGTACAGTCTCTGATTGATAGTGCTCTTTCAATAACTTCTAGCGCCCTGAGCTAGTTTGAGAACATGCTTTCTTTTGATTTTATATTCCACTCTGAACTGGCCTGTGAGTCATGGGGCTAATCAAGCAACGTGGGCTGCCTGGTCAGTTGATAAACAGAGAAGGTTAAGAGGCACTGCAGGAGCCTGCAAGGCTTTGAGGTGGCTGCTTAAAGTTTGAAATATCTCTCCAATGAATGGAACGGTATGTGCCCATGCTCTAGTTTCCTTTGTGTGTTTTATACACTGCAAAGTACTTCTCTGTAGTGAGAAGAGAATGCATCTTTTTTTTTTTTCTTACAGACATCGAATCACTATGCAGAAAAATATCTTTAACTTCTCAAACTCTGACAGATTCCCTGATACATTTTGCTCTCTTCTGTTAGCACTAACTGTTCTTGTCTCTGAAATGCCAAGTAAAGTGGGAGGGTTTGAAAATAGGACTCTGATTCTGAGAGTTACCTTCTTTACCTTCTTCTTTTTATTCTTAGTTCTTCTCTTGCAAGTTTGTCCAAATGAAAGTCTGATCTGTTTAGTTTTTTAAAATTTATGTTAAGCTTTTGCTCCTCTTTTGATTTATGAGACAGAACTGGTTTTGCTTGTCATGGCATTACCAGGAACAGATAAGTAAACTAAAATTTCCAAAGTAAACATGCCTGCTTAAACGTAACAGTCCTTGTTCCACTGACAAACTGACCTGGCTGTGTTTGAGTGTTTTGGATGCTTGAGTTGAATGAGAGAAGCTTCACTTCTCTGATTACATTCTATGTGTTTGTTACTTTGCCTGCCAAGTAAACCATTGAGGCTGTACAAAAGTAGAGCAGCCTCAGGAGAAATACTTGAAGGATAGGCAGTAATTTCCTCACTTGTTTTTTATTGTGGCTCTTTGAAGAAACTTGTAACTGAAATCTGCCTCAACAAAATTTGTGAGTCTTCAAAGACGTTGCTGTATCAGTTTTGCGGAGCAGATGCTGACATTTGTAGCCGTGCTAAGTGCTCTTACGTATGCTAGTGAAATAATAACTGTGAATAATCTATTACATGATTTAAAAAAAACAAGGTGTTGCAAGTGTGACCGTGAGCTAGTTCAGTATTTGACTGAAAAGGACACACTTTTAGAGGCTATACATAGATACGGTGATGTGCACTGTGTTTACAACTTTTATCCACAGCTGGTATGTTTTCTGTAGACCCTTGCTACCAGAAAAAATTCCTTGTTCTAAAACACCATGGAAGGCAGACTAGTCTGAGTTTGGCTTATTGCATAATAGTTGTTATGCCTGCCTCGTATTTTTAATAAAATTGTTTTCAAACACTTGATGTGAGTTTCATACATAATATTAACTCTGAACTGAAAGAGTAGGTGGAAGCATCCTGTCTCTGTTAGGCTTAGCAGGCAGGTGTGCACTATTGGGCCTGTGCTTTTTAATATTTTTCTTAATGATCAGGAAAAAGGGTATCAGGTGCACCCTCAGTAAGTTTGTAGATGACACCAAGTTGATCAGGAGTGCTCATCTGTCTGAAGGTAGAGAGGCTCTACAGAAGGATCTGAACAGATTGGGTCAATGGGCCAAAGCCAGTGGTATGAACTTCAAGGCAGTTGAGCTTCAAAGGCTGAGTCCTGCATTTGGGGTCACAGCAATCCCATGCAACCCTACAAGTATTAGGCAGAGTGGATGCAAAGCTTCCCAATGGAAAAGGACCTGGGGATGCTGTTTGGCAGATGGCTGAATATGAGCAAGCAGTGTGGCCAAGAAGGACAATATCATCCTAGCTTGTATCAGAAATAGCTAGCAGAAGTAGAGAAATTATTGTCCCCCCTGTATTTGTCACTGCTGAGGCCACACTTCAAGTACTGTGTTCAGTTGTGTACACCTCAGGACAAGGACACTGAGGTGCTGGAGCCTGAGGTGCCCAAAGAAGGGCAGTGAAGCTGTTGAAGAATCTAAAAGACAAGTCCTGTGAAGAGCAGCTGAGGTAATGGATCCCTCTCTAAAACTACCTGAAAGGTGATTGCAGCAAGGTGGCATCAGTCACTTGTAGGTAAGCAGCAATAGGATAAAAAGAAATGGCTGCAAGTTGCACCAGGGAGGCTTAGGTTGGATATTAGGAAAAATTTCTTTGCTGAAGGGGGTTGTCAAGCACTGGAACAGGCTGCCCCAATGAAGTAGTTGTCACCATCGCTGGAGGTATTTAAAAAGACATATAGAAGGGGTGCTGAGGGTCCTGGTTTAGTGGCAGCCTGGCAGTGCTGTGTTAGGGGTTGGACTTGATGATCTTAAAGGTCTTTTCCAACTAAAGCAATTCTATGATTCATTTAAAAGTGGAGATTTTTTAAATTTTTCAACTGAATCATGAGTTCTGCTGCAGTTTGACATCTAGCTTCAGCAGTGTTTAAACAGCTGTTCATTTCTGCAGATTTTCTGCTCTGATGGTGAAGCTGCTTGCTTAGCTGCATGATAGTTGGGATTAAGGAACATGCTTCTGGCTGCAAATTAACTAGATAGTGTGCCAAGTTATTTCGCAGGCAGATCTGCTTTCCTGCTCTGGTTCAGCCATGCAGGTACTTGTCCTGGCACGAAGGAGGGTGGATGTGCACTGGGCAGACCAACACAGACAGTGACTGTTTGAGCTGATACTTGCAGGAAAGAAGCAGAATTATTGATCAGACCACCTTCATTGCTTTCATTCTGGCAGCATTTCAAGGTAGGAGGGAACTCAAGCAAGCGGTGTAAGGTTTTTCATCCTTACTTGTTTACATTCGGGGCAGATGGTATGATTATTTATATTTTAGACTTTGCTGTTGGTAGCAGTTACCTCACATAGCATCCTCATGGCCAAACTGAGGCACTGTGTACTGGATGATTGGGTAGTGAGGTGGATTGTGAACTGGCTACAGGATAGAAGCCAGAGAGTAGTGGTCAATGGGACAGTCTAGTTGGAGGCCTGTATCTAGTGGGGTCCCCCAAGGATCAGTTCTGGGACCAGTCCTCTTCAATTTATTCATTAATAACTTGGATGAGGGATTAGGGTGCACTGTCAGCAAGTTTGCTGATGACAAAAAACTGGGTAGTGTTGCCAACACCCCAGCAGACTGTGCTACCATTCAGTGAGACCTGGACAGGCTAGAGAGCTGGGCAGAGAAAAACTAAATGAGGTACAACAAGGGTAAGTGTAGAGTCTGGCATCTGGGCAAGAACAACCTCAGGTACCAGTAGAGGTTGGGGACTGACCAGTTGGACAGCACTAAAGGAGAAAGAGACCTGGGGGACGTAGTGGACAGCAAGAGGACTTTGAGCCAGCAATGTGCTCTTGTGGCCAAGAGGGCCAAGAGCATCCGGGGGGGAGGGGGAATCAGAAGAAGGGTGTTTAGCAAATCGAGGGAGGTTCTTCTCCCCCTCTACTCTGCACTAATGTGACCACATCTGGAGTATTGTGTCCAGTTCTGGG
>VZRI01005906.1:0-12917 GCA_013397515.1 Upupa epops
TTCCTTGACTTCTTTCCTAATCTCTCTTCTTTTCCTCATCTCTCTGAGCAATTTGTTCCAGTGCTTCATTGTTCTCCTGATAATAAAAAATGGGAAAATGTTTCTTCCTCCTAACGAGGAGCTTGCTGTGTTCCTTACAGCAATGCACTTAGTACTCTGCACACACCTACACGGCCTATTTCAGAATGTCTTTGCTGTTGTGAAGCAAAATGTGCCACAACAGCCTGTTGTTGCTGTGTCCAGAACTGCCACAGCATAATCAGTGATCAGTTGTTCAGGTGAATTTGGCTGGGGACATAAAGCTGACGATACAGCTTGATTGGAGAAAGCTCTTGGATTTATTCAAACTCTGAACTTTTTGATCAACTTGTATAATTTGATTTCAGATACTATGAAAATGACATCAAAGAAGCCACTCACATAAAAAAGCAATTGACAATTCAACAGCAAGAGCAGGAAGCAGGGGGAAATCTGAGCCATCAAGCCACTATGCAAGTTCTCTTCCAGCAATCAAGTTACCACCCTTTAGCCCAGCATGCAGCTACACTTTCCCAGTTCCAGCTGTCAGTGAAAAGTCTGTGCTCTACTTACCAAGACTCATTACAGGCCCAAGGGCCCATCGCTCTGCTTGCTGGCACTGCTGGCAGCTCACTGCACTCGTGTGCAGCCCTTCAGTCCATTCTGCAGCCAGCTGACCACTCTCTGCCCATCCAAACGCCTGTTGCTGTGCAGCTGGCAGTAGGAGCAGAACCCAGATACTGCATCTCCACAACTTACAGCAGCAGCTACTTCAGTGGCCACCGCTGAGGTATGCAGCTGGGTACTTTGACAAGGAGGAAAAGGTGATATGAACAGAGGCCAAATAAGAGGTCCTGTGTGTGATGTCTGGATGAGAACCACAAAAGAACAGAACTTTAAGGACTTCCTCATGGATCTGGATCCACTGGTCACTGGAATCTGGGTGCCTTTCTGCCAAGGATCATACCTTGGGCTCTCAATGAGAGACAAATAGAAAATCATTAAATACCTCACTTGGTGTCACTTTGACAGGGATCTGTGCAGAAGCCCTGAGTGATTGACTTCCTTCTAGGCTTCAGTGAGTGACTCACAGGAGCTGGCCCAAGGTTTGGGTTGTTCTGGGCTGAACCGCTTGCTGAGCTCCTGGCCAAGTTCCTAGGGGATATTCTCCTCCTTTCCAGTGATGCATGAACAGCAGCAACCTGTACTACTGCAGCTTCTGCTAACTACACAGAAATGGGTCACAGTTAAATGGGACCTTTGTTTATGCAGTAACCTGTACAGGACCCTTCTTGTTTTCCATGAGCTGAGGAGTAAGACTGTAGAATAAAAGGGAATAAAAGAAAACAAGGCCAGAGTACTATCAGATCCTCAAATCTGACTCAGAATTTTCTTGGAATCTAAACATGTGCTTCTGAACGGAACATGACTCTGTCTTCAAGTATTGCAGAAACAAAACTAGAACCTAACATCATGCCCTAGATAAATGTGCTGCTGTTTTCAAGACTGGAGATTATTGTTAGTAAAATTGTTCCCGAGCTTTATCAGCGATGCAGTGTTACTTGAAACCCTCATGGAAGAATGCTGTGAAGGAACAGACTGATAAAGAGTTCCATCACTGCTCACTGCTTTCGGTTATTTCATGACTTGTAGTAGTTCAGGCTCAGGGCAGTGTAACTGGTGATAATGGGGGGCAAAGAAAGGGAACTGGCTGACTTTACCGTGAAATCAGAGTGTGACAGCAGTGTCAGACAGTGTTCATCCGTGTTTCCAGTACTGTCCGCATCCTTCTGGAAAATGCAGCTGGTGAACTGACGATCCTGTTGCTGCTTTGTAACCTCCTGTCACACACCCAAAGCTTTCTTGTCCAACTGAAAATAGTAGTGATTGTTTAGAGAAGCTGAAGGGGGATTTTATTTTTATGCTAACGGAGATATTTATTTACAAGAACCAGACTTCTGCAAATGTGAAACTTTAGCTGTGATACCTGCAGCTATGGTGGTGGATTTGTTTGAAGACTGTCCTCTGGGTTTGTCATTTCTCTGCAGGTTCTCAGGACAGCCGTGACAGTAACGTGCAATATGCTTTTACTGACTTGGGGTTGGGGTTTGCAAGTTGTCTCACAGAGCTGTTTCAAATTATATTTTTAATACATTGTTTTTAAGGGTGTTTTAGGGTGCAGGGTTAAAATTAGCCTGCGTGCTACTGTGTGTTTGTGTAACTGTGGTCTGAGGCTGCAGCTCTGAGGATCCAGTTGACCTCTTTCAGCAGGCTAGAGGAATCTTCTTGGTTTGTCTTTTTGTTAAATGCAGATTGTAACTGAGGAGGCAGAACTCTTCATATATTAGTCGAAAAGTTTAGAAAACTTAGTTCATTTCTCATTGCTGCCTTTGTATTTATATTAAACTTTATTTTCAGAAGACTGCAGTGTATTTTTTAATGTAATTCCACAGGTGTAAAGAACAGCAGGGCAGTGCTGCTCAGGGGGCTTGTCTTTGGCTTTTATTACCCTTACCACTTCCATCACAACCAGTTTATAGCTTGGACCACTGTGGTGCCTAACTGAAACACTTGTGAGTTCAATAACTAAGCATCCAGCTCAAGTACCCTATTGTTCTTCTTCTATGGTTTCTCCTTAGCTCTCAAGAGCGGGCAGAAAACATACGTCTGTACCTTAAAAATACTTGATCTGAGCACTCAGTCTTCTACAGAACAAAGAGGGGGCTGGATAAATGAAATGGCAAGGTCTTGCTAAATATTAAACTGTGAAGGAATAGACTGATAACGAGTTCCGTCACTGGTCACTGTACGAGAGAGGCAGAACACGTACAGAGACAATGGAGGGACATACAAGAACAAGCCATTCCAGCTCCCAGGGGCAGCGTGTCTTTGGGGGGCGCCCGTCTTACCTGAGGAGACTGAATGGCTGAGCAGGAGCACACAACTCTATGTTCAGTCTTTCCTCTCGTAAGTACATCTCCTGAGCAGGAATTGCCCATTGAATTGTAGGTTCTGTTATCTCAGGTGGATTTGGGGCAGACGTAAATTCAACAGCAAACACAGGGAAGAGATTTTATGAGAATCGGAGTTGGCCTGATACTGCACTGACTGACAGCTTTCTGCAGAGCGCTGTGAAGGCCATGGTGCCAGTTCCACATGGTTGATCCCGGGGTAGATACCTTCTCATGTGTTTTGTCATTTGTTTTTTCCTTTTGTGAAATGTGTGTGGGCAAACCAGAAGGGCAACTGTATCCTCAGCTTGCTCACAAGAAGTGCCACTGGCAGGGCTCTTGTGAGTCCTGTGGCCAGTTCTGGAGTTCCCTGTACAACAATCACAGAATAGAAGTGGTTGGAAAGGACCTGCCGGATCACGAAGTCCAACCATCCCCACACTCACAAAAACTCAAATACTTGATCTATGGAAAAACACAAACCCCTCCATGCCTGCCACTCTAGCCTGTCATGAAGCACCAAGTGTACACGCTTCTTAAACACCTCCAGGGATGGTGGCTCAACCACCTCCCTGGGAAGGCTGTTCCAGTATCTCCCCACTCTTTCTGTAAAGAATTTCTTCCTAATATCTAATCTAAACCTCCCCTGTGTCAACTTCAGACCACTACCTCTGCTTCTGTCAGCAGTCACCAAGGAGAAGAGGCCAACACCCACCTCTCTACAACCTCCCTTCAGGTAGTCGTAGAGGGCAATGAGGTCCCCACTCAGCATCCTCTTCTCCAAACTAAACCTGCCCAGCTCCCTCAGCCTCTCCTCATATGACTTGTTCTCTAAACCTTTCACAAGCTGTTTAGCTCTCCTCTGGACATGCTCCAGCATCTCAATGTCTTTCCTATAATGAGAGGACCAGAAGATCCAGAAGAGACCACAGGGATGGTCAGAGGGCTGGAGAGAGCTGCAATTGTTTGACCTGAGGAAAAGAAGGTTCTGGGGGAAGCCTATAGCAGCCTTCCAGTACCTGAAGAGGCTCCAGGAAAGCTGGAGAGGCACGCCTTATGAGGAATTTTAGTGATACGACAAGGGGGATGGATTCAAGCTAGAAGAGGGGAGAGTTAGATCAGTAGATGGTTACTGAGGCCCCTTTCAACCCAATTAATTCTATGATTCTCAGAAAAAGTGAATAAAGAAGAGTTCAGCCAACTTGAAGACCCCTCTCTGGAGGGTTTTGCAGGGAAGTACATAGGTATGTGCAAAGCTGGCTCAGCTTTTAGATAGATGGATGCAAAACTTCCCAGCCTATGCTCGTGTGTTTGCTGTCAGCTGCAGCACAGATCAGAACTCTTCAAGAAAAGCTGCTTCAAAAAATTGTGTTGAAATGTGGCCAGGAACCCAGACCCGGGTATGGTATTTTATACATTTCCCTCCGTACATGAGTCAACAGCGCAGATGTAACCAAACAAGTTAGGAATCTGACAGTCAGCTGTGAGGCCTGAAGAGAGCTGCATCAGGGACACAGGCATAACAACTGCTGGTATTGATCAGGCATCAAAGGCTAAAGATTTTTAATATTTTACAGCTGCAGTTTGGGGCTGTTTTTAAGCAGCAAAGGGAAACTACTACCATCTGAGTTGTGAAAAAGCCATCACTTGGCGTTCACAAAGCTGTCAAAGCCACCGTTTGCCCCTTTTGTTCTAGCAGGTTTTACACACTGCAGTCAGCAATTTAGCCTGACCAGCTGCTCTCTGATCTGATCAGTGTCATCGGTTCTGCAGTGCAGTGCATGGCTGCTGCCCAGTGCTGTTCTAACCGAGAGTTTTGCGTGCTGCAAACGTAAACAACACAGTGATAATTATGCCTGAGTTTCTGGTTTGGTTTTTTAAGGGGTGTTGCTGTTGCTCTTGGTACTGCCATTGCAAAGCCAGCCTGAAAAATGTCCTCCAGGTGAAGAGGCAACCATGTGTTTTACCCCAGGTGAAAGTACCCCTGACCTGCTTCCTAGAGAGCCACCCTTCCCTTTAAAATGTTATCTGCACCACGGGGAGTTAGTTACCTGATCTCATTGAACGAGAAAACAAACGTGTCAGCTGTACAACACTGCAGCTGCTCCCAGAACTAGGTTCAGTGCTGGTTGGCTCCATCTTGTTTTCAAAGCAGGGACAGATCAGGTCAGCATCCTCTCCTTCTGAACAGGTTCCTGTGCATGTGAATGGTTCAGACAAAACAGAACTAGAACCCGGCAGTTCTAGCATGAGCTTTCATTTCAGATAACACTTGTCCAGTGACTAACTACCCGTGCTAAGTCTACAGGCCATTCTGTGCAGTTGGCTGTATTGAGTAGGATGGCTGTACCCTAAATCCAGATGTTTGAGGTGTCCCATCACTGTCTGCAGATAAGAGGTTTTCACTGGCACTCTGTAAATAGCACAAGGTTCTTTTATTTTTAAATGACAAGACTCCGCACTTCCCCAGAG
Source organism: Upupa epops (assembly GCA_013397515.1). Classification (NCBI taxonomy): domain Eukaryota; kingdom Metazoa; phylum Chordata; class Aves; order Bucerotiformes; family Upupidae; genus Upupa; species Upupa epops. The sequence goes on from VZRI01005906.1 coordinate 5,442, forward strand.
GAGTCTGTCTGTAAAACTTGAAATGTCCTCTGAGAACCTGGGTCAGGAGGAGACACTGATGAGAACGAGGAACTCAGGAGAGCAGTATAAAATACTTTAATATTGTAATGAGGGAGAAAATTACTCTTGTTTCCAACTTCCCAAATTTCTGCCTTCAGTCAGCAAGAGGGCAGAAGGTTTCTATGAGGTCTTGCATTTTTATACAACTTTGGGCAGAGTACTATCCTATTCTGCAGACAGAAGCCTCATCTTCTGTGAAGTGGGTGGTAGACAGCTCCTAAACCTGCCAGTACGCATCATGTCCTGAAATGCTTGGCCTGAACAGCATCACTAAAGGCCTCTTGCACTCTCTGATTTTTGCATTCCTGTTTTCTAAGTATTTGTCAGCTCTTTAGGGAAGGGGTTGGCATTAATGTTGAGGATAATATGACTCTGAAAAACAACTCTTTGTGTCTGTAATAAAAAGAGAGAGGGAAAGACAATCAGCACTCTATCGTATTTATTTGCATTGTTTGGTTTGCAGTGCACTGGGCAAGATTGGTTTCACTGCCTCAAGCAATCCTTTTGCTGGTCCTTTTGTAGACAACACCAGCAGTAGTAGAAATCTGGAATAAAGAACAGATCGATGCTTTGGTTGAACAGTGTAGGTGGAGCTTCCGTGTGACAAATAAAGACTGGCTGTCAGAACCCATCCTGTACTGAAACAACGCTTAGCCTTTGGTAGAAGACAGCAAGAAAATCAATTGAATGTAATCAAGTCTGAAAAACACAGAGCAAAAATACTCATGCAAAATGCAGGGGTTGAGGGTTGAAACACAGCCTGTCGGATAAACCTTCCAACTCCCAAGCCGTCTAAAACAGCAGGCCCTGAAGGGGACTGCAAGAGGGCTGGAGAGGGACTGTTTACAAAGGCCTGGAGTGACAGGATGAGGGGCAATGGTTTCCCATTAGAGAAGGGCAGATTGAAATGGGCTGTTAGCAAGAAGCTCTTTAGCAGGAGGGGGGGTTGAACAACGGAATAGCTTGCCCAGGGAGGTTGTTGAATGTTTTGGTACCTTCCAGTCTTGGAGCTATAAAACTCTCTGTGCCTAAGACACAAGATGTACATTTCAAGTTCATCACAAACAGATGATGAAAAGATTACCCAGAGTGAAGAAGCAAAATATTTAAGTTTTGCTTTATGATTTTTTCTAAACTCACAATTTTAAGGGGTTTTGTTTGTTTTTTCAGAGGAGAAGACCAAGAGAGGATCTAATCAGTGTCTACAAATACATCCCTGTCAAGGAGGCAGGGACAATCTCTTTTTGGTTGTACCCTAGGAGGGAAAGAACCTTTACTGTCAGGGTTACAGAGCACTGGAACAGGCAACAGAGAGATTGTGGAGTCTCCTTCTCTGGAGACTTTCTAACCCTCTCTGGATGCGGTTCTGAGTGATCAGCCCTAGTTTTGGTCTTGCTCTGGCAGGGGGTTGGACTCAAAGATCTTCAGAGGTCCCTTCCAAGCCATGACAGACTGTGATTCTGTGAATGCTTGAGAACTCACCTCTACTAGCTTTCCTCCACAGATCTCTGCAGTGTGACGGTAGCTGGGGAAATCAGCTACTATTTTCCCATCTTCCATTTGAACTGTTGCCTGTTATAGAGAAAGACGTAATGTTCCCTGGGGTTACTGGTGTTTATATGATCAGATGCCCTATGGATGTATGCACACCTAATGCCTAACGTTTTTCCTTGTAGAAAAGTACAAGCTGTGTACTACACGCGTGTCCTCGTGAACACTAAAAACTGGTGCTTTGGTCCTTAAATGTCCACAATTTCAACAGAAAAATGTGTATCTAACAGCATGTGCATGTCCCATGTCTAAACAACATCCAGTCATAGCTCTCAAAATTACTTGACTGTGCTGCTCATTTAGCCCTCAGTGGTTTGTGTGGCTCACTTTGACACTAAAGTCAAAGGCACTGGAACAGGTTGCCCAGGGAGACTGTGGCTGTTCCTCCTCTAGAAGTGTTCAAGGCCAGGCTCTGAGCAACCTGGTCTGGTGGGAAACTAGATGCTCTCTGAGATCCCTTCCAACCTAAACCAGTCATAAATAAAAGTCATGACTGCATAAGTTAATTTTGAAGGAGCATTCTACCCGTGAGCAACACAAAAGCCACTGTGGACAAGTGATGTGAAGCTGTACCCCAGATCATGAGTTTCAGTCCTCTAATTCCACTAGAATTCAGCTTGCTCATTTAACTCTAGGTGACCGAATGCACAGCCTGCAGTCATACCTGTCTGCTGTAGTGGCTGCCCATTGCTCTAAGACCTATTTCTGTGGGGAAGAAGGATGTCAGGATGCTGCTATGAAGCTCACAATCCTACGGCAGCTCAGCTGACTGACAAAAGTAGATAGATAGTGGCATTATCACTGGGTAGCTAGCTCATCAGCCTTGCTGATGCTTTTAGTAACAGAGACAGAGGAGCCAGTTATATTTAGAGGAGAAAAGAGTAAGCTGCAAAATGAAGAGATGAGTGGACATGGTTTACAAGAAAATGTTCTTTGTAGCTTACATATTGTTCAGTGACGCTGTACTAAAATGTAGAGGTTTCTCTGCCAAGAGTAACTTACTCTGCCTCCGTCTTTGGCTGCTCACTAGGTTACAGACTGCTGAAGTGCCCAAATAAGCCAAAATAAGAGACTGGAACTATGAATATTTCCGAATGGCTAAACTTGCAATAGATTGGACAGATAGAATAGTTCTTACTCGGCTGGTCAGGTGTCAGAAAAATTTCCCAAAGCCAAAGGCGTGGGGTTTTCCCTCTCAGAATCAGAAAGGTCTGTCTGAAAAAGCATTCTGGATATCCTGTGATGCTCCTGCTCTTCTCACTGTCCCAGCTTCCCAGTGCAGCTGCTAGCTTCCCTGTCTCTTTACTATGTACGAAGCATTTACCTTGCAGTCTACTGTAGCGTTTGGGACACCTCACAATTGCAGAGCTTAGCTGATCCCAGCTTGCTTACCCTTTGAACACAGAAGGTGTGAATGAACTAAGAAAGGCTCTGTTTCAGAGCAGAGTTTCTGTCTGGATTTTGTCATGACAGGAGTGAATAAATACCATGTAATCTCATGTCTTGCTAGAGGCAGTGTAAGGTGCAAGCTGTTCTGAGGTTCCAACAGGAAGGAGGATACAGAGGGGGTTTCGCCCTTTACTTCACACAGTCTTTTGTCTGAGGCCCACACATAGAGGATTATTAAAGATGAGCACTGCTGACAGGATGAGCAGAGTGAGGGACCATGGCAACTCCTTGTGCGCTGCAGTTTGGTGCTAGACAGGAATGCAGCTGCCAACCGGCCCTTTAGTGCCTCAGTGAGCACTGTGTCTGCTGGAGCAGAGACACTGGTAGACGTCTGATGCTCTGCCCTCATTCTTTATTAGTATGTAAGGCTCTGAAGCTGTAGCTCTCTTTAAAATCAGATTTAGGTATCAAAAAAAAGGGGAGAAAATGGTACGTTACTAAGCTATGACAGATGAAAAAACGACTCAAGGACAATGTCGCAGACGTACAATTTTCACTCGAAATTAAAAAAGCTAAGAGAATGTAGAACTTAAGAGCTAAATTAATTTACCTTGAACTTTTTACCACCAAATGTCTCCATGTCTGCTTCCTTGCCAATTGTGAATGAGTTGCTTGTGGTTCGACCTCCTGGGAAGTGCTGGGTCCAGGTGAAGTCATTTCCATTCTGCACCACCTCTGTGACTATTTTGCAATTCCTCCCCATTTCAACCTTGTCACTGGGCAGACCTTAATCAATAGAAACGGACAGTTTTATAGAATCGAAAGGCTTGCCAACTGGCATTGAAGCACACCAACAGTGTGTTTGTTCTCAGACACCAGTGTCTGAGCATCGGATAATTTTTATGTGTTTATACAGCAGTATCAAAGTCCTGAGTTTAAATTACTGATATAGAGAAAGATAAAGGTACAGCAGCATGCAACGAGGCTTTGGTATACTTTAGCTAGAAGGGAATGCTTCTATAAATGTACAGGTATAACCTTCACACGCAGATTGGTGGAATTTAATGTGTCTGAACTGAACGATTTTTCCTATAGAGCTGCATGTAACTGTCTACCACTTGCTGTTGCTTTTGTGAATAACTGAACACAAGCACTAATGTAAAGCACACAGGCCACGGTGCCCCTAGGAGCTTTCATGGAGTAACATCTGAAAACATGTTTGCAGAGCCTTCTGAAAGCGTTCACAGAATCCTGCTCCTGTGTCAGGTATTGAGAACTGTCACGATCGATTTATACTCCCCCTGAAGAATAGCAAGGACAGACGAAGAGACCTTCACAATCGCCACACTGCAGTCACGCGTGTGTGTCTCAGCCCTTCACTCTGCTGCCACTGAAGAAGAACACTGCTTCTGCAGAAAAGGACTATTTCCTGTGACTTCTTATACTGATAAATACTGAATCTGCTTGCCCAAGTGCAGAGAACTCCCTACCAGTTTTAGTCCCCGTTGATCTCAGCACATTTCAGTAGAAAACTTCTTTAAGAAAAAAAAGGTGGTTTTAAATAACTGATACCCTCCCAGACAGATGCCCCAAGCCACCCTTACCGATCTTCTTCACAAATTCGTCATAGTTCTCGTCACCTTCAAATTCATATTTGCCTGCAAATGCCATGTTGCCCTGGTGATGTGGCTGGTGGAGTAGAATAGCAGCTGGAACAAAGAAGAATGGGTAAGTACAGATGGCTGGAGGCTCGTCTTTATAAACCAGCCCAAGCTGTTCAACCCATGCTGTTCAGACCACCTACACCCACACCCCTTGGAAATAACACTTTTATGATCTCTGTGAGTCACTAGCATGGATGCCATTGACCTATATGAAAACTGAGGTTCTGATTCACTGATACATCCTTGGCAGAGATGTGGAGGTCAGCAGAAATCAAGGACAAAAGCTCAGTTCACGTTAGTGCTCGTTTAAACAACACAAGTCATTTTTACTTGCAAGATTTCACCTATTTTGCATTCAGGGTGGAGTAAGAGTAAAATATAACAAACCAGAGAGAAAAGGGTTTCAAAGCAGCGCCCCAAGATCACAGCTTTGTCCTATTAGGGAGCATCCCATAGCCGATTTGGAAGCTATGGAATGCTAAAATACGGACACAAGAAACAAGCTGCCCAGATTCCCAAGTTATTCTGGTGGGATATGGGCAATGATGGGGCCCTGGGTAATGCACTACAGCTACATGTCTGGCATTATCTCCACGCAGAACAAGGTACAATAAGACATTTGACACTACTTGGATGTGAAGTGCATCAGCCTGTAGCACCATGTTCTCACACGGGACAAGCAGCGCTTTGCATTGCTTAGCAAGCATCTGCACTCACTTACTCTGGAAAAGCAGAGCTCTGATGTGTGTAAGATACCCACATGTGAGAAGTCGTATCCCATGCCTAATGAATCCATCCCCACACACCCATGGCAGAGTAAGGAAGTTTCCAGCTGCTAGCTGTTGGCAAAGCTCCACTGGCCGAGGAATCACCAACAATGCTGAACCTCAGCAAAACCATTCTTAGGATTTATGTGAACATGGTGTCACAGATTGGAACTTTGTTTTATTTACTAGACAAAGTAAATAAAGAAGTGAAGAGGAACTGAAAAGCTGTTTTCCCCTGGTTTTATGAAAGTCTGGAGAAATATATAACAGCATTCACCATGCTGTGCTGTAGGTGAGGGGGATTCCATTCTTTACAAGCAGTTCATTAAATCCCAAATGATAATGCAACAGCATGTTTCTTCAGAGTTAAAAAATGGATCAGAAGAGCAGGAACGGAGTGATTAAAAACACAGCAAAGGTCCTCCAGACTTCACCACTGCTCTCTTCAGTATAGTTCCAAATTAACGTCCTCTGAGTAACTATTTCTGATTAATACTCTGTGGAGAATGATACTGATGTCATCAATGGGATAAAACTTCAGTAAGGTGTTAAAGAACATAAACCATGATGTAACATTACCCTAACATTATTCAAATTAAAAGCACTGGTACATCTAACAGTGTCATCACCAGCAATAGCCATTCTGCGTTCACAAAGTGGAGTTTGCAAATGGCTTTGCTGAGTTGAGACAGAATGGTGTCTCTCAGTGACTCCTAATTCCTGCAGCTCCTCTCTCCTATGGCCACATTCTGGCTGACACACATGCAGACAGAGTGTGATGTAGACTACATCACACCAGTGTTACTTCTTGCTCCTCCTGTGTTTAAGACAGCCTGTGCTCAACTGTCGAGTCACAGCATGCCAGTGTACCCGAGAACTCCTGAAATCAGTGTCTGTCGTGAGGAGTTAAGTTTTTATGGAATGTATTTGCTATGCATCTATAGGTATTTAACAGCCTATTCCTTGTCAGAGTTGCAATTCAGTGAGAAAAACGTTTTCCCATTTGTGCTTATTTCTAAGATGCACTTACTAACCTGCTTTCTTTCATGTCAAGTCTTTGATGTCTGTAAGTTGTACTGCCTTTAAGCCAACTCTGAGATAATCAGGGCATGTGAGATTTGAATAGGAAAACATTTCCTGTCTTAAGAAAATGTAGTTTCAAACTTTTCCTTACAGGGGAAAAACAAGAGGGATTCCACAATAACTGAGTGATGGGAGAAGAAGCTGAATCAGGTGAGACAGGGTCTTCCAATGGAAAAGAATTTTATGACCAGAAAAAGCTTCAGAAAAATGCAAGGTACTTTTGTGAGATGTTATAGTCTATGACTGGCAAGTTCTCTGAGGTGGGAAAGGCAGCCAAACCAGTTCCCTGTCATATAACAACCAGTGCAACCAAGCAAAAGTGATGGATAACAGTGGTGGGTGTCTCTCTCCTGAGAGACACTGAGGCACCCACTCTCTAGAGAGGTATGCTGCTTATCAGGAGCCTGGATCAGAGATGCCACAGAGAGGTTACCAGACCTTGTATGCCCCACTGATTACTACCTGTTGCTGCTGCTCCATGTGAATAACCTAAAGAACATGAAGAGGGGTTACAAGGCACTGGGAGCAGCAGTGAAGGACTCGGAAGCACAGGTGATCTTCTTATCAGTCCTCCCAGTTAAGGGGAATGGTTTTGAAAGGGCTGATAGAATAAGGAAAATGAATAAGTGGTTGAGGGAGTGGTGCTATGGACAGGGATTTAGCTAGTTACATTATAGGATTTCCTTTGAGAAACCTGGTCTTCTAGGGGCTGATGACATGCATCTGTCAGAAAAGGGAAAGGATATCTTTGGCCACAAGCTTTCCAGTCTAGTGAGGAGGACTCTACACTATGTTTGCTGGGGGGAGGGACCCTCAATCCATTCTACATAATGGCCAATTATACCAATAGATAACCAGGGTCTGGAAATAAACCACAGGCCAGGAAGAGAACACCTGATGTGAAGGACAAGGGAACTCAGTAAACCAGTAATCAGTACAGGCCAGTCTTGAATGCCTTTATA
>VZRI01005913.1:0-15285 GCA_013397515.1 Upupa epops
AGGCAATGCGAAAGTCTATGGATCCTTGACAGAGGTGAAATATCCCAAATAAGGTTAGTTATAACATGCTCATATCCTTAAAACTTTTACTTCCGCTTGCTGGTGATACTTAAATTTGTGAAGTGTGTTGGTAACATCTGAAGCAGCTCTCTGGGAGATGCCATCATTCATTACAAAGATCAATTGTCACTTGTAGCTATCCTGCTAGACTGACCTGCATTTTCAAGACTATCACTTTCCTGCTTCTTTCTTCATCTCTGCTGCTTTTCCAGGATCTTGTCTGCTATTTGTTTTCTTTCTAAAATTTGTGGTTCTCATTCAAGGTTTTTTCTTCCTACCATAAAAGGCACTACCAATCACAACACTGGAAATGTATGAGGAGGGGAAAGAGACAATAAATCGCAGAGTTCAAAGGTGTCCTTTGCTTGAACTGATAGTTCAGTAATTTGAGCTGACGTAAGTTTCTGCCTCAATTTATAGGCAGGGTCATCAGTCAAGGAACAGTAATCAGGTTAGGTATGTATCTCTAAAGAATAACATTTATCAAAGGAAGAGTTATCCCTCACACAGAGCTTGGAAGTCCACTAAGATTCAAATTGTATTAAGCCTAATTTTCCTGGGTTTATATTCTTCCATAATTTTGCTACAGCAGCAAAATTACTTCTTCTCAAACAGGAGTAACAGTTCCAAGAACCGACCTCAGGCCTCATAGAAAGCCACAAGCACATTTCAGAAAATGAGCTTTGTATCAGGCCTATCCTACTAATATTTATCTTCCCACATCTGCCTCTGGTGAGGACTAGAGCTGCTGGTAATACCTGATGATTCAAGGTGTATTTTCGTCACATCTTTCCTCCACACTCTCTAGTCCAGCTTTTTTGCACCACTCAAGATGATGGGACTGTAGCAGCTGAAGTCATAGATGTGCCTAAATTTGAGTCCAGTTCTTGCAGCTTTTAAGCTTAAGTAAGTACAATCACACTTGCTTATATGCCTCAGGACATGCTCAAGGCTGTCTCACCTAGCAGTAGATCTTAACTGCAGGTATGTACAAGTCCATACCAGCAAGAGCTGATCCTTAGTTATAGGTACATCACATATGGAGCTGAAGATTTGGGTTCAAATCCCTTGTTTGCCTGGAGATACATGAATATGCAACACACCTTGCTCAAGCAGCATATTTTCCCCATGTTTCAGAGTCATTTCACAACTTTACTTCTGCAGGCTTTACATAGTTAATTCAAGTACGTCGTAATGTAAGTAGAAGGGTGTTAACCAGCAAGAAATGGACAGAAAAAGGTGTGCCCTCCTTGCTGTAGGTGAGTGGAGCTCCCCACATCTTCCTCTCCCTTCTACCACTGTGCAGTAGCTGTTACAATAGTCATTCTTTTGCTCTGAGTAAAAGGCAAATTTTCAGGAATTCTTGTGGATAGGGGATTTTGCAGGCTTACAAGTACTTCAAAATGACTGCCTTGTGACAGTTTTGAACCCTTACCCCATATATTCATAAACCAAAGATATATTGCAGATAATATGTATAATATATATCACATATACTAGCTTTATGCATAGATGGATACATGGATACGAATATTTAGATTATATAGAATTATATAGATAAATGTATGTTTTTCAGTATCTTTTTTCCCTTGTACCAAAAGCCAACAATTATCTTGTGGCAAACCTCTGATTATAGTTTTTCTCATCTAAATTTTGTGTTTGTATTTGAAATCTGCATCAAAGTCTGAAAATAATAAAACAAAGAGGCACTACTGGGGGCTGCTGGAAGATATTTTTCTTTAAATTCTGATAAACCTAAGTGCTGCTCATGTATTTTTCTGTCCCAGAGGAGTGCCTAGAGCCTGCAGAATAATTTTTGTCTAACAACTTGCACAAAATTTTACAGTACATTTTGGATTCAAGCCATGTTGCCAGGATTGTTACTTGTTGTAACTTGTAAAAATAATTCTCAGCTTTTCTAAACCACAGACGTTCAAATTGCTTTGGTGCAACTGTGCTCGCTTGCCTTGGCAGCCCAGCAAACACCCTGTAATAAGAACTAACAGCATTGTGTCAGATACTGTCATAACAGTTATCAGTGGATTTTTAATTACTCAGGGGAGGAAAGGCAAAAAAAAGGAGAAGGTAGCCTTCTTATGAAGACACTGAACTAGCTTCCTAGCCTTAGACTGCAACATTAGAAGACTCCATTTTCATGCACCTTCTTGTTCATATACCCTTTTTTCAACTTTTTCTGTAATCCATTAACAACTTTGGCTTCCAATACTGACTAAATCCATTTTCTGTCGCTATATGGAGCTAAGGTATCTTCTTAGATCTTTGCAAATAAGAACTAAAGCAAAGCTAAGAGAGAAGCTGCAATCAATGAAAGGGAAAGTGGCATGCTAAAATAGCAGTGCTAACTAGTCACATTGAACAGTGACTACTTTGAAGAACTATCAATGTTTAGAGGCCCAGAAGAATCCTCAAGAACAGGTTACCATGTACTGCTGTGCAAATGCCTCAGGCTACCTTCAAAGTGACTGTTGTATGATACGTATTCATGAAAAAACAGTGCCTTCGGTAGAAGTACTTACTCCACTGTACACTGTGCCAAATTGAAGCAGAAATCTCTGAAACTCTTCTGAATTGTAGGCAGATTCTTCTCAAATCAATTTGCTGTTCATCTCAGCTGGTGTCTGCTGGTAGAAGGAACACATAATATTCTTACCACACCTGGATGAACAAGAACTAAGGAGTGTGCTGAGCAGAGTCCTTCAGCTCCTTGCTGCATGGAGCATTTAATTTGAGGATGGTCAGCTGACTGGCAGACCCTGAGCCCTACTGGTCATCCTACACCTGAGCTGCGCAAGCCTAGAGGATGGAATTTATCTTATCTCCTTGTGTGCTTAATGCATGGTCTAAGCAAAGGCAATCTGACATGGTGTCTTTCTAACAGTTGTGAGATAGATGGCTGACTCTATTTCTTTGTTGTAATGGTCACTCTTACACATAAAACCTCTCTTACTGACATAGCTAGACAACAATGTCATTCTTCCACACAAATAAACAGAGTTTCCAACTGTTAAAATCAAAGATAATGTCTTCTCATATTCCTTCTGGTCTAGATACAAATGTCTGCTCAGGCTATATATTTGTGCCTGGTTTTATTTCTGATTGATTTTTAGTATGTTGCATTTAATGTTATGTTTCCATATTCATACTGACCATCTGATCAATCTGTTAAATGATGGAAAACGGTAGCACACCCAGGAGTAAGTCAGGTCAGTTAACACAACACACGAACTTTCACACTCTGCACCCAGGGTTCTTTGCAATGTTGGTAAAATTTGGCCGTCACTCAGGCCATTTATTGCTTCGGAGGTATCTACAGCCTCTAGGCCACAAATCTTGACTGCTGTAGTTCAGTGCAGCTCCACTGACTTTAGTTAGACCATACTGGTTTCTGCCTATGGAAAATCTGGTCTTGCATCTATTTATCTTTCACTCCTGCCTTCTCCTCAGAATCTCTGTAAGTGTCAAGAAGATCAAGACTGCAGACCTCTTAGCCTGCTGAAGCACACTGCACAATGAGCCTGTACTAATATTAATGGCAGCAAGAAACCAGAATTTGTACTTACTTGGTTTTGCCAATATCACCTTTAATGTTTAGCAAATGAAGAGGATTAGTTCCTTCAGTGCAGAAACAGAGAATGTTCCAAAATCCTTCTTAAGTTAAAACAATTTTTCATTGATTGAGTGTGTCATAAATATTGGGATGACCTCCTCTCAGTCCAATGACCTTCGCAGGTCTTCATGCAGCATTCCCACTAATGCCTGCTTTGTCACATGCAATGATTTTAGCATGAATCTGACATGCTGAATGCTACAGACCTGACTCAGTAGCTGTTTATTCTTTTTGATATATTAAGGTAAAAAAAAAAATTATTATAACTTGTGTTTCCAGTCATATTACACACCTTGAGGATAAGACCACTGTTACTAGAAGAACATATTGGCTTTGCAGAGTCTGCTTTTCTCTTCTGGTGTTAAAACTTTTGATCTTGGGAAATATTTTTATCCTCACTCAGCTGGTGTTTACTAACATTTTAACTCAGGTTTCAGAACCAGTATAGCACATGCTATTCCATGTGAAAAGAGGGCTGTGAAGAGGCCACATCTTGTGGCAGAGATGAGGATATGAGGAGGACAGGAGAAATGCCTGGACAGTGGAGGAAAGGAAATATAAATCCAATCTTCAGAAAGGACAAGAAGGAGGGCCCTGGTAACTATGGATCGGTCAGCCTCATCTGCATCCTTGGTGCTGTCTCTAGGCATTTCAAGGATAAGAGTGCCTGTAGGCACTACTGAGACAGGAGAATAGTGAAGAGGTGATTGGGTACAATCAGCATGGATTCACCAAGGGGAAATCATGCCTGACAAACCTGGTGGCCTTCTATGAACAGGTCACAACATTAATGGATGAGAGCTGATTGACTGACATGATTTACCTGGACCTGAGCAAAGCCTTTGACACTGTCTCACACCACATTCTGGTCTCCAAACTGGTAAGATATGGTTTTGATGTGGACCACTAGATGGGTAAAGAACTGGCTTGATGGCCACACCCAAAGAGTGGCTGCCAATGGGTCCAAGTCCAATGGAGGCCAGTGACAAGCAGAGTCCATCAAGGATCAGTCCTGGGACCAGTCTTGTTTCACAGCTTTGTCGGTGACATGAACAGAGGTGAGTGCACCCTAAGCAAATGTGCTGACAACACCCAGCTATGCAGTGCAGCAGACACACTGGAGGGCAGGGATGCAATCCAGAGGGATCTGGGCAGGCTGGAGAGGTGCGTACAAGCCAGGAGCCTGGAGTTTACCAAGTGTAAGGGCCTGCATCTGGGTCGAGGCAATACTAAGCACAGATAGAGGCTGGGCAGTGACTGGCTGGAGAGTAGCCCTGAGGACAGGGACTTGGGAATTCTTGTGGTCAAAAAGCTCAGCATGAGCCAGCAGCGTGCACTTGCAGCCCAGAAGGCAAACCGGATCCTGGGCTGCATCAGGAAGACTGTGGCCAGCAGGTCAAGAGAGGTGATTCTCCTTCTCTGCTCCACTCTGGTGAGACCCCCACCTGGAGTACTGCATCCATTTCTGGAGCCCATATTACAAGAAGGATGTGGACATGCTAGAGCGAGTCCAGAGGAGGGCCACAAAGATGAACAGAGGGCTGGAGCACCTCTCCTATGAGGCCAGACAGAGAGTTGGGACGGTTCACTCTGGAGGAGGCTCCAAGGTGACCTTACAGTGGCCTTCCAGTATCTGAAGGGGGCTACAAAAAGGTTGGGGAGTGGCTTTTTAGGATCTCAGGTAGTGACAGGACTAAGGGGAACAGAGCAAAGCTGGAGATGGGGAGATGGAGGCTTGATGTCAGGAGGAAGTTCTTCACCATGAGAGTGGTGAGAGCCTGGAACCGGTTGCCAAGGGAGGTGGTTGTGGCCCCATCCTTGGAGGTGTTTAAGACTGGGCAGGATGAGGCTCCAGCCAGCCTGGTCAAGGGTGGGGTGTCCCTGCCCATGGCAGGGGGGTTGGAACTGGATGTTCCTGTGGTCCCTTCCATCCCTGACCAATTCTGTAACTTCTTCCCAGGGAGGGTGATGGGGCACTGGATGCGGCTGCCTGGGGGTTTTGTGAGGGTTTCCTTTTCTGGAGATGTTTGAAACTCGCATGGACCTGGTCAGGGTGATCCTGCTGTGGCAGGGGAATTGGACTGGATGATCCTTCCAAGTCGCTTCCAATCTGTAATGTTCTGTTCTGTGACTTGGTCTAGGTGTCCTGCTGTGGCAGGGGGATTAGACTAGATCATCTCTCAAGGACCCTTTTGATCCCTGATAATTCTACAATTCTATGATTTGTATGATCTCCTTAATTTTTTCAAACATACCCTTGATCCATGCTGTCTGACATGTTTCTGATAGCAGCTAGAAGGGTACTTCAAGGTTTTTTTTGTCAGTAAGCAAGTCCTGAGGTGTAACTGATGAGAACTGATCAATCTGGTAGCTTCTCCACTATGCTAAAAAAAGTGTGTCCAAGCACACTGGACATGGAGTGACTGTGTATCTATGGTACCTGTTTTTCTCTTTTTTTCTCTTCAATACAGTAATATTTGTTAATCCATGCTTTTAAAGTCACTGAGCACTGGTAATACTTTTTGTGTTTCAGCCTCACATTCTTTTATTACAACCACTAAAGTTTAAAACCAACCATTGCTACTGCAGTGAAGTCCCGGTGAAAAGCTCTCATGTACTCAACACAAGACTNAACACACCGGAGGGCTGTGGTGCCATGCAGCAGGACCTAGGCAGGCTGGATTGTTGGGCAGGGATAAATTTGATGAAATTCAACAAGGGTAAGTGTAGAGTCTTGCATCTGGGCAAGAACAACTGCAGGTACCAGTATAGGCTGGAGACTGACCTGCTGGAGAGCAGCGTAGGAGAAAGGAATTGGTGATCCTGGTGGATGTCAGGATGACTATGATCCAGCAATGTGCCCTTGTGCCCAAGGAGGCCAATGGCATCCTGAGTGGATTAGAAAGAGTGTGGTTAGTAAATTGAGAGGTTCTCATTCCCTTCTACTTTGCCCTGGTGGAAGCATATCTGGAATATTGTGTCCACTTCTGGGTCCCTTGGTTTGAGGAGGATACAGAGCTGCTTGAAAGAGTCCAGCACAGAGCCACAAAGATGATTAAGGGAGTGGAGCATCTCCCTTATGAGGAGAGGCTGAGAGAGCTGGGTCTCTAGCTTGGAATAAAGGTGATGGAGGTTGACCTTATTAATGGTAAATAGGTAAATAGGTAAAGGGTGAATGTCAGGAAAGTGGAGGCAGGCTCTCCTCAGTGTCATCCAATGATAAGACAAGGGGCGATGTGTGTAAGCTGGAACACTGGAGGTTCCGCATAAATATGAGAAGAGACTTCTTCACAGTGAGTGTGACAGGGCACTGAAACGGGTTGCCCAGGGAGGTTGTGGAGTCTCCTTTTCTGGAGACATTTAAAACCCACTGGGACATGTTCCTGTGAAACTTGATCTAGGTAATCCTGCTCTGACATAACTCTTCCAATCCCTAATTTTCTGTGATCCTGTATCTGATGGCACAGTCTTGAAACTGGTCAGAATAATAGGCCAGTTAGGTGAAACAGGTAAAACTAAAGCATCTAGCAGGCTTTCAGAACTTTGCATAGACAGTAAGCAAATTAATTGTCTTTCTTTTTGCTTCTATAGTTCTACTAGTTAAGGATCACATCTGCTGGGTGAAAAGGTGCTGTCAGTGTGGACACAGAGAATCCTATAAAGGCTTGTGCTTCTGATTGCACCTGAATTTATGGTCAAGGTGCTCTCTCATTCCATGTGATACTACACAAATTCAGAATGAAGCAGCTTTTTACCAAATCTATAGGGTTTAAGCAGGTAAATAGTAAAAAGGGAAATGACAGAGCCAGCTGTGACAGAAAGGCCTTAGATATACCTACTAATCCTCTGATACTTTTCTGATGGAGAAAAATTACCTGTTATTCAATAGGCTCAAAAGGAATTCAGATCTCTGCTCACATCTCCACTCTACTGGGTAAAGGTGAGGTTAACCCTCAGTGAGATAAATGTTCCTTTAAAGGGCTGTTAGTTTTACTCATGCTTTACTGATATCAAGACAATTGGTCAGATTTTCTCATGCTAAGCAAAGTAGATGACATTGTTCCTGGGCTCTGAAAGCAATCAATCACTTCCTGTGACCCTCCAAACAGAAACCAAGGTGGGCCTAAATGTGCCACCTGTGGCTGGAAGCAGTACAGCGCAGCTGGACATGCATGAGTCAGACAACAAAGGAGTCTCTGTTTCTACTCCAACAGCATAAGGGCTGGTGCTGGTGGAGGTATGTGAAATGCTTTGGCGACTTGTCATTGCCAGCTGGCTTGCTGCAGGGATGTTCAGCATGTCAAGCTTGGCTCAGTCTTGAGCAGCAGGAAAAAAGTCTGACACCATTTCCCAGAAGTTTAGTTGTCCGTAGCAGTGATCTCAAGTGCTGAGCAAAGTGCCTTTTGTCACATCTTGCTAACAAAGCAGGGGTCAGGTCCCTTCTGCCTGTTGGGATATAAATATCTTAATTAAATATTTGAAAAAGGAGAAAAAATCTGGAAGCCTGAGAGGTATTTTATTATTTCTTTTTTATTTTGAGTATTAAAATCATAACTCAACTAGTGCTAGCACCAGAACAGATAATTGACTTACCAGAGCAGAGAGGGCTGTGGAGCTGGCACCACAAATACATCAGCTGATAACAGTAATGAAAAAGACAGCAATCTATATCTACAAATAGCATTAGAGCAGGCTGGGTTTGGGGACCAAAGGAAGCTGATATTGAATTTATGAAGCAGGCATCTCAAATATTT
This sequence comes from Upupa epops, assembly GCA_013397515.1. Lineage (NCBI taxonomy): Eukaryota > Metazoa > Chordata > Aves > Bucerotiformes > Upupidae > Upupa > Upupa epops. The sequence continues at coordinate 8,443 of VZRI01005913.1, forward strand.
GAGACCAGTGCTTTCTCTCCTCTTCTGTTTTGTTTCATCCTCCCTTTTTTTCTTTTTTAATATCTTGGCCTCTTGCTTGAGTCCACTCTTGGCCCTATAATATAAATAATGTAGCTAAAAAAAGTCATAGTCTGAAGTGGACCTGCATTAACTCATGGGCATTGTGGGACCAGCTAGCTCCTGCTCATTTATCCTGCCCTGCAAGACTTGACTTGTCACTACTGCATCTTTCCAGGGTACTCTGATATGTAGACACTACATGTATTCGTGCCAGCAGTGTCTGCTGCTGATCTGGGACTGGAATAGCTGTAAGGTGGAAGTTAGAAACCCTGTCCTGCTAAACATCAGCCAGGGTGTTCCAAATACAGTTGTCCCACATAATCTCACACTGTGCATTGCATGGCTCCAAAAATTAGCCTCTTAAAGGAGGAGCAGGCATGTTGGATGAAATATATTGGATCTGGAGGGAATAGACATGAATTAGAGCACGTAAGAAGTGTTCTACCACTAATGCACAGCAGTCGTCTGCCTCGTATCATGTCCCAGCTGCTTAAGGAAAAGTTATAAGCCCATCCACTTAGAACCACAGAATCATTTATGTTGGAAAAAACCTTCAAGATAATCTAGTGCAACCATTAGCCTAATTGTAGCAATCCCACTGCTAAGCCATGCCCATAAGCTCCACATCTCCACAACTTTTAAACATGCCCAAGAAAGCAATTCAACCTATCTCTTCAGCCTGTTCCAATGCCTGATGACCTTTTCAGTGACTGTTTTTCCTAATACCTATCTTAAACTTCCTATGGCACAACTTGAGGCCACTTCCTCTTGTACTATCACATACAAGAACTACAAGTAATTACTTGCTACTTGTGAGAAGAGACCAACACCCACTTCTCTACCACCTCCTCTCAGGTTGCTGTAGATAGCATAATGTCTCCTCTCAGCCACCTTCTCTTCAAACTAAACAGCCCCAGTTCCCCCAGACTTCCTCTTCAGACCCTTCACCAACCTTGTTGCATTTCTTCAGACCTGCTTCAGCAGCTCAAAGTCTTTCCTGTATTGAGGTGCCCAAAACTGACCCCAGTACTAGAGATGTGGCCTCACCAGTGCTGAGTACAGGAGGACAATCACTTCTCTACTCCTGCTGGCCACAATGTTTCTTATACAAAGCAGCATGCCTTTGGCCATCTTGGCAACCTGAGCATGCTGCCGGCTCATTTTCAGACAATGATCGGTCAATACCCCTAGATCTCTTTCGGTCAAGCAGTTTTACAGCCATTCACCCTCAAATCTGTAACTTACATGATTTTCTACAATTGCTTTGTGAGACAATCTGCAGTCTTATGATTGCAAGTTCTGCAAATGCCCTCTGTTTTCTTTCTGTTTTATATCAGTCCCCATGGCTCCACTGTTTCAGCGTTTTATGAACTACCATGCCACTTCAAGCTTTTCCTCCACTTTACAGATTTTGTATGTTCCTGTTTTATACCCTTCAGCCCACCCACAGACTATGATCTCAGCTTTTATATTGTTGTGAATAGTAGCTTCTCAATCTCCACAGTCATTTTAATTACTCTTCTCTTTCTGTTCTCTGCACCTAGCATGTCTGTTTTGGAGATGAGAGGGACATTAATGCACACTCTGCTCAAAATGCAAGTTCTTCAAGATTTTCCTATTCACACTTTCTTCCACTTCTGCGATGGCCATGCTGATTATAAGTGATGCCAGCACTAGTACCTGAATGATCTTTCATTAAAACCCATCAGGCAAATGGGGCAGTATGCAGGTTTACAAAACAATGCTGTTTATTTTTCAATGCATTGTGCGCTGTGACTGTGGACTTTTATTGTCTTTTCAATAGTCTAAGTCAGACACAGGTTGTCAGTTCCAGCAGCCACCTGAGACCCTCACTCTTTGCAACAAGTTATGCACTTTGGGCAGTACACCTGCATTTGCACACCTGAGTTTACAGTTAACCCTCCAGTGAATGTCAGTAACTCATAGAAAACTTGTAACATCTTATTAACCACAGAACCAGACACTTCTCAGGCTTTTAGGCACTTGCAAATCTTGTCCTCCCTCTCTCTCTTGTCACATGCCATGTAGCCAGATTTGCAGGTAATGTAATTTTTGGTGTGATTGTGCTAGTACTATAGTGATCCTTTCTTAGACACACCAAATGTTAGTCAAATCCACCTTGTAGGCCATACAATTCTGAAAAAGGTGCTTCTTCTCATCTCACAGTTAACATAATTCTCTACAAATTTTCTCCAGGCCTGTGCCAGCAGGCAGTAGCCATTATGAAGAGAGACAGTAATTTTTGTGTATGTTCCTCTTCTCCTGAAAAGTTTCTCAGATCCTTACCACTTATCTCTTCACACCACTGTTTTAAGGCTCTGAATTTCTCCCTTGACTTCAGAGGGAGTCAGACAGACTACAGCAGACAGAGCTGCTATGGAGATCACATCCTCCAATCTCCAGTTTCAGCATTGAGACTGAAGCTCAGAATAGCTTAGAAAAACAGTGCTTCAAGATCAAGGCCCACTGCAGTGCTGCAGAGTGATCCGCCCCTGAAAGGGGGTTAGTGATTGTTCAGGGACCTCCTGGTGATTCTTAATCTGGCTCTGCCAAATAACAATTCTTGATTTGGCTTCACAGATGTTCTCTACATGCACTGCTTTGCATCTTCTGGCAGATCTCTAGCACCTCTTCTATGAGGCCAGACAGAGAATTGGGGCTGTTCAGTCTGGAGAAGAAGAGGCTCCAAGGTGACCTTACAGTGGCCTTCCAGTATCTGAAGGGGGCTACAAAAAAGCTGGAGAGGGGCTTTTTAGGATCTCAGGTTGTGACAGACTAGGGGGAACGGAGCAAAGCTGGAGATGGGGAGATGGAGGCTTGATGTCAGGAGGAAGTTCTTCACCATGAGAGTGGTGAGAGCCTGGAACCGGTTGCCAAGGGAGGTGGTTGTGGCCCCATCCTTGGAGGTGTTTAAGACTGGGCAGGATGAGGCTCCAGCCAGCCTGGTCAAGGGTGGGGTGTCCCTGCCCATGGCAGGGGGGTTGGAACTGGATGTTCCTGTGGTCCCTTCCATCCCTGACCAATTCTGTAACTTCTTCCCAGGGAGGGTGATGGGGCACTGGATGCGGCTGCCTGGGGGTTTTGTGAGGGTTTCCTTTTCTGGAGATGTTTGAAACTCGCATGGACCTGGTCAGGGTGATCCTGCTGTGGCAGGGGAATTGGACTGGATGATCCTTCCAAGTCGCTTCCAATCTGTAATGTTCTGTTCTGTGACTTGGTCTAGGTGTCCTGCTGTGGCAGGGGGATTAGACTAGATCATCTCTCAAGGACCCTTTTGATCCCTGATAATTCTACAATTCTATGATTTGTATGATCTCCTTAATTTTTTCAAACATACCCTTGATCCATGCTGTCTGACATGTTTCTGATAGCAGCTAGAAGGGTACTTCAAGGTTTTTTTTGTCAGTAAGCAAGTCCTGAGGTGTAACTGATGAGAACTGATCAATCTGGTAGCTTCTCCACTATGCTAAAAAAAGTGTGTCCAAGCACACTGGACATGGAGTGACTGTGTATCTATGGTACCTGTTTTTCTCTTTTTTTCTCTTCAATACAGTAATATTTGTTAATCCATGCTTTTAAAGTCACTGAGCACTGGTAATACTTTTTGTGTTTCAGCCTCACATTCTTTTATTACAACCACTAAAGTTTAAAACCAACCATTGCTACTGCAGTGAAGTCCCGGTGAAAAGCTCTCATGTACTCAACACAAGACTCTCAGCTGAAGTAAAGTTACATGTTTCTGTTAAAGGAAGCAGATTAACTAATTTTCTCATTCTCAGCTGCCTAAGATAAGTCACTGCATTTTTCAGAAGGTGGTATGTATGTGTCCTCTCTGCCTGTGAGAAGGAAAGACCATACCACAGGTGAGTTCAGATTTTCTCTCCAATTTGCATTTAAAAAATATAAACAAAAGAAAACCTGTTGCTCTCCTATCATTCTGTGATTCCAGGACTGGTCTGGCAGCTCAACTCTCCAGCTATTAGTCCAGAAATAGGCCATGGTATAGTCATTACCACCTCACATTTCAGTAAGATTTTGGTCATGAATGTTTAATCTCTGTCAGGAAAGCACAGGAAGGTTTATTACTTGTGTCCATCACCCCAAAAATGCATACTTTACAGGAGTATGACCGCAGTTCTCATTGTAGGGCTGTTACACCTTCAGAAGGAATAACCAGTTTTCACATGTGTAGTGCACATTGGTGCAGAGTTTTGAAGGCTTCAGTTATATCTTTAACATGTCCATTTATTTGGCTTGCTTCACATGAATAATCTCCAGAGCCATCACAGCAGTGGCATGGAGGGCTTCTCCTGGATGGGCTGGCTCAATGCTACGTGCAACTATCACCATCTGAGGCTGCCACCAGGACAGCAGGGCTGCCTGTGGGAATCAACTGTATTAATTGCCCAGGTCTCTCAGCAGCTTGAGGAAAATCACATCTAACTCTGGCAAATCTCAGTTAGAGGGAATATCAGACTTCTTTTTACCAGCAGATAGAAAATAAAATGACTGTTTACCTTTTGTTGTTGTTGTTGCTCAGTTATATGCACGAAAACCTGAGTCAATTTTAATTCTAAAACTAAATACATTCAGAACTGCTTACAGTTAAGTTAGATAAGTCCAGTTTAAAAACCTAGAACTGCCATTTGAAATCCTTACCTGAGCCCTGGGGAAGCGGGGAATTTTGAAAAGGTAAGGTCAGTTAGGGAAAGTACTCACTCCAGAGTGCAGATTCTGGAATACTCATTTTATTGCTTAGAGCTGAAAACTACAAGGTAAAAGGAAGGCCATAAAAGTTTCATTTTATTCTTAGAATCTGTAAATATAAACAAGGTGTAAAATGTGATTTATTACTGTTAAAATCTTGAAGGTCATTATGGCCAGAAACCAAATTCAAATCACTGGCTAAAGTTTGTACTACTTTTGTTTAATAAACAGCTTCGTTTTAGATGCTGCACATGTTTTTATAAACTTTCTCTTTTGCAGTATGCAAATAGTCCTCTGTAATTACAAAGGAATTAAGAAAAAATTAGATACTTCTCTCCACACATAAAAAACCCTAGCTGAAATATGTTTTGAAGGCTAACAATAACAATGCTTTTCCAGATGCAATTTGTATGAGTTCACAGGAAACTTCAGTTAGGAAAAACAAATGGGTCTGTATCAACCTCCAGTATCATAAAGAAAGAAAAATTATTAATCTGAATAAACATGCTAAAGCTTATAACTGAGTGAAGAGTATTTGTGGGTTCCAAGAGTATCACAGTAACACAGTAATGCAGTAATGATGATGAGGCTGAAAAAGACCTTAAAGATCATCCAGTCCAACCTAAACCCAACCAAGTAAACCTAACATCTGACAAATAGATCATGCCACTCAGCACTTCATCCAGACTAACCAGAGATGGCGACTTGACCACCTCCATGGGCAGCCCATTCCAAAATCAGATCACTCTTTCAGTGAAAAACCTTTTCCTAATGTCAAGTCTAAACATCCCCCAATGGAGCTTAAAACTGTGACCCCTTGTCCTGTCTCCAGTGTCCAGGGAGAAAAGACCAAACCCTGCCTGACTGTAACTACCTTTTAGGCAGTTAAAAACAGTGATAAGGTCACTCCTGAGCCTCCTCTTCTCCAGGCTAAACAGATCCAGCTCCATCAGCCTCTCCTCGTAGGGCTTACCTTTCAGGACCTTTATCATTCTAGTTGCTCTTCTCTGGACTCATTCCAGCACCTCGACATCCTTCCTAAACTGAGGGACCCAGAATTGAACACAATACCAGTGCCAAATACAGGGGGAGGATAACCTCCCTCGCCCTGCTGGGGACAGCATTCCTGATACAGGCCAGGATGCCATTAGCCCTCTTGGCCACCTGGGCATATTGTTGACTCATGCTAAGTTTACTGTCCACCAGTACCCCCAATCTTTTTCTACCTGAGTACTCTCTAAGAACTCCATTCCCAGCCTATACTTCTGTCTGGGGTTGTTATAACCAAAATGCACAATCCGACACTTAGACTTGTTAAAACTCATCCTCTTAGAGTCTGCCCATCTCTCCAGTCTGTCCAAGTCCCTCTGCAGGGCCCTCCTACCCTCCAACAAATCAACACGGGCTCCAAGCTTGGTGTCATCCGCAAATATGCTCATGATGGATTCCAACCCATCATCAATGTCATCAATGAAGATGAGGACCGGACCTAACACTGACCCCTCGAGGACATCACTAGTAACAGATGGCCAACTAGATGTGACACCATTTACCACCACTCTCTGGACTCGTCCATCCAACCAGTTTCTGACCCAGCATAGAATATTCCTGTCAAAGCCCCTTGTTGCCAGCTTGCCGAGAGTATATCATGGGAGACCGTGTCGAACACTTTACTGAAATCCAGGTATACTACATCCACAGCCTTCCTCTCATCAACCAGTAGAGTTACTTGATCATAAAAGGAGATCAGGTTAGTCAGGCAAGACCTACCCCGCCTAAACTAGTCAACAAGCCCTATTGACTAGGCTTAATCTCTTGGCCGTCACGCAGTTGTTGCATGATAGCACTCAGCACTAACGGTTCCATAACTTTGCCCGGAACTGAGGTGAGCCTAACAGGTCTATAGTTACCTGGATCATCCTTCTGACCCTTCTTGTATATGGGGGCCACATTTGCCAACTTCCAATCATCCAGGTCCTCATCTGATCCATGACTTCTTATAAATTATAGAGAGCAGTCTAGCAAGTTCATTTGCCAGGTCTCTCATCACTCTGG